>VZTA01028455.1:1036597-1078445 GCA_013398855.1 Mohoua ochrocephala | reverse complement strand
GCCCCAGCGCTTCCAGCACAGCGTGTCCCCAGGTCTTCAGCTTCCAGAGCTGGCACCTCTCACCGCCTATTGTGTGCACGGCGGGGGTTTCAGCGCGAGTGTTAACCTGTTCCCGAGCTGCACAACAACGCCCGGGCACTGCCGCTGCGCTTGGACGGATATTGCTTTTTCCCAGCTGAGCCTGGCTCTGGGTCAAGTGGGATAAGGAGCTGGAATTCACAAGCTCTATTCCTGTTGCTGCCATGCGGCCTGACCTTGAGCAAGGCCAACGGGAGGCGAGGGGAGACGGTCCCGTGACAACAATGTCCTTTGCTGTGCTCGCTCATGTCACTCACCTTAGACAACGCAAGCCCATCTGTCTGAGACGGAAACTTTACGGAGGAAACACACATTTTCCACCTAAGGAATGCTATCCAATGGTGCTGTGCCGAACCCAAGCTGTGGGCACGACTGTGGTTCAGATAGGAGGCTCAGAGGTTCAGAGGGGAGCAGGAGGTACGGCACTTGGATGACAGTGCTGAAGATATGTTCATCATTTCTGCCTCCACCTGTGTTGTCGAAGGCAGCACAGCCAGGTTGAGATATCTACAATGGAGGCACATTGACTGAGTTCCCCACCTTCCTGGCAGCTCTCACCTGGAGCCAAGGGGCAGGCAGAGGTGTCTGGAGCTGGCTTCTGTCAATAACAACAAGCAGGTTATTTAACCTCTGTCACTGTGATGTATAATGAGAGTAATAGTAGCTGCCTGCCTCTTGCAGAAATGAGATTCTCAATTCAAACTTGAAATTGCTGCCTTGAAGTAAAGGCTGTTGTATGTTCTGGCCTTGTGCTGCTACAGCCTGCTTTGCTGCCTTAAATCAGCAGGCCACTTCAGAGCTGGGATCTGGGTAAATCTAAATTAGTGGTACAGCTTCTGTGCTGCTGAAATCTCAGATCTCTTTTTGGGATTTCAGGTTTCAGTGTAGAGAGGAATGCACTCAGGTCATCCCTACCATACCTTCTGAGCAAACAGAGCAGAGCTCATCAGGCACATGTAAGTTCTTCCCTGCAACTGCTTCATTTGGACTTCAAGAGAAAGCTTGTGGAATAGCAACAAGAAGGAGAGAAAAACTGAACCTAGAAGAAAATGAAAAGAAGAGATAGGGATGGCTTGAGGTCAGACGCCAGGGAAGCATGAGTCCACAAACCTGGAAAGAAGAAGAGGCTGCGGGAAGCACTGCAAAGGGCAAGGGGAAGAGACTAAACTAAGCTATAGAGACCAGCAGGAGCATCAGGAAAAATAGGTCCATGTGAGTGGGAACACTTTAAGACAAATCCTGTTACAAAGGGGATCTGGAATTGAAAAAGTGTTTTCAGGAAAAGAGAATAATCCAGTGATTCCTTTTGTGTTGAGACAAATGAGGTAGCTAGGTTGCCACTGAAATGGAAGCAGGATGGCTGCAGATACTGCTCTAGGCACTTTACATACCTCAGTGAAGCATGTCCTAAGAGAAGAAGGGCAAATCCATGGCCCAGACATTACAGATTCTTTGGGAACTCCTGCCAGCAGTGTGTTTTCTCTTTGAAGGCATCCAGAGAAAGAGGACCCTCCTTGGCAGCTTGAGTGTGCATGTGGAAGAACACAGCCTGCCGAGACAGGCTTTTGACTAAGACGTGAGGAGGAGGGCTTGGGATTTTGTCTGGGCTTTTTAGTCGGGACTTGTGTGGTTTCCATGCTGGCTTTTGATGTTTAGTTGAAGGAAGAGCATAGGTATTAAGATACAATGATGACGAAAGGAACATCTGAGAGCAGGAGTGTAATACTAATTTGAGCAGGAAACTGATACTCTATCCAAGATTATATAACCAGTGTATACGGGAAACTAGGAGAAACAATGGAAGTGCCCAAATGCTAAGACAAGGACCTCATGAGCAATATGCAGACAGTGTATGCCAGGACTTTCAGGGGCAGGATGGACAGCTGGCATGGCTGGACCTCTAAAACTGAAAGATTTGTGCTTCTCGGAGGAGCAAAGAGCAGTGGAGCATGTGGTAGTACTGTCTGTGCATGAAACTGTTGAGTGTGAAGGCAAAAGCAGGAGCAGAGGTGATAAAACAGATTTTGTTTGGGTTCAAATCACCTTGAGGAAAGACAGCTGTAGTTCTGCTGCTTTTATCCAAGGTTGTGTCTGGGTATTGATGATGGTCTCTTATGCTTTTAGAATGATATGCAGAACCAGGGATTGCCGTTACTACAAGTTTTAACTTCTTACATGCAGAAAAAATTGCTACTAACATAGGCTGGGCCTAGGGCTTCTAGGATGCACTGCCTGACATTCCTTCACTAAAGAGGCAGCAAACTAACCACAGCTGCTGTTCTGTTTGATCTGGTCTTGACAGCCAGTGAGACATTGCAGAACAATGTGCTGGAAGATAAATTTTAACCTTGACTGTGCACAGGCTGATTCTGTTTCAATTAAATGGAAGAGTAAATATCGTGGGGCCACAGCTAAGATTTTTCAGCCTCCAAACATTAATGGTCAGAGAAGTTATAAGACTGAAGTGATGAAGCAATTCAAGTTAAAAGTCTTAAGTATTTGTATGTGGAAGGCATTCAGGCTCACTATGGCAATAGCTAACTTACTTTCCCAAGCAAAGAGCAGGGGGGAGATCATATAGAAAATGCGGCTCACAGGTGAAAAGAATTCCTCAGTGAAAAATGGGAGTGGTCAGCAATGAAATCTACAAGGCAGAGGTCACAAAGTTTAGAGAAAAAGACACGTCAGTCAGCAGAAATCCAGGTGAGATATACCTGGCAGAGCTGCTGAATGAAGTTCTTTGTAGAGGTAGAAAGAACAGCCAAGGCATCAGACCTCTGCACAGTGCAGCTAAGATCAGGGCACACTTCAGAAACCAGAAGTATCGCCTCATTTTGCTGGAAGGATGGTGCAGAAGAAGGGGATTACAAGTTGATGGTTAAAAGTGTCTGGAAACAAAAACAATCTCATCAGAGGTCAAGGCAAAATTCACAAGGTTTGTTCAGATAAGAAGGTTCCTGGAGACAGACCAAGTGGTAAATCCAACAGCACAGCACTGATACACAATCAACCTGTGCAGATGGAGGTTGGATGGGGACCAGACAGTTGCCTAGAATCAACAATTTCACCTGAATTTAATTAAGGAACAAAAAAAGGGAAGTAGTTACTTACAGACCCAAGAGCTTAGAACAGCTTTTCTTTTTATCCTAGAACAAAATAGGAATAATTGAAGATATGGAAGTGCACAGACAATGAGACAAAAATTCAATGTGACTGTATGAAAGGCAGAGTATTTTTTTATTATTTTTATGTTTGGATAGGAGAATAAATAATTTTTAAAACACTGGTTATATGGTATATGAAAGATATCTGGGTTTCACAGAGGGTGCTTGGGAAGTTGTGAAAGCAGGGGAGTGCAGGGATACACACTTGAACCGAAAAGAAGGTAACAAATTGCTTAATGAACAGATCCTGAAACATGAAGTCGTAGGCAATTGCTAATGAAATTCCTTAGGCACTGGTTTTGGCACCAACTAATTTCATATCTTCACTGATGACCTTGGAGAAAAAATGTAAATGTTAGCCAAAGAGACAAAACAAAGAAGCATCGCTGATATGGAAAAAGGGAAAAATACCTTCCAAAAGAGTTGGAAAAGGAGAGAGAAAATTCTAACAAGTGGAAAGAATGGCACTAGAGTGATCTGGACAAAAAGAGAGGTGATGGTAGAAGTCTAGACGGTCTTTGCTTTTTTTAGCCTGGCAAAAGGAATGTTAAGAGGGCATATGATTGCTGCCTATTAATACATCAGATGGGTAAATCCCAATGAAAGGGACTGCTATTTCAGCTAAAAGGCTGAAGAGTACTGGCATGAGAACATATATGCATCACCTGCTTAAAATAGAGGCTAGATACTAACTAAGAGGTCATTTGAACCACAACAACAAAGAGGCTTCCTTGTAGCCACATGTAAACTGTTTTCAGACGTATGCCATAAAAATGGCTCTGGAGACAAGCGCTCCCTCTCCCTCAAACAATCTCAAACAAGCTTAAGCCCTTCCCCCTGCTCTGTTGTGGGAAACGTTAGCTAAGCCAAGCTGTAGGCAACTCGTAATTCCTGCTGCAGGTCAATCCCCCCCTTCTCTCCAAACGTCAAGGATTCAAGGTCATGGTAAAGAGCACTAGAAATGTGACTGGAATAATCCTGCCGCTCTAATAGCTCAGACTGGAACTGTGCAGAGTGCGCAGACTGGGAATACTGGGATCACATCAAGTGGTCTCGCAAGTGCAAGATCACATCTCAGGTCTTCAGCTATTGAGCCACTGTGCACGCTCTCCATTTGCATCAGGCAGATGCTGGGAGGGGAGACCTTCACAGCCTGGCAGTGGGGTGGCAGAGAGCCTACCAGTCAGAGGGTGGCTGAATGTGGGAAGTGTGTTTTCCAGCTGAGTTCCATGTCTGGGAGAGCTCTGCCACTCAGCACAATGCCTTGCATCCCTCCTTCTGCCAGATGTTGGGCACAGCCACTTGCCAAAAATCACTGGCTGAGAGGCTACCTCTTCTAGAAAACGCATGTACCACAGGCTGGGATTGCTGCAGCCAGAACGTGCCCCTTTTCAGGCACTGGCCAAACCTTTCAAAGTCTCTTCTTCCATGTGGAGGGAGAAGGAGGGCACCCTGATGAGGGCCAGCTAAGACTCACCAACACCAGCTCTCTTTCCCCAGCGCTCATCTGCCAAGAAAGATGGTGGAGCAGAGTGCCCAAGGGCCAAGTTCAGGAGCACCGAGGGTAACCAGAGAGGTGAGCAAGGAAGCGATAGGAGCACTGTGCGTGTTCCTGGTATCCCGTGGACCTGCTGGCTCGGGACTTGTGGTCATGTTTAGTACCAACAGACTCTCGGGAGCACGCAGCTCCACCAAGTGATAAGGAAATGAGCCTTTGCCGGCACCCTCCATGGAGGGCTCCGGTGCACGAGAGGGACACCTCCCAGGGGGCAGGGGTGGCCCAGGTCCTGATGGGAGCCGGCCAAGGCATGTCAGCCATAGCTGATATAGTCTTAAAACATGCACTGTTCCAACACGCCTATGAACAACTTGCGGGAGGTGAAGGAAAGAAGGGAGCCCTTTGTCACCGCTCCGGGAACAAAGGCTGGTCTGTGAGCCCCGGAGTAATACTGACCCAACCAGCATCAGCTGCCGCTGTTTCTTCCGTCACACTGACAATGCACAGTTGCAGGGTTTCTTTCCCTGTGAGGAGAATGGGATTTAGTGATACCATAAGTTAGTCAAACAGCAGCCAAGATACCAATTCAAGTCCCGTTCAATGGATGCAACGTTTGCTTTGTGCTGTTTTTCTCCCACTTCCTGTATTTTGCACTAAGCCTCATTTCCTCTCCCTTTTTTCTCTGCAGCACAAGCACCACAAATGCGCGCACGCACTTTCACTCCTCTCCCTTCTATTTACCTCCTATTTTGGAGGAAGCAGCTGTGTATTTGTATCGCCAGGGAGATCAAATGTTTTTGCCAACACAGCCCTCGGAGAAGCAAACAGTGTTAACCACCAAAATCACCACTGGTGTGCATCGGCGGTGCCATGCCCACCCAAATGAGTGGGACAGCACACCTTTTCCTTTCAGGCTGCCTTTGCCAGGATCTTGGGTAGACACTGGATCAGGGTCTTCTAGGAAGTTTCCTCCAGGGCTGGGAGAGAGGCCACAGCCAGTCCTTGCTGGGGGCTGGTCTTGGCAGGGAACACAGGCAAGGAAGCAAGGCTGTGGAGTGACGCTTGGTTGCTGGCTGATGACCTTGTGTTGCCATTAGATAACCCCTGGAACAAGAGCCAGCCAGGAGCTCCGTGTGCAGCACCGGGCTGAGGTGAGCTGTCCCTGCCCTCGCCACCCATGCACCCTGGGCAGAAGGATGCCTTCCCCCACCTGCTGAAAAGCGCAGTCCTGACCCTGTGGCTCCCGTTCATGGGGCCCAAGGCAGCTGGTGGAGTGAGGGACAGGGGACGGGTCACGGCGTCATCTGACCGCCGGTGTCCTTGTGGCACCTGTAGCAGTGCGTGCTTGGTGCACAGAAGCAGGTGTTGAGCTACAGCTCCCCTTTCCTCTTGAGCTGTGATCCAGGTGCAAAGAGCACTCTCTCAAGTTTCCTCTCCATCACAGGTGTGCTTATTGTCTGCATGGCCCAGAGGAAGGCATGCTGTCTGCCTAGATTTTGTCTGTCGGCAAACCACTTGCTTAACTGCTTCCCGTTGGTGCATATTCCTGTAAAATCAGGGCAGTCCTGGCTGACTCTCTGAAGTGCTAGAGATTGACCACAGATAGAGAGACCAGCTGGGATGTGGACTGTTTGAGCTGAGAAACCTTTCAAGGATCTCTCTTGTTCATGAAGTCAAAGGCAAACCGGTGTCCAGACTGAAGCCAGGAAAAAATCTTTGTTCTGGTCAGGTCGGGAAGAATTGTGGGAACGTGATTTGGTTGCCTGGGATTTCATCTGGCAGATACAGTCCTGCTATTGCAAGGAGCTGGGAACTGGCACTTCTGTGCTTCCAGGCTTTTGTTTGGAAAAGTTCCCATCAGTTACAGGTGCTGGGAAGGATTTCTTGGGACAGAGAAGGGGCAGAGTTTGCATGTAATAAACAGAAAGGCACCTCCTTGTTGACCACAGGCAGGCCTCTGTCCTGCAAATTAATAACTGAATTAGTGAGTTATCTCTGATGGTCACACAGACATACCAAGAGAACATCAGGGCAGAAGGCTGGAGGTCTTAAAGCTCCAGAGGAGCTCTGGGGCTATGGGAAGCAGCAGAGGAAGGCCAAAGACTGTTTCACTCAGTGCCTGCGCAAAGGGTGAGCAAATAAAATGACCTCGAGAAGTAGTCCTGTTTCTTACACTGGCTGGCTCTGATGTGCTTGATAGGTTTGGTAGTTTTAGGGGAGGAGAAAGGAAAAGAGGAGCATAGCCAGCTCCCTTAGAGGAGACCAGCCCATGGCTGGAACTGAAAACAAGGACTGCTGGAGAGCCAGAACTAACCCTGGCTGTGCCAAGCAACACAGTACATCCCCCCCAAAAACATGGCTGTGGCTGGGTGAATAGTGTCCTGAAACTGTTTGCAGAGCTGGGAATCCACAGCAATGGAAGAAAGGGAGCTAGGACCTGCAGAGCAGGGTATGTGGGCAAAGGATGATTGCACACAGACCTGTGGGCCCTGCACAAGCCACACAGGCCATGAAAATCTGAACATGGCTGGATACAGCTGATGCCATAATATGATAGTGCATGAGACTGGCTCCAGTTCAGTGGGGCTGTAGGAGAGCAAACAGCACAGAAGAGATTCAGTCTGATGGCTGCTGATGCCTATCATTGCCAGTAAAATGGAGGAATGGACAAAATTCTCCATTTTTATCCTGCTTATTCTGAAAAAGACCCCAAAAAGGGCCTAAACTGGCTCCAAAACTTGCCACGCAGCTCATCTCCCAGAAACCCTACTATCACAGTGTCAAGAAGCTTTCCAGTCCAGAGCAATTATGATGTGACAGCGTGATGTCACGTGTGTAAATCCAGACACAGATTACACAGATACATGTATAAATGTGTATGTTTGCATGTGTATATATGGCACACAGAAAGCTCTCGCAAAGAGCCTGAGGCTCTGAACTGCCCCAGAATCACTGACAGCCCCAGAGGGATGTGCTCTGTGCCCTGGGAGTGAGGGCACTGCAAAAGGGGAGCCCCTGGGGCGCGTAGCCAAGGGCAGAGCAGAGCAGGGTAAATTGAAGCCAAAACTAACATGCTCCTTGTTGCCTAATCTGTGAGGACTCATCCCAGGGAGCTCTGAGAAAGTCTCGAGCTGTGGTATGCACGTGTGGAGGGCAGAGCAGTACCTTGCTTGCGTTAACCTAGGCAAGGGTGTGCTTTTGTCACCGCTATCACCAGGGCGTGAGTGCTTACTGGAAAGCTTCCTTATCCTGGAGTGCAGAACCTAAAGGGAAGCAGTTGGATTGCATCCTCAGCTCCCCTGGCCTTGGCACACGTAACTGAGCTCCTTAAATATTGCTTCAGCAGAGAGTTGGACACAGAGCAGAACGAGGAGGGTGTCTCTCTCGCACACTGCGGTGACACCAAGCCCAGTTTCACGAAGTTCAGCGTA
This sequence comes from Mohoua ochrocephala, assembly GCA_013398855.1. Taxonomy (NCBI): domain Eukaryota; kingdom Metazoa; phylum Chordata; class Aves; order Passeriformes; family Acanthizidae; genus Mohoua; species Mohoua ochrocephala. The sequence goes on along the minus strand of VZTA01028455.1, from coordinate 1,070,274 downwards.
AAGGAAGAATAGCAGCAAAAGCATCCTTGAGACTCGGCCAAAATCCGCCCAAGAGGGAACTTCAGGTGCCACTTCTGCTGGGAGGTCAGGCCAGCGTGCTCAAGGTCAGATTCCTGTCAGAGGCAGCTCTGTTGGCTGCGAGATGATCTCCACGTTGAGCCCGAAATGGTGGTGGGCAGCAGATGCACCTCCACCTCATCCAGCACTGCCAAGACTGTGGAATTTTTTCTCATGGAAACCATCAAGCTGGGAGCATCCTTGAGCACGGAGATGGCTTTCCTCAGTAGAAGGGGTGGATGGGGGCGTTCTCTTGCTGTGGAGAGTTGGGGGAGCCGGGAGCAAAACGTGGCCTCTCCTGTTGCCATGCTGGACCCTGATGGCAGCCTTGCTCTGGCTGTGCCCTCCTGCCCCAGCTCCGAGTCTGCATGCTGGCCGTACCATCCCTGCAAGTTAAGGTTTGCTTGAGCAGCTGGGATCCACCAAAGAGTGCGTTCAAGATAAAGACAAGTCTGTGTTTTTTTGTGGAAGAGGAGGTCAGACTGGATCCAAAGAGTGGAGGAAAGATCTGGTCTGAAGTTCATCACCTTCATGTAACTCAGGGTGGGTCAGAGCCTTGAATGTGCAGGGCAGGAAAGAGATTAAGTGAGGAAGAGTGGAAAAGGTAAAGCCACAAATATTTGGAGGCCAGGAAGGGAACATTCTGCTCAGCTGCCTGGACAGAGGTTTATGATTATTCCCTATGCAGCTCAGTTGTGTTATCCACTGTGGAAAATCATTGGCCGTGGAGCTATCTGATAAGAACTGAGCTGGCATCAGTTGGGAGAACAAAATGTCAAGAATGCATCGCACTGCACCCCCACTTTTACCAGCAGGCAGGACATCGGTCTGGGAACAGTGTGTTTACCCTTATCTCTAATTGCCCTGCTTGCCTAGCTTCTTTACTGCCTCCTAATGAGTGCAAATATGATGTTTTGAGATTCGATCTTCTTCTAAGCACCCCTTCTCCTCCTGCCTCTCACCCCCTGACCTGTGTTCCCCAATGCGTGGCCTTGGTTGCTGATGGGAGGTCTGAGGAGCTGGGAATGATGCGAGTGCAGAGGAATACCTCTAATTCAGCTAGCCCTGTACTCCTTTGCCAAGGACGACATAGTTTTCCCCACAGAGCAGAAAAAAGTTGCCATTTATGGCAAAATCTCTCTGCTCCCAAGGGGGATACGAGCTGTGGGTTGCTGAACAGCCTCAGCCTACACCACGACTGTCCAGGGTACACTGGAGATGTCAGGGACAGGCACCAGGAAGAGGAACGACTTCAAGGGGAACCGATGGGCTGAGGTGGGACACACTGTACAGGAGCTAAAGGGCTTTTCTTCTCTTGCCCATGCCACAATCCCTTCCATCAAACCTACCCCTCCCCTCTACAGGACTGGAGAGCTGTGCCACCACCACACTCAGTGGGTGCAGAAGCTCATCCCACAGTGAAGAACTGTTTGTCTGGCAGTAACACACACGTGGCATCTGAAGACACTTTTGTTCCTCAGTAAGGTGGGACAGGCCTTGTTAGGGTGGAATCACAGATGTTAGCCCGAAATTCAAAGAGGGACTGATCTCCCTTTTCCTGTTCAAGATTTGATAGTCATGAAGCTGTGAAAGAAAAGGCTTTTCTTTACTCCTTCCTTCCTCAAGCTTAACTGTAGCAGGGTGTCTTTCTCAAGACTGGCTTGGGAGGCTTTGCTTCCCCCACCTGTTGTGAACCATCACATACTCATGGCCCAACAAGGCATGTCCTAAACTGCTGCTCAGATCTGCTGGCAATTCAGTTAATTTCTGTGAAAGCCTGGGTGGAATACATGTCTCTCCCTATGTTGTTGGACATACAATGCAAGCCCTGTCCCTGGGGACTGCTACGCCCTTCCCAGACTGCTGCTGGAGGGTATCCAGAGCCAGCTCCCTGATCTCCCTTAGGGCACAGCTGGGACACTGAGCTGCTGGGGCTCAAGCCCCGGTGACACCCTGGGAGCGATAGCATTGCTGAGCTCTCCCTAGACAGCAGGACAAGCCTATTCAAGCCTGAGAAGTGGTCAGGCAAAAGAGTATTCGTGTAGCTGTATTTATACAGCTGTAGCTGTAAGACATCTGTGGGCATGTATTTAAACAGCCAGATCTTGCCTGAGTGTTCAGGTGTTAATGTTCTGCTGATATGAATGAAGACAGGACAATCCTTGAGGACAACACGAACAGAAAAGCCCTGACATGGTTGTGACACACCACACATGTGTGTGTGTTCTGGGGAGAGGGTTTGTGGGTATTGGCTGAGAATCCAGCAGCCACGTGCATGCAGCGCCGAGTGGAGAGCTTCATGTGGGGGTAACTCAAGGATAAGGCACGGAGAGGAGGAAGAGGTTCTGGGTGCGTCTTCCAAATTTGGAAGTCATTGGGGGATTTCACACATGGCGTGAAAAGGGACCTTGCTGACACCAGTGCAAGCTCCTTGATTCCAGTAATGAGGCGTGAGGGTTTGAAGAGGGGGATGAGTTCACACAGCTGATTACAGAAACACACTGAAATCCAGAATGAAAAAGAGGAAGGCTCGGGCAAGCTGTAGCTGACTGCTTCCAGAGGAGGTAGTGAGGACTCTGCCCTGACTGCTCTGTCTGTGACCAAAATAGACCTTCCCCAGCAGATCCTGAGGGTGGTCATCCCAGTATTAAGTTTTCTTTCCTATCATACCTTCATTATTTCCAGGTGATCACGCTGTTCCCAGTAGCTTGTGCTGAGTGCCAGCAGTGCAGCTGAGCTGTTCCTGACCCCTGGCCCATGGCAATTAGAAGGCTTTGCCGGAAGCCTTCAAGTGGTATCTGTTGCTTTGGGAGTGATTCGTCCAAGATGGTCAATTTTCACTGTGGAGGAGAAAGAAGGTCACTCGGAAATGTTCGCTCCAAGGAAAAACCCCCTTCATTTCTATTTTAATCTCCCTGGGGATTAATTGCCTCCTAAAAAAACCCTGGAAGAGCAGAGAAGTAAGAGCATGCAGGCAAACACGTGATAAGGATAGGCTGGGGACAACCACATTTCAGACTGGCTGTTGCACAGGTTTGCTTTTAGAAAGTATTTTGTAAAAGGAAAAAAAAACATTAAAAAGGAACAGAAAAAAAGTCCCTGGATGATTAGCTGTAGATACAACTGAAAACAACAGCAGAAAATACTACCCTAACTGGAAAGCAAAACCCCAGCTGCCTGCTGAGCACTCCCTTTCCCTTCTCCTCTGCCCGTGGGCCCAGCTTTGTCTGCTGGGGCAGCATGGAGCTGCAGGAAGACTATTCTCAGCCATCACAGGTTGTAGCTTGACGATGTGGTAAACCCCACAGTAGGGCTCCTGCCATCAGATCAAACACACCCCAGCCATGCCATACACGGGGCAGATAAGTATAAACTTGTTGGTTCAAAACACTTGGTGAGTTTTTGAGACAACAGTTCTTGCACAGCTGAGCTCTGTGCCTATGCTGCTCTGTTTTTTCTCTGGATCAGGTGCTGCCCGTTCTCCCACACATGAGACGAAGCCGTCAAGAGCACCACACGATGCTCATTGAACAGAAAGGAGCCCTGTCACCGTGCCTCAGCCAGACCAGATTTATAGGGATGGGTAACGCAGGAGGGCATTGGCTGGATGAAAACAATCAGATTGTCACCACAGAATACCTATCACCAAAGATACGTGTGGCTAGGCTGGCAGGTGTTGTATGAATGAAGGGCTTCAGGAGGTTATGTGAAAGCCAAGCCACCAAGGTGTGTCACAGCTGAGCTGGGTCACTTTGGGCAAGGGTCACCACCAGAACTCCTTTGGCCAGCACGGTTGCTGAGTTGTGTGTAGCTGCATCCTCCACAACAGTGCTCCTGTTGACTTCTTGGCTGTCCCCCCTGTCAGGCCCAGCTCTGTTTCGTTGTGAAACTTACACTTACACTTACTATGTCCGGCAGGTCTGAAGACCAAAGTAAATAAGCCTCAATAGAAACCGCACTTGTTAGGGACAGAACGCGTGTTAGATTTCATAATTCACCTTGGGGCTCGTTTGCTGAAGGCTGCTCTGAGCCCATTAGCACTGATGTCTATTTTTAGCCCTGATTCCTGTCAGTCATGGGTCCCAGTCCATGAATGTGACACACTGTCAAGAATCCCTTTTATTTTTGCTCTTTAACATTTAAAAAACAGCTGTGGGGTTTTCTTCTGCTGGCTGTTCAATGTCCTCTGCCACGGTAAAGGGAAAAGCTGAGCTGTTCTGGAGAGGTTTCCCATTCCTCATGGCTGATGGTTTTCTAACCATCCCCGACTTTCTGGCTCATTTCAGCACATCAGGGATCCAGTTAAGCCAACACATAGGACATGGGGGTGCTGGCTAGGCAAACCTCTGGGAGGTTTTACACCAACCTTCCCAGGCATGCTTAGGAAGCCCAGCTGTTTTCCAGCTATAGTTGGAAAGTTCTGGTGGCATTTCACTGGAGAGTTTTTCAGTATCTCCTTGCTGATCAGATCTCCCCTTGGGCTGTTTGAACTGGCTGTTTGCCGGACAGCAGCATAAGCCTCCCAGAGGCAAAGTTTTGTGTACCGTGCAGGAAATTGTGGGGCCTCCTAAAGTGAAAGGAAGCACATAAATGCAAGATCCTACAGCTGCTGTTATCAGAGCTGGGTGAACCAGCCATGTTTTCTTTCCAGCCTTCTGAAGAGTCACAGGGCTTGAAGGTTCACACAAGTGAAGATGTTACCGTGTTTGGAAAGCCAGGTGAAAGAAGCAGAGAGATACATGGGAGCAAAGAGGAGTGTGATGAGAGGGATTTCTATCCTTCCGTACAGGGAGTAAAACTTTCCATAGATACAGACCTTCTGTCATACTTTTCATCAGCAAAGCCTTGGGATGGCACAGGGAGTGATGGGGAAAGAGAAGGAGGGCTGCAGAGGCTGGAGGGGAGGAGAGGTAGAGGAACACAGCAACATCTGAAGCAAGTGCAGGCAGGATCTGAGCAAGCCTGCAGCAGTGAGCTGTGGGAGAGCACAGAAGGGGCTCCAAGCATTGGTACAATTTAGGAGCTGATGGAGTGAGAAGCTGTGAGTGTAAGCTATGGAAGGTCCCTGGGATGTATGTTCAAAGCCAGACTCCTGGGAAGCCTATCCACAGAGCTTTACTGAATATAATTGTTTATACATTTTCACCTAATTGGGGTTAATCTGCTTTCTACTTTGGCTAATCAGCTGCTTCAGAGGCCTAATAGATTGGAGGGGGATATTTTGCCCTCCTCCTGTTTTCAAGGCCATGGAGGCAGGGGCGAGCGAGCACTGTGGAGGGGCTCAGAGCTGCCTGCTGTCAAGTCTGGCAGAAAAATGCTTTATCCCTTGAGGAATGGTGCTGGGGAGCAGGTCCCCAGGAGGGACTAGTGCCTTTCTTCTTGCTAATTGGCAGATCTTGTGAAAACGAAGGATTACTGGGGAAAAAAACACCTCTGCAAGAGCCTAGCACGGAGCGAGGTAATTGCTCTATTGAGGTCTGCTGAGGCTCCCACATCCTGGTGGGTACCATTCCCAGCTGGCCCCATGCCCTGCCCTCATCCTTCTGCCTCAGGCCCCTGCCTCCAGCAGAGGATATGTGTGAGTCTGGCACAGATGATGTCTGGTGTCCATCCACTCAGGCACTGATGCTATTTCGGGTTCCTTTGCTGGGTGGTGAGTCACGGGCGTCTCATGCAAGATCTTCCATGACACTTTAGGCTAAAGGAGATGGTGTTGCCATCATAAGCACATCCTGCCCTTTGAGGGTGGGAAAAAGTCAGGGGGAGCTCAGCCATGTGACAAAAGCTCACTGTGCTAAAGGGAAGCTGCTGTAAATGCTGTCCCTAATTACTGCTATTACTTAGCTTGGGAATATTGACCAGCATCTGGGGCCAATACAAAACATCCTCCATTGCCTTCTCTCCCACCCTGGCCCTGGTTACTCGCTCCCTTCCCCAAGCATCAGAGCCCCATTTGCCCCAGTCACAGCTCCCTCAGTCCCTTACCCAGGCAAGGATGTCACAGTCACAGGGGGGTGAAGCTTTCCTTTAACATTAGTCAGTGCTTGTCCAGACTTGGGTTCAGAGTAGTTTTCTTTTGGAAGATGGCATCTAAACTGGTGAGTCACAGCATGAAGTGCAAGAACTGCTCCTGGGCTGGTGTGTGATGGCCAGGTGAGGTCTAACTCCTGAGCAGCAACTGTAGCCAAAAAGCATTCCTGCAAGATGAGGTTGGGCCTGGCTGGAAAGGAGCCTCAGCTACACTCCAGCACAAGGGGAGCCCACAGGGCAGGGGTTCAGCTCCAGCCTCGATGTTCTAGGCAGGCAGCTGGACCTTCAGCTGTCNGGCTGGAAAGGAGCCTCAGCTACAGTCCAGCACAAGGACAGCCCAGCAAGGAGTCCGGGGAGCCCACAGGGCAGGGGGTCAGCTCCAGCCTCACTGCTCTAGGCAGGCAGCTGGACCTTCGGGGGTCCCCCCTCCCCAACACCCTTTACTCTTAGTGAGAAGCCCATGGCTGAGGCTGTTTAAATCTGAAATGTCAGGGAGAAGGAAGAGTAACAGGACGTCATTGGGTTTTTTTCTGCCGGCATCAGACAACCAACACTGATTTAGCAACTTCATTGCAGTAGGTCTCAGGCACTGACCAAAATGTTTAAGGAAGTGTAACCTCCAAGGCAAGGAAGTGTCACGCCTGGGTGGAGCGAGTGTCGTTTCTACATCACTTCTCGGTCATCATCAGATCCCGTAACATTCATCCCACTTTTTTTTCTTCCTCCCTCAGTGTAACTCATGATCTCCCCTTGCCAGCTGGGATCACCTCACGCCCAGTTGCATCAATTCAACTGCTAGCATGGGCAGACTCCAACAATTGGAAGACTTTATTATTATTTTTAATCATCTCCAACTGGGGGTTGCACAGTAGCATGTCCAAGAAAAATTGAAACAGTTGCCACCCTCAACTTCTCATTTTTTCCCCTCCCTAGTGCTCTCTGAGTTTATATTGTTCAGTCAGTACATGAGGTAAGCGACCCAGCTTTAAAACACCACCTTAAAAAACCAAAAAGTTATGAGGAAGGAGGGATGACAACATGGAGTTTTAATTGCAGAGCCTTTCAGTGCTGTACCCTTTGCAGAGGTAGACACATATCTAAGAGGGGCACAGAGCAGTAGTTCAGGAACAGGCTTGGAAGCATCTCCAGCTAGCTTTAGCACAACAGCACTAGGAGCAATGAATAGTTAGGACTTCATGGTGACTGCCCACATGCAAAAGGCCAGCTCTCTCACAGAGTTCTCACAGAAGTGAGCCATACAGGCATTAACAGTAAATCAAAGCATACAGAAAAAGGTTAGATACTCAGAGGGAAACAGCATGACTCACTTCAGCTCACAGAGACAGCTTGGACCCCGGACAACAGCAATGCCTTCCTCAAAAGTGGAGGATGCAGAACCCACGATCAGCCCCTGCCCTCATTCCACAGGAGGCACGGGCCAGTATCAGGATGGGGCAAGTGCCACGCACAGAGGACACTAGGAAACACTATCCCTTGCTTGGCTAAGCAAGCAGGAAAATCAGCGTCAATTTTGAGAACAAGGCTGCTTGGATCCAAGTGCCATTCAGTGGAAGCCTGTTCTCATTCCGAACCCAGCAAACAGCCCCTTAAGGCAGGCCAGCTCTCCTCTCCTCTCCACTCACTGCTGCATTTGCACAAAGAAGCCGAGGTGCACAGTCAGAGGCCAGGAAGCTTCCTGAGCTTCAGGCTGTGAGATGCAAGTGCTGGCCAGCAGTTTGTCACATCAAGCACTGAGCCAGAGTAAGGTGCGCCGGGGCTTTTACACGTGCTGTTGTCTGTGGGTCAAGCAGCTCTGCTTCCCTATTACAAAAACAGGAAGCCAGGAACTAACCCTTGCACTCACCACCACACCCTAAGCCGGGGTGGGGAGGCTGCCCTGAACCAGTTTTTTACCTTGAGAAAAACATCCACCTAAGACCATGTGGGGGCATCCTCTTATAATCCATCTTTATTTGTAAAAATCCACATATAAAATCTTCGGTTTCCTTTTACAAAAACATAAAGGCACATAAAACTACTCAAACTCTCATCCCCCTGGACTGATGGTCGGACATTCCCCCCACCCCAACCTCCCCCTTGCTTTCTCTTCCAGTCCATGTTTCTTCATGTTTCCTTTAGTTTCAGCTCAATCCTGCCCAGGCACAGTTCTGCTCTTGCAAAGATGAAGTATGCACACAGGGGAGATGGTGGAGAGGTGGCATGGGCTGTGCGTGGAATGTTTTACAGGTACTTTTTAGTAGTAGGTCTCTCTTTCCACCCAGCCTAAAGGAAAAAGAGGGAGAAAGCAGAGTTAGTCTCAAGGTAGACCAAGTACAAGGTCGTGGGAGTTCCTTTTAGGTTCTCGAAAACTTGCACTGTAGCACCTGAGCTAAGAAGTGACCTGTCACAATGGGAAAATCTTGCCAAATTGATGCTCTGCAGCTTTAGGACCTCTTCCAGCTTTATAGAACTATCCAAGCACTAATCAGTCTTTTCCATCCACTTCAGTGCATCTGCACTTTTATATAATGGGATAGAACGCAGGGAACTCAGTAAGTCCTTAATTTGAACTAACTGCACAAATAACATTGAGGAAGGGGAAAACACAGCAAAATACACCCCCAAATAGTGCTTGGGGGTCCCCAAGCTTTGTTTGGGCTTCTGAGGAACTCGGCAGCACGAAGAGGTGGGGAAGGAAACAGAGAGATGAGCAGCAGATTCTTACCGCCAGGGTTGCGTCTGATAATGAGCTTTCTGACTTCATCATACACGAATATGAGGAGGGAGTATGGGAAAGCACAGAACCACCAGGTCGGCCTGTTTGGGAGAGGAGACAGTGAGAACAGGGGCTGTGGAGATGCTCTTTGCCTGGCACAGCTCTGACTTGACGGCGCACACAAGCGCGAGAAGGCCGGCATGACCCAGCTTGCCAGTGGCTGGGGTTCAGTCAAGAATTCTCCAAGCCAAGAATTACTACCAGGTTTTCTGCTGCAACAGATTAATCCACTTTTGGACAGTAATTCCAACACCAGGTGTGTCATAGCACCTTTGCTCATCTCTGTACCAGCACCTCCCCACCTACCAATCAAGCAATATTTCCTCTAAGCACACACAACCTTTGTGCCCAGAGCCTTGCTCGCTGGAACCGTATTGTTTCCCTCGTGATTTACACATGCTAACATCCAGCTGCTGCAGGCACTGGGCAGAGGCCAGCTTCCTTGTTAGGAAACGCTCACACTTCAGCACCCAACCCCAGGTAACGCTTTGAATGGAATGCAAGATGTACCAGGATTTTTTTTTTTTTTTTTCCCCATGAAGATTTCATGACACTTAAACTTTGAACAGTCCTCTGGCTTAAGAATAAACTCTGCCATGAAATGTTGCAATGCTGTTGAGCAACACAAGATGTTGGCACCTTCCCAACCCTTAGGAAAGTTACTGTGCATCAACTGGTCATCCGCATCTATGTAACAGCTCTTAAAAGACTTTACTACTTGTTCTGTTCCCAAGGAATGCAGGAAAAAAGGCACAAGACGTCATCAGCAGTTCTTTAGTACCCAGGAGTCATCTAGCTTATGATTTAGAGCAACACAACTGGCTTTCTTTGGAGGTGCAGTACCCTACCCATACGAATTCTCCATGCAAATAAGTGCAAGAGGCTGCTGCACGAGAGCACACTGGGACTGAAGTTGTATCGCCGATTTTTAGTGAGGCACTGAACAGCAGGCCCCCCATGAACGTTCCACACACAGTGAAGAAAACCCTGGTGTGCCACAGGGCAGCAAAGGATCACTGACACCCTCTAGCCTGAACTCTCAAGACTAGGTTTGATGCTCCACTAGATCACAACTACTTTTATCCGTCTCCCCACCCCAAGCGCTATTGTTCGGTGGTAGAAGCTGTTACACAAAAAGCATGATGCAACTTACTTCAGAGGATACATCCTTAGAGCAACATCCATCCCAGGGCAGTAGGACAGGAAGGCAGCCAGAGCAGTCTCCTCAAAGAGACCAAATATTAAGATCTTGTTCCTAGAAGAGACAGGAAAGAAGTCAGGGACAAAGCACTTTCAGAGATGACGTCCTAAAAAACACCTAGTTGCCACATGGGAGTGGATAGAAACAGACATTCCATAGTCCAGAAGTTCATCAGGTGGAGACTACCAGGCCATCCAAGGTGACAGCAGAGTTGGCATGATGGTCTTTTATGTCTCTTCACAGAGACAGCTCATGATCAGGTCAACCAGTCACTGCTTTCATCACAAATTCAGGAGGTGGCTGGGGTTCATGCCATGAGATCTCTTGATGAGTAAGAGAAGAGATCAAGGCTGTGTGCTGGAGTATCGGTGGCCTTTGAGGTGGGCTAGCTCCCACAGACAATGCCAACAGAAGCCATCATTTCTTTGTCTCAGCCTGACAACTGCAAGCCTACAAGCAAGTACTACAGGGAAGAGAGCACCCAGTCTTCTTTCATCCACTACCAAGGCAGTCTGGTCAAGACTTAGGCCAAAACACCCAGACACCGCTGGGATGAAGGACTAGAATGCTGTGTGCTGGAGAACACACAGAGCCCAATTCTAAACCCTCCACGGACAGCCTGACTTACTTCATCCCCTGCTGGAAGACAGAGTTTCTTCGGGTCTTACAAATGATCAAGTCCGCCCACTGCACGACCACGATGCTGACAAAGAAGGCTGTGTGGCAAGTGAACTCCACTATCTTCCTCTGTTCGTAGGTCTAGGAAGCAGACAAAGCAGAGAGCATTCGTTCAGACGTGCTGCCTTTGCTCTCTGGTGCTCACCCCAAGTTCAGCAGGTGTCAATATTTTGGCTGGCAGCCTCTGAACTTACCCATTGCTGCCCGTAGCTGTCTTCCACATCGTTAATCCATCTGTCATCCCACTGAACTCTGATCCCTAGCAAGCCAGAGGGCCAGAAGCCATTCTCTGCCATGATTACAAAATAGGTGAAGAAGCCTCCAAGGGCCTGGATCATACCTAAAGAGGTAAGAAAGGATGATAAAACTGATGAGGCTACTGTGCAGAGCAATTATAACAGAGAACGACAGTTTGCAGGAGACCCCAACCATCCTTAAAAATTACTCCTTGTGGGACTCAGTGTCCCAAGCAGCAGCTGTAGAAATAGTTCACACTAACATCAAACTCAGCTGCAACCCTTTTGCTGAGCAGCTTCTGCCCCCGACTTTGTACAGAGTTACTTCTGTTCTGCCCTGTGCTGTGATGGCACCACACTCAAGGACACAAGATAAAACTCCCTTTGTATTCTCATTAAGCCTTGCCCACCCCCAACCCTTGCAAAATACAGTCAAGAAGGTTCCCAAGGTCTGCTGCAATTAAGCATGAGCTTCCATCCTGTGAACTGGGCACGTCTCTGTAGCTGCCTTTAATCAAGGCTCCTAATGCTGTGTGTTTAGGGATATGCTGGAGAGAATCCTTTACTTCTAATTAAACTAACAATGGGATCTATGTTCTTGCTGAACAAGTCTGAACCAGAGGAGAGCTGGTTGTCAGCCAGTTCCTTTACAGCGCTGTGCAATTAAACAAAATTACTGTGAAAGCGATTCAATGGATCGAGCTGCACAAGCCACCGCTATAAGGCATGGGGGAAGAATCATGGCAAGTCCTTTACACCCTGAGGTTCTGGTTTACACACCCCAAACCTCAGCCCTACCAAAATAAGCAGAGCAGTCACTGACTCAAGACTGTGTACAACCCCTGCTACCACCAAGTTCAAACCGGTGCCAGAGAAAACAGAGCAGCTTACCAATCTGCCCATAGGCCATGCTGATCAGCCGTTCATTCACCAGCTTGTCTGTTTTGGGATTTCTGGGCTGCCTCTTCATGATGTCACTCTCGGCTTGCTCATATGCCAGGGAGATAGCAGGGACCTTTGAGGGTGGCAGGAGTGCTGTTAGAACAGTTTCAATTCTCCACTGTATAGAGCCTTCCCTGTCCCATGCATTCGGTGTGAGAAACAGCACTCCCCCCAAAAAGCTCTAGCTGTGATATTCCAAAAGGACCTCACCCCCTCCCCATCCCCAGTTTGTCCATACAGGGAGCTGAAAAATCCTCGGACTCAAGAGCCATGAGATGGATGTGAATAAAAGGAGTATCAGAGGATCGCTTCTTTCAAATCAGAACACTACAAAAAACTGTATTTAAGCATTTTCCTTCCACCCGTCCTTTCTTTAGGGTACTTAAGAACACCCACATTTTTTCTTTAGGCAAAAAAACCACATTCACCATGTCAGTGCCCAAGTCAATGCAGAGGATGGTGACTGTTCCCAGTGGCAGGGGTATGTTTGCAATGATGAAGATCAGGAACGGCGTGATTTCAGGAATGTTACTGGTCAAGGTGTAGGCAATAGACTTCTTCAGGTTATCAAAGATCAGACGCCCTGGGGCAGGGAAGAGAGAACAGGGTAACTCTCACTTAGCAGCTGAAGGCAGCCAAGCAGCTCATGGGCAGCCTCAGTGCTAACACCAAATGGCAAAATGCTGGTGCAGCAAAGGAAAGGTGAGTGAGACTCTGCTCCATGCACAGCAACACCTACAGAGAGCAACACTTTTGGTCACAGCACTCAGGGCTCACTGCATTCAGCAGTAGGATACTAAGCCTTGGTTTCTGGACATCAAGAGCCCCTGGAGGGACCCCTCTGTTGTGCTCCTGTTTGAGAGCCACTTCTCCACCAGGGAGGAAAATGTGTCACACTCAGCTGGCAAAGATGACTGTACGGTCATGTGTTAGGCAAAAGCACAAAGTAGCTGTTGTTACTCAGCTGCTTCCTACTGTTACCCATCCCAAAGGGTCATGCTGAACCCCATGGAAAGGAAGAAAACTTTGAAGGAAGGAGAAAAAGTGCTGCTTTCCTCATAAACTCTTGTCACAGAGGCAAGCTCAAAGAAGAGCCCTCCAGATGCCTCTATTTCACAGGGGATGCTGAAGCACATTACTTTACCACCACTGCACACACGTCATAAACTCACCTTCTTCAACCCCAGTGACAATGGAGGCAAAGTTGTCATCCAGCAGAATCATGTCAGCTGCCTGCTTGGAGACATCTGAACCAGCAATACCCATAGCAACACCAATGTCAGCCTTCTTCAGGGCTGGGGAATCATTCACACCATCACCTGTGACTGCTACAATGGCACCCTAGTACAGAGAGAGGAACAGCAAGACTGAAATCATCATGTAAGACGTTTTGGGCAGAAAAGCTTTCTCCCGTCTTTCAGATGAAGCACAAAAAACTATTTCACTTTGCTGTAGACAGAACTCAGTTCCTCCTCGCCCTCCCCTCACCCTTTCCCTGTCCTGATTAAGTTCATCAAGAGAACCGTGCTGCTCTCTCCAAAGGAGACACTGGACAACACATGAACACGTTGTATCCTCCTCTCCCAGGCACATCCCAGAGCATTTAGGAATTAAGTATACTAATGAACATCCTGGGATCAGAAGAAAGCCTCGGAACAAACTGAAGAAGTCTTCCTGCCAAACCCTTATATTTATGTATTGTAGAGCAGCCTGACAGCTGTCTGACAGACTCAGCCCTACCACTTCAACAGCAGAACTGGTTGGTCATTTACATTTATATATATATTAGATTTCTCTAGTATGACATCCTTGTTCTCCCTCTCTCTACCTGTCGCTGACAGCCTTCCACAATGATAAGCTTCTGCTGAGGAGATGTCCTGGCAAAAACAATTTCTGTATGGTGAAGCAGGATGTCATCCAGTTGCTCACTAGTCATGTCCTTCAAATCTGAGCCATGAACCACACAAGCTTTGGCATCCCTGCAAACAAGAGACAATGTGTTTTACTTCACACTAAGTTTCTCATTAGCTGTACTTGCCCCCTAAAACTATGGGTCTTCAGTGCTCTTGGGAAAGATCAATTTCTGCTATGACTAAATACTAACCCAGGCAGCCTCTGCACAGAGGTTTGATGCTCACAATTTAAGAGGCAGATGGGGAACACCAAGAAAAAGACAACAAGACACAGCCAAGCAACAGAAAAAAAACCTCACGAGCAGATTAATTCTTTCCATGGCTTTCTAAAATGCATCGAGGCAAACACTAGTTGATTCCACAAATCTTGGCCTCTCTGCAAAAAAGGAACCCCCTGCTCAGGTAGTTAATGTCCAGCGCTTCAAGAGATGCTGCTGTCTTCTGCAGGCAGTGCTTTTTGCAATAGGCTGATGACCATGTGACTGATGACACATGGCTCTTCACAGAGAGTGTTCACACCATGCCAGTTCCAACTAATTTACACCCTTCGGCCACAAAAGCATGCAATGTTATATTTAGACTGGTTTGGTACCCTACATGCTACAGCAAAATACCATCTCTCCAGCCCAGCATACCATCCCTTATAGGTCTAGGAGACTACCCACACAGCTCTTGACATCACCCAGTTTAGACAGGGAAACTCCTTCCCCACCCTTAGAGCCAGCTGCTGACCTGCTCAATCACACAGCCCAGCCAACCCCAGCCTGCACTGCTGAGTTTTGAAGTTACCCTCAAAACTTTAAAAAAAAAAAAAATCCCAAGCAAAAAACCCCCCAAGCAATTTCATTTCACAGGGTGTCTCTATTCACAGTTCATAAGCTGCATGGCTGTCCTCCAGCCCAAACACAGGCTGGGTCAAGCTAAGCAATGCAGACAGCCCAGCCATTCTGCAAACAGCCTGCTTATGCCAAAGCACATTTTCTGAGGATGCCTCAGTCCCAGCTAGGCTATGAAGGCCAGCATTAACCCTTAAGAGGAAGGGGCTCCGTTTTTACATTTATTCTGCTTGTAGCTATGCACTAGTGTCAACTCCTCTACCTGGCTAAGTCCTGCTCCCTTTGCTCTCCTACAATCTTACCCTTAACTACTTCCCACACACGAGACACGCAGATTTAAGAGTCTTGTGCATTCTTCACATAACTCATGATACACATTTAAGAGCCACAATGTGCTGAGCTAAGCAAATGCCAAGCTTTTCACGTCCAGGGGGAGAGGCTGAGAGATTATCCAAGGCAAGGAGAGAGGCAAATGCTTAATTCTTTGACCAGCTCTGGCTTTCCCCAGCAGTCATTACCTAGGGTTGACCTGGCTGACAGGAATGTTGAGTCGAGCAGCAATATCTTCTACTGTTTCATTGCCCTCGGAGATGATGCCGACACCCTTGGCAATGGCTTTGGCTGTGATCGGATGGTCTCCAGTAACCATGATAACCTGAAATGCAAACAGACTGCCGTGAAAGCCTTGCCTGCACTGCAGAGCAGCATTGCCCAAAAGGCAGGGTCCCTTACACTGAGAAGGCCATGTGTCTTTTGTTCTTCTCATGAGCCCTAGCACAGAGCAAGTCTGAGGTACAGGCAGTAACCTGCTACCAGTATGCAAGGGATTGAGGTGGATGAAAGACAAAAAAATTGTTAATCTTGAGCCAATGGAGCCAGTTCCATTTCCAGCCTGTGCTTCCCTCTCATCTTAGTACTGTGGCACATGCAGAACCCACCCTGAGCCAAATCACGTGCTTTGGGACACCATGGTCTCAGCACCTGCCAGTGCCCTAGCAGTTTGGAGTTTCACTCATTTTTCAGTTCATTAACACACAACCATTTGTATTTAGCTTAGAAATTAAGCCTGAAGTAGTAGTAGTTAAATCCTGATCAATTACTTCACACACTCACGTTACAGCAATACAGGAATTCAGGGAAGCCCAGGAAGCCCTTTATTTCCACAGGTGTGAGTGAGGCAATTTTCAACCCAGGAATAAATTACCTTGATGCCAGCACTTCTGCATTTGCCAACAGCATCTGGCACAGCAGCACGAGGTGGGTCAATCATAGACATCAGTCCTACAAAGCAGAGTTTGTCTACAGGGAAGTTCAGGTCGTCTGTATCAAACTGGAAGCCTTCAGGGAACTGATCATCAGGCAGAGCCAAGTGGCAGAATCCTGTAACACATCAAACCCACATTGACTCTGTTCCTATGTATCAGGAGGCAGAGAGAGTAAACATCTACTGCTTCTGCAAACAGCTACGCAAGAATAACAGGGCAGCTTAGTGAGAGGTTTAGGCAGGGCTGTTGAGACAGGAGTCAAGCTCCTATTCTGCTAACTACCAGCTGTTGCTAGGTGCCCAGACACATCCTGGCTCTTGTGCAGTGGAACACACCTAATACCCACAGAAGGTCCCAAATCTTCGCTGCATTTTGACCTATGTGACTCTACTGCTGGGCAAGACAAGACCCTGCAGGCTGCCTGTGAGATTAAAGGCAGGACTGTTCCTACACGGATTGCTGAAGTGACCTTAATGCTATGGTTACACGGCAGGAACAGAGTGACCCTTCACTTAATCTGCGAGGACTGCACAGGAACACGGAGAACAAATCTTTTCCAATGTAATAAGGCTGTTTTTCCTTACCTAACACTCTCTCCCCGAGGCCTCCCAGTTCAAGGTAGGCATTCTGAAAAGCATCTTTCATTTCCTCATCCAACGGTTGCTCTTTGCCATGAATAAGAATGGTGCTGCAGCGATCCAAGATCCTCTCTGGAGCTCCCTTCATCACCAGCAAGTAACGGGATTCTGATGGATTTGCATTTTTGTGGATAGACAGCTAAGGGTGGAAGAAATGAATCTGTTCTATGAACATGTACTGTGAAGGACACAAGTAATCAGCATCAACAGTTTGCAACTATGGCAGCTCAGGGCAACCTGTGGTATCCTGCTCTGGTTTTCATCTACCCACACTTTTAAGAGGTTTACAAATGAAGAAATCTTTAACACTAACAATTGCATTCTTTAACATTAATATATAACTGCAGGTGTTGTAATGACTTTTTCTGTACCCAAGTGCCACCTGTTAAGGTCACTTCCCAGCAGTTCATTCCTATTCCCAGACTTGAGTTACTCCACACTCTGTGCACTACTGCCACACAGGCTGAGAGCATGTCTGATCCTTTGTTAGCAGATGACAGCATGCCAGTGCAGCTCCAGAGGCTCTTACACAGTGTAACTATGGTCTTACCCATGGTTACATGGTGTAACTATGGAGCAGTCTTCGAGCAAGTAAGGCTAGAAAAGATTTGGGTGCCAGAACAAGTTTTGAGGCACACTGTGTGCAAGTTTACACCAGTGCTTCACACAGCAGCTCTCCTTCAAGAGGACACATGCTTACCTGGTACTTGTTGGTAGAGTTAAATGGTATTTCCACCACTTTGGGATACCTTTCTCTCATCTCCTTGACAGAACCACAGCACAATTCAATGCATTTCAGAAGTGCAGACTCAGAGGCATCTCCTGCCACTGCTCGCTGAGGAAAAAAGACAACTGTCAAAACACACACCCACAGAAGATTGGGTATTTAAAATACATTTTAAAAGTGAATTCATCACAGCCCAGTCCCATCTTCTAAAGAACATTATATGAAAGCAAAGAATAAATAATTCTCTTATCTAATACTGACAAATACTGCATTTCAGAATGCCAGGCCTCCCATCTTGAGAGAGCAGCAGTCTTCTTGTGATAAAGTCAAGAAGCCCTTTTGAAGAGTTAGAAAAAGTCACATAACCCAGCACAGTCAGACCAAGTGAGGCTGGAGGGCCAACTTTGAGAAGAACTGCTGTAAGCTGCCTGCCATGAAGAACAGCTAATGTGAGATGAACACTGATGACGTGCACACAGAGACACTTTCATGTGCTCTCCCACCCCAATATAAAATCAGCTTATCAAGCCTCTGGGAGAGATTTGATCTGTCCTCCCTTCCCCATAAGGTTAGCACGGGTAGAGACGGGAGATGGGGATTCTCAGCCCAGGAGATCTGTGTGTGCTCACTGTCCCGGTGGAGTTTCCTTTGCTGCAATTGAAACCAAGTATTTCTTGCCCTTCTGGTCTCTTTGTTGTGAGAAATTTACATTTTTTTCATTTCTATACTACTTTTTGGTATCTAAAGACTTCTCAAAACTCCCCTCTCCCAAGCCTTCCTTGAACAGGAAGAACTCCAGCTCCTGAACGTCAGGTTTTGTAGACCTAAGATACAGTCAGAGAAGTGCTGGGGAAAAATAGTTTGTTCCATCATCTCTACTACCACTGCACCAGAACACCCTTGGGAATAAGTTTACTAAGCAACATGACTAATACTTGACAGATTATAAGCACTGCACGGTTAATTTCAGCCCTGGCTGGGTCACAGTTCAGAAGCAGGAATGTGAACTGGTGCTGTGCCAGCATTTGCACCAGCACTGAACCAGTGAAAGCTTAAGGAGACTTGCCAGTGAGAGCAGTGTCTCCAGCCACTCTCCCACAACTGCTGCTCCGATGTCTACTTCTCCCAGCACCAGGTGTTTGTAGCTTTGAAGCATACAAATGCCTGAGATAGCAATTCCTGGAACAGCCAGATACTGGGAAACACCTAGGAAAGCTTTCTGGTCTTTCCTAGCCCTGTCTGAACTATCAGGCCTCCCAAATTGAGTGTAGATGCCAGGATGGCAGGGATTCTGCTGTGGGAAAAATGTCTTCCCAACCCCATCTCCCCTGCCCACAGCACACCTCCTCTAAGAGTGCCAGACTGCAGAAAAGATTAAGCATGGCAGATACCTCTACTTTGCAGGTTCCTGTGACCCACAGGATATAATCTCACCACCATTATGGGAAGATGGTGGTAAGGAACAAGATCAACTTTTTTTTTTTGGGAGCTCACCTTAAGAATGGGTACATTTTCCTGGCCGGCCTGAAACACAGCACGGTTACAGAGACCTGCAATTCTGGACAAGGCAGTCCAAGTGGCTGAGCTCTTGTCAAAGGAAGCACCTGAAAGCAGAGGAAGAATGTCAGAAAGCCACCCCTCAAAAAAGTCACGTGAGCTCAAAATCCCACAGGCTTAAGAGCAAGAACCCTTTATCTCAGAAACAGGAAACACGCTCAGAGCATCACTACATCTCTTTCATCCCTCCTCCCTTTCCAGATACTTGATGAACAGCTGTTTATTTAAGACCAGAAGGTGGAACAGCAGCAGTGCAAGAGAACACCTCTGCTTTCAAGATTCCAGTAACAGCTGTATCCAGCAGCAACAGAGGACACACTGACAAACCCAAGGAATTCTGGACAGAAAACATTCATTCACAGGGCTTGAGTAAGGGATGCTGGGTTCCACCTCCAGGTTGTCTCACTTCATCCATCAATCCAGGAACTGGATGAAATACCTCCCAAAGGAACAATGCTTAAATAAAGATACTCTCTCATGCTGGCTCTTAAGTTGGCTTTAAGGGAGATGAATTGAAGGGAGAGTTAACTGATAAACTAACATACTTTCCATTAAGTGAAATCTTCTAGGTTTATTTCCACTGCAGCCAAACCAACCATTGCCAGGCCAAGGGCTTCCAAAAAAAAAATCTATTTATAGCTCATTACTTTGCACTAGTGTTAAGTAAAGTGGCTTTTTTAAACAGTGCAGACAAGCACAATGTTTTGGAGTGGCTCGGGGCAGGGTGCAGCAGCACCACTGGAAAAATGTTTATGCTAATAACGTGTTGCAAGCACAGCATTTCACAAGGTAGATGACAACTAGGAAACTCCTGAGTTTGGTTGTATTGAACAGCTCTGAGAGATAATCATCTCTCCGGATTGCACAGCACACTGAGATTTCAGATTCTTACCAACTAGGAGAAACTTCCTGCTAAAGTCTAACATTCATTGCTGGCACTGTGCAAACACAACCTGGATGTTCTGGGAAAACCCCTGTCCAAAGCCAACCATCTAGTTCCACATGGGAACTTTCCATCTATGTCCAGCCTCAAGTAATTATTATCAGGGCCAACACTGCTGCTGTGCATACTTTCAACAGATTTAAGATTGAGTAATTTCATCAAGATACGTTTTAGCAAAGATAATCAGGTACTTTGCAAATATTTCTATGTGCAGGACAAACATATAGGGCTGAACATTCAAGAGGCTCAAATTCCAATGGAGTAATTCCGTGCAAAAGGCAGGCTATACAGAGTTTAAGGACTAAACAGAGCCGTGGTACAGTGCAAAGCTTTCTATGTGTCACTTCAATTTCTTTTCACGCTCATTCCAGACTGTAGTTAGAAGTCCCAGCATTGTGAACTTCACCTGGACTGGAGAGCTGCTAACACAGATTCTTGGAAGCACCAGTGCCCAGGAAGCCCCGGAAAAAGCCATTTTTTAATGAAATGCCTCAAGCACAGAGAAGTGGTCTTACCGCTCTGGTTCTCTGTAGTATCAGCCTCATGAATCTGATTGTCAAACCACATGTGGGCAACTGTCATGCGGTTCTGTGTCAGAGTGCCCGTTTTGTCAGAGCAGATGGTAGATGTGGAGCCCAGGGTCTCCACGGCCTCCAGGTTCTTCACCAAGCAGTTCTTACGAGCCATACGCTTGGCTGTTAGTGTCAGACACACCTGGGGACAAGAAAGGTGACAGGTTAGATGGACTTGTGCAGTAACGACACTGCTGCCCAACTCAATGTGCACACGGAATGACGACCAGCTTTCCATGCCCTGCAGCGATTCCCTAACTC
Organism: Mohoua ochrocephala; assembly: GCA_013398855.1. Taxonomy (NCBI): domain Eukaryota; kingdom Metazoa; phylum Chordata; class Aves; order Passeriformes; family Acanthizidae; genus Mohoua; species Mohoua ochrocephala. The sequence goes on along the minus strand of VZTA01028455.1, from coordinate 1,049,642 downwards.
CTGGCTCACCCTCCCAGCGCAAAATAAACAGCAACACTTCGGCCCAGGTGCTAGGTTTAAATGGCATTTTCCTCATCACAAAACCTCCAGAAGAGGACTGTCAAGGCTACAGCCTCCTGCTTCTTAGAGCATCAGGAAGGAAATAACATGCCTCAGATTAACATTTCAGTCAAAGCTGCCACCTCCTAACCATAGGAGTTCTCAAAATAGGTGAAGGCAGGCCACATAAGAGATGGCCCGAATTAGCTCTGGTGATAGGGCTTGCAACTTGCTGGTGTAGAAAGTGAGCAGCTCCAGCTCACTTTCTTTCTAGAGGCTCTTATCTGGTTCCAGTTCCCAGCTGTTCATTTCCTGGCTCGGTTGCCACTCTCCTTCCTAAGGCTGCATGGAAGTGTTTTGTCCTGTCCACCACCACTCTCCATACACCTAAGCACACCTGGATACTCTCACCACATCCTCAGGAAACCAAACTTATAAAAACCTCTGACAGATCCCAGACCAAAAGCTGGGGCTAGAGTGAAGCTTGCTGAATGCTCAGCCAGCCCTTAAGGGTTGGAAGGGCCGGTGTGCTTGTGGGTGTAGAAACCCTGATGGTAGCAGGAAAGCCTCTTCTTGCCACAGAAAAAGCCAAGACTGGAACTTCTAGTCTCACTCACTTCAGCTGTATGACGCCAAGCCTCTGTGCAGGTCTAACTTAGGGACTCATCTTTATTACATAAATTGCTGCAGAAATTGACATTGATTCAGGCAACTGGTTAAAATACACTGAATTTATAAAGCCCAGCCCTACACATTCACCTTCCACTACTTCAGTGTTCACCTGTGTGAAGGCACACTGAGCAGGAAGCACTCCACTTCCTTAAGGACCACATATGGAGCAAATTCAGTCTTTTTTTCCAGCTGCACTCACCGTAACCGTTGCAAGCAGCCCTTCAGGGACATTGGCAACAATGATCCCGATGAGGAAGATAACAGCCTCCAGCCATGTGTACTCCAGGATGAGGGACAGGATGAAGAAGGAAACGCCCAGAAACACAGCCACTCCAGTGATGAGGTGGATAAAGTGCTCGATCTCCATGGCAATTGGAGTTTTCCCCCCTTCCAGGCCAGAAGCCAAACTGGCAATACGGCCCATCACAGTGCGATCCCCAGTACTAATGACAATGCCACGGGCAGTGCCTGGAAGAGAGATGGGTTTTAGAAAACAAAAGGAGCCACAGCTTAATATCCTGTAAGTGTGGAAGAGAAGCTCTGGGTGGGCTTCAGCACAAAAAATGCCAGTCCTCATACTCTGGCAGGACTTCTGTTGCAGCTCTGAGATGTCTGATGTTCCTGCTTTCTGCAGCAGCTGTAGTATTCCGTGCAGCTCTACTTCACGGTTCACATCATGTTATCTGCACTTTTACATGTTTTACTTGTAATAAAGCAGGCAGGCTAGAAGGCAAGCCATACAGCTGCTCCTCTAGAAGAATCAAGGACAAAAAACCCAGTAGTGCTGTGGAGTCTTTGCCCGTTCTACAGTACTGCAGCTGGAATGGGCAAAGACTTTGATGGGAACTTCCACCCTGCTCTTGCATGGTAGAAGGAGGCTCATGGTGTATTCACACTGCTTATCCGTACAGCTCAATATCACTGCTCATACGGCAGGGAAGCAGGAGACACACGTACCTTCCACACAGTTGGTGGAAAAGAAGGCAATGTTCCTGGTCTCCAGTGGGTTCTCATGGGAGAAGTCTGGAGACCTGGTCTGAGGCTCTGATTCACCAGTAAGTGAGGAGTTATCCACCTACATGAAAGAGAGTACTTTGTCATACACGAGCAGACAGATGCTTAGTAGGTACTTCCCCCACCCCTCTCCTCCACTCCAGCCCCCATTCACAGCATAGAAGACTAATTCATCCTCCTCCAGAATGAAGTTTCCAGACAGCCTGTCGTTACTGTACCTTGCAACCATGTGCAGATATGATCCGAAGGTCAGCTGGAATTCTGTCTCCTCCTTTCACCTCCACTAGATCTCCGACTACAACACCTTCAGCATTTATGCTCATCTTCTCACCATTTCTGACTACAAGTGCTTGCTGAAAGACAGTGAAGAAACAATATGTCAAAAGCAGCTCTTAAAAAAGGGCTCAGAAGATCCGAGAATCTTAAAATAGTTATACTATGATTCTACAAGGTTTCTACTTGGATTAAGATGTTTATCTCTGATATATATGTTATTTAAGAAAAATAGATATTTTTTGTTTCCTTGCTATTAAAGCTCCTTGCTCCCAAGGCGACAGTGTGATAGTTAGGTATGATCCAGACTGTCCACAAAGGAATCCAAATTTGAGTGCTTATCACACCAGTTTCTAAACTCTCCAGACTATTGAGAAAATGTCCTATGATTGTTAATAAGCAGGTGGAACCCACAGGTTTTCAGGAACTACCCTTGGCCTATTAGCACAGTTACTCGGAGCAGTCTCACAGATCCCTCAAAATTAAGAGCCAGTAACCCACATTAACAGCCAGGCCCTTGCAACTGGAGATTGTGTTTTAAACCATTAATACCTTTGATCAAGCTGTAGCTTGCCAGACCTCAAGGAAATGATTTATTCCATACCTGAGGCACCAAGTTCTTGAAGGACTCCATGATCTTGGAACTTTTTGCTTCTTGGTAATAAGAGAAACAGCCAGTAATGATAACCACAGCTGCCAACACAATACCCAGGTACAGCTACAAAGAGCAGAGAGAAAGTGAGTCAGAGGACACTCTGCCTGAAAGGCTTCCAGTTTTCCCAAACAAACTGCCTGGCATTTAAGTGCCCCATTACAAGCATGAAGGTACTTGCAGCCTCTGTACATTTTGTACACAAAGGCTGTCCACGAGCTAGTGCTGTTAACACAACACTAAGGAAGTTGGCTGTTCGTTTCATCATGGGGAAGCACTCAAAACACGTTAAGCTCACACAATGAATTTCCCATGCTTATGGGAAAAGCTTCTGGACTGAATGCTTAAAGGAAGTTAATCTGCTTTGAGCCCAACAGGCTGCTTGGCCTGCCTCTGAGGCAAAGCAGACATTTTTACTTACGTTATCATTGTTGGGCTCCTCTTCCATCAAACTCTGTATGCCGTAAGCCAGAAAACACAGAATAGCACCAATCCACAGCAGGAGTGAGAATCCTCCAAAGAGCTGCCGACAGAACTTTATCCATTCGGGAGTGGTGGGTGGGGGGGTGAGGGCGTTTGGGCCATCACGAGCCAGGATCTCAGCTGCACGTGCAGAAGTCAAACCCTACAAGAGAGGTTCCTTTTTTAGGCATTGTGGCAAGACCAGCTGCAGAAGGTAGGTCTGAATTTGTTCAAGTTCTACCACAGCAACAAGGAGCTGCTAACAGGTAATTCCGGTGTCCACAGCTGCCAGGGCTCCACAACACAAGTGCAGGATGTGAGAGCTGAATGCCAAAACAGGAGCTGCAGGATGCTGAATGCTACTTGAGGAGCCTGCAGGCCATGGGCCTACGAACACTGAAGAAGGGCAGGACAAGAAGGCTACAGCCACAGACTCTGAGCTCTGAGGAACAGCACAGTGCCATCCACCCTTATCAAACTATGGAACAAATGAAAGCTGGAGGCCATAAAGGCGATGACATGTTGGAACAACCTTCCAGGAAGTTCAGCTTTCAGAAGCCAAGGTCTTGGACCTCCACAAGCAAATCTCTGTGCTGCTGTAAAGAGCAGACTTGACTCTCTATGCAATCATGCAAGAAATGCATTAAGCAAAGCAAACAGCAGCAAAAGTGCAAAACCACTGCAGTGCTTCTGCACGGGACTCTGGGGTAGCCTAGGACATCTGCACACCTCTTACTGCAGAAAGGCAAAATTGTAACTGCTACTAGCCATCACTAAGTCTCTGGGCATGTGCTAGCTCACTAGACTACATTTGCAACATTACAAACACGTGTATTCATTACATGCTCCTGAGGAAAAAATAAAGTCAAGAATCAACTTGACCTTAAACAATTCAGAGGCAGGTAACAGTGACTTTGTTAGAAGCAAAGTCACTCAAGTATTGCAGTCAAGTTGTACAGTGGGAGGATAAAGAGAAGTATTTGTGAATTCAACGGTTCTCCCAAAGCCTGGGAAACCCAACTGGAGGAGGGGAGATTAAACACAAAAAGAAAAAAAACCAACAAAAAACCAAACAAACAAAACCCAAAAACAAACAAACAAAACCCCCAAAAAACCCCAGACTACCCAGATCTCCCTTTGTGAAATGCTCTGAGCTGAGACTGTTTCTTTTCAGATCAAGGCAAGGAGGGATGGAATACAATATCTACCTACCCGACTCAAGTCTGTTCCATATTTACGATGAAGTTCATCAAGGCTCAGCTTGTGGTCATCCTGAAAGACAAGAAATGGTTGGAAGAGAAAAGAATCTGAGAAAAGAGCTCAGCAATTCCACCCCCCACCCCAGGTTTCCTATCTGTAACAGCTGGTGAGATAGCAGGACTCTAGTTCATCCTCTCTGTGAAGAGAAATCTCAAACTCATTCTGGACTTCAGCAGAATCTCATCTTTCACTATTTCTGTGACTATTTGGGTACATGACAGCTTTTTTGAAAAAGTCTGACTTTATCTCAGTGCAGTCTTTACACCCCCAGAAGATTCTGTGAAACCTCAGTGGGTGGGTGTTTTTGGGAGGTTGAGAGAGGATGGGAAGAAAAGGAATTGGGAAGGAAGGTAGGAATGTACAGAAGATTAAACCTGTAATTTCACACATTTTAAAGAAGTGCTGCTAGATTAAGCACTACTTTGGGGGAAGTGTTTCTTTCCCCAAAGAGGCTTCTTTTCACAGCCAGGCTATTTTTCAGTTGGTTCAAGTCGGTTCAGAGCAGTGCCTCACTTGAAAGGTCGTACTGGAGGAGCAGGTGCTTTAAGTACACACCACTACTGAACACAGAATCTCATCTTTGAGAAATCTTTAGAACCCCCTCTTCCTAACAGAGGGGCCAAAAATGTGAAAGCCCAGTCTCAAACCCACAGAACAGAAACAAAATCTGCATCCCCTTCAAGGACAGCAGATCTAAGCCAGATGATGCTCACAGACAGATGTATAGCATCATCCAGCTTTCACAGATGGGGATGGGAGACACTCCCCACAGCCTCAAACATGATTAGAAGGAATAATACTGAGGTCAGTCTGAGCAGAGGCCAGCAGTAAATGGAGCTGTACAGCCTCAACTCCTCAGCTGGAATGAAAACAGCAGTCCCACTCACATGACAGCACAATAAAGCCTGTAATGCTGCTATGCAGAGAGCACTCGCCTGGCTGAGGAAATACATCTATACTGTGCTAGGGGTAAGGCAGGCAAGCACAGACTTAGGCTCTGTGTCAAGTGCCTTTTGAGGAGTGATGCTGCCAGGGTCTACTGTGTGCTCCTCTTGATGCTGCAACACTTACAGCACGTCTGGCTCGGGGACAGAGGGGAGGAGAAGGGAGGTCAGTGCCTTCAGTCACGCCATGCTGTCAGCACACCAGCTCGTTTCCCTTTTAGTCAAATTAGGCACAGGGCTCATTCTTACAGCTGCTCTTTCTGTGCCCTACACTCTTACCATCACAACTTCCTTTTTAAGCTCATCCATGTCCCTCTCCTTCTTCCCCTTCTTCTTTCCGCCATGCTCTGATGTAGCAGTGGGCTCATACTTGTCTCTTCCAGCCTGCAAGGGAAGACACAGCATCATTAGAAACATCTTACAAGTCAAATTCCACAGCACTGACAGGAACTACACACCCAAGACTGCCAGGCAGACAAAATTATTACAGTTTATGAAGTTGTCCACCTAAACTTCAATAAAGCCTTTGACTGTTTCCTACAGCATTCTCTTGGAGAAACAGGCTGCTTGTGGCTTGGACAGGTGCACTCTGTGCTGGGTAAAAAAAAACAGCTGGAGGGTTGGACTGAGAAAGTGGTGGTGAGTAGTTACATCCAGCTGGCATCTGGCCACCAGTGGGGTTCTCCAGGCTTAAGTATTGGGGCCAGTCCCGTTTAACATCTTTATCAATGATCTGAACAAGAGGATCGAGTGCACCCTCAGTCAGTTTGCAGATAATACTAAGTTGGGCAGGAGTGTTGATCTGTTGGAGGGCAGGAAGGCTCTGCAGAGGGATCTGGACAAGCTGAAACCAACAATACAAGGTTCAGTAAGGCAAAGTGCTGGGTCCTGCCCTTGGGTCACGACAAGCCCAGGGGCTGAGGGGCTGGAAAGCTGCCCAGCAGAAAAGGACCTGGGGGTGCTGGTCAACGGCAACTGCACACGAGCCAGAGTGTGCCCAGGGGGCCAAGAAGGCCAATGGCACCCTGGTCTGTGTCAGAGATAGTGTGCTCAGCAGGACCAGGGCAGGGATTGTCCCCCTGTACTCGGCACCGGTGAGGCCACATCTCGAGTCCTGTGTCAAGCTCGGGGCTCCTCACTACAAAAAGGACATTGAGGTGCTGGAGCGTGTCCAGAGAAGGGAAATGGAGCTGGTGAAGGGTCTAGAGAATGAGTCATAAAAGGAGCAGCTGAGGGAGCTGGGGGTGTTTAGCCTGGAGAAAAGGATGCTCAGGGGAGACCTTATGGCTCTCTGCGACTCCCTGAAAGGAGGCTGTAGCCAGGAGGGGGTTGGTTTATTCTCCCAAGAAGCGACAGGCCAAGAGGAAATTACCTCCACTTGTGCCAGGGGAGGTTTAGATTGGTTATTAGGAAAAATTTCTTCATGGAAAGGGCTGCCAAGCCCTGGAACAGGATGCCCAGGAAACTGGGTTGAGTCACCATCCCCAGCAGTATTTAAAAGATGTGTAGATGTGGCACTTGGAGAGATGGTTTAGCGGTGGACTTGGCAGTGCTGGGTTAACGGTTGGCCTCAATTATTCTAATGGTCTTTTCCAACCTACATGATTCTATGAAAGTTATGCCACTTCAATAAATAATAAAAATGAGCTAGTGAACAGAGAAGTCTGCTCAGTATCATCCCCAATACACAGATTAGAGCCAGACATTGTGCAAGTCTAGCTAGCAGGAAAGCAGGCTACACACTATTCAGGCAGTCTTGACGCGCGAGCCCCGGCTCAAGCTGAAAAAGTGATGAAGAGCAGAAGAAACCAATTCCTGAGAGCAAACGTATGTTCCCTTCAAGGCATTAACTCCTCCTCCCCCTTCCCAGTCTCCCACATCCTCTGGTGAGGAGGAGCAGCCTATCAACTGAAGATAAATAAGAGGTGGTACCTCTGGCTGGTCGATTCTGGGGGCTAAGTTCCAACACTTTCATTCTCAGTTTGGCACTCTAGCTGGCTGGTTTACGCAACAGAAATCTGCTTTCAATTTATGGCAGTTTGAGCAGCAAGAATGGTATACAAAGCAGCAGTACACTTTTGCAGATTCAATCTGCGCTTAGTCCTGCTTACACTTCACAGAGCAGATGATTCGCTTAAAGCCTCTTTATTCAGTAGGATTTTTATTCACTTTTATTGTGGTTAATTCTACATGAAATCGTGCAAAGATTTAGATCTTGTCATAGTGGGGCAAACAAGCATCTAAGGACAAACAAATCATGACTTAGTGCACATAGACATCACTTAAAAGACAACCTTCTGCTCCCTCCTGTGTAGGACCTATTACATCCCTACACCCTGCCAAGTTTTATGCGATGAGATTTTCACCTAATAAGGTCCCTGAGAAGAACTTTAAGATGAAGCAGCACTTTGTGGCACCAGAGTCAAATCTTTAACAAGATTAAGAAAACGTTTCAAAGGCATTGCCTTGCTTGTTCTTTGCACGAACACCTCAAACCACGAACTGGATTCCTGAGAGCTGGATTCCCGAGAGTGATCGGGACACAGGAACCATTGCTCGGATCCGAGACCTGTCCTGATGAGCGGCTACCACAGGAAATTTTTATTATCTATTTTGAGCGAAGTAGAAACTGAAACCAAAAGTGAAACTGCAGGAAAAAGAAGAAAGATCATGACTTTTTCGAAAGAACCTGTCGGTCACATGTAGACAAGGGTTTTTACTGTTCTGAGAAAGCTCTGAGTGCAACACCCTGCAGCCATGGTCACACTTTTCACAGGCACAGAAGTCCCCCCTTGCCCTGTTCAGCAAAGGCAAGCTTTGCACGCTGCTACGAAGCTGTGCAATGGAAACAGTTTTTAACAAGTGGAGCAGAGCCGAGCTATTTGCCTCCACTGATCCAGGAAAAGGATTGAGAACTACAGACTGTCAGCATTCCTGACATTCTCTTCCCTGCACCTAAACTCCCATTTCCCTTCTTAAAAAAGTGAAAGCCACAGTACTTAAACCAGCACGGTCCTCGCATTCCAGCATCACAGGAATTTGCCACAGGGCAATTCGCAAAAAGCCACTATGAAGCATCTCTCTCCTTCAGTCTCTGAAGGAAACAACTTTGACTTCTGCTAGAGCTATGGGAGACAAGTCCAAACACAGCCCTGCACAAAACACATGCTTCTTGATTACTGCTTCAGATGAAAAACGATCTCTAACGAAGGTGAAGGAGCTGGTGCCTTGCTTGACTAGCACTCTGTCACCTTCAGCTTCACCCCTTCTCCCCAAGAAAAGCGTGGCAAGCTCTTGCAGGTGATCTAAAAACCTCCTGGTTCTTTGAAACTTCTGTGACAAGTACCAGTTACTCAGCTTATTGGGGGCAGTGAATAATTCAGCAATATGGGAGTGCTTAAGCTTTTTCAGCTGCAGCTGAAACAATCTACAAGTGGGCAAACATGAAAAGGCTCGTTGCCCTCGTTCAAGCATGATTTGCTTTAAAAAAAAACAAAACAAAAAAAAAAATCAAACCCAAAAAACCCAGCAATCAGCTGCAGTCAGAACAAAGAGTGGATAGAGTTACTTGTTTCTTTAAGCACCCAAGTATGTGGGTCTTAATGGAGTCCATCTTAGAGAGGAGCTCAGCAATTCCTCAGCTTAAAAAAAAAAAAAAAAAAGCCACAATACTTTCCCTTCTGTTGCTTTAGTGCTACATCCCACCCTTACTCAAAAGGTAAGTCAGGAGAATCAGTTTCAGCTCTTGTTACAGGATCATTTCGTGCAGAGTCTGAATTTCCTGCTCCATCATTCAAATCTGAACTTGACACACACATCAGAGTCAAAGTCCTGCCCCTGTTCTGTGCCTCCGGGGCCACTGCCTCCCTTCCTGCAAGATGAGCCCAATCTGTTCAACAAAGGCTTGTGCTGGCTGGGCTGCCAGGGGAAGAGGTTTTCATCCCACCTCGGCGCTGTAGGATTTCCCTGCTCTCCCCTCCTTTTCCTGCTGTACAAAGAGAAGAAGGCCTATGGTACTCCAGATCCACATCTTATCACAATTTAATCACATGGCCTGAACACAAAGGAAGGTCTGTCTCATCAGAAATGTCACCCCTGTTCCTTGACTTAGCCCAAGAACTGACTCATCAAAACTGCCTCAGAAAAAAAACAATGCAGCTTCTTTTTTTTTCCGTGCAAGATTTATTTTTTTTCCACTGGCTTAAGCACAACATTTGTACACTTGAGTGTAAGAAGTTTTATACATCCCCCAGAAAATCCTATTGTCTTTCAGATACAGCTGATGATTTTCCGCTCTGGACTAATTGAGCCATTCATGGCTGATGTTCTCAATTCAAGCCGTGATTGACCAGGAAACAGGAGGGGTACAAATCAGCAGACAAGCTCAGAAGTACCCTGTTCTATGATCACCTAATCCAACAAGAAATGTCAAGTAAGAGCCAAAACAAATTATGCAGTCTCTGGAGGCCTGGTCTGTTTTACTGCTTATGTCATTATAATCAATTGTGCAGAGAAAACAGAAAAGTTACTGTCCTGCTGCCTTATGAGACAGTAAATATATTAACCACATGAGTCATAAAACTAACTCCGCCTATTGGACTGGAAACTCTGTTCCATGACCCTATGTAATCCCAGCAAAAGACGGAACGGCTTCTTTGGAGCCTTCTTACTGCCTCCCAAGAGCTGCGTTCAATCTCCTATCTTGAACCAAAAACTTAAGCTGCATCCACTGATCAGACTCCCAGCATCCAGGACAGCACAAGGCAGTCTTTGCTCAACAGCTAGTAATTGCTAATTGTGCACAGACTGCTGCTCCCCAAATTACGGGAGGACAAGCTCTTCTCCCATGAGAAGAGTTGTAAACCTAATCAGGTTTTTAAACATCAGGACAAAACCACGATCACCCACACACCTTAAGCCCTCTCTGGGTATTAGGACAAACATCTCGACTGCTCGTGGAGTTGTGTGAAGACCCAAGAGCAGAGCGGGCTTTCCAAATGTCATCACTGCACAGCTGAGCAGCCCATCCTGGGTTTTTCTGGTGCTGTGCCAACTACAGTGACCTTCCTCACTCCTTTGCCTGCAAGAGCCACCACAATTCCAGACACCTCTAGTAGTTGACAAACGCACCAAGATGAGTGGACTGGACCCAGTTTTCCCCTAGAGGAGCTGGTGAAGGGCTACCCCTTGGAAAGGCCTGGTTGAAGCATGAGCTGCAGCCTCCAGCAGGTGAGGATCGGGGTGGGTTGTAGAGCCCACCTCACTTGCCAGAGCCCCCTGCTCCTGTTACCCTGCTTTTGCGGAAACGCGCGTTGACTCGGCCCAGGGTTTTCTTTGGCAAAAGGACTATCCTCTAGCCATAGTAATAAAAAGTGAATGTCATAAAATAGTTGCAGTAATAAAGGAGGGAAAAAGATGGGAGGAGGAGGAAAGTAATATATTAAGATTTTTTTAATTGCACCAGATAAGGATTGCTTTGATTCGCACGATTTCTCCTCAGCTGGTTCCATTATGCAATAAACCTTCCCAGCTTCTGACAGGGAAAAAAAACCCCTTAACTGGGGTTCAGGGAAATCCGAGCAAGCCAAGAGGTGTTTCTGCTCCACACACGGGTGCTCGATCACAGCGTCCAGCTTCAAAAAGTCTTCACTGCTGTTTCCAACAGCCTTTACACACACTTTTCTTTAGTTAGAAGATATGATCTGAATTAAGGACTTCTCCTCCTCATGGGCTCTAAGGCAGAGGTGACCTCCAGAAGTGACCCAAAGCACACACCACCGACTCTGTGCTATGCCTGCGCAGCGAGGGAGATGGAGTGAAACCTGCTGCTGTCTACTAACAGCTTCCAGTCAGCTCTGAACAGGAATGAAATCCAGAGTGCTTTCCTCCACTACACACCCCCCCTTGGATAATCTGCTTTTTGGGCTGCATAGCCAGGCAGCTGACGGCCCTCCCCTTGCCCCGTTACCATTTAAAGTAAAACAGACGCTCCGCTCAGCTTCTCCTCACAGCCAGAGAGAGAAGAAACTTGTTTTCTCACACTTAGGCTCTTTTCTCTCCTCCATCCCATGCTCCCATGGGAAAAAAGTTTCCTTTTTGGGCACCTTAACTCAGGGCACAGTTCAGCATTGCATCCACACTCCACCTTTTTCACTGCTTCGCTCTCTCACATCCCTGTTTTTCAGGGGGTCCCTAATTACACGCATGCATTCTCACTGCTAAACTAGCAAATCTTGTGACTTGCTACCAGAAAGCATGAGGCAGCCGTATTATCCCCGCTGAATTATCCCTTGTGGCGGCGCTTCAGTTTCAGGCTAATTGCTTTCTTATCCATGCAACCTATGAAATCTGAAATGGAGCAAGACAGCTTTCTACGTTACAAAGAGTTTGTACCTTCTATTAGTCCCACCAAGGCAGGCTAAGCCCCTGAAGCCTTTTGCACTGCAGTCCTACATACACACACAATTCAAAGGCTGCTCAGATGCTTTAAACAAGATTCAGAATAATGCCCACACTGCCAAATATCTCCCCAGTGTTTTATCTCTCGGGTGAACTTTCACTGTCCACACTGCCTGTTGCCTACTGGACTTAAACACAACGGGCTGGGCTGCCAAGTATCAGAAGGACTTCGTTAGGAAAAGAAAGAAACCCCCCACACAGAAAAATGCTGAAAGCCCACCCCGCACACTCCTCGACCCTCCTTTCCGAGTAACTGTCCATTCAGCCATGTTCTTGCAGCTCTCCTACTACTCATGCAGTTATGTCAACACTGCTGCTGCTGTACTGCACCGATGAGGACAATACAAAGTCAAGTCAATGTTTGAACAGCGCTTGGGAAGCACAGAACACCTGTTGGCAGGAAACATGCTACCACCGCTGTAGTCTCATGGCCCTGCCCGGTCACCCTCTCCTCAGGAAGCAGAGAAATCTGGGAATTTTACAGGAATGTGCCTAAACTAAAAGTAAACACGAATCTACACACCTCCAACTGCACAAGATACACAGGGAAGTATTCCAAGGGAAAAAACAAACATCCAAGCAACAAACACCAGAAACTGGTCTCTAGTTTTTTGACATGGAATGAAATCAGAGCAAGCCAAGAGGTGTTTCTGCTCCAGAAGGGATACTTGAGCACAACATCCAACAACTTTCCACTACTGCTTCCTTCCAACAGCCTTCACACACGCTTTCCTTCAGTTAAAAGATACGATCTGAATTAAGGACTTGTCCTGCCTATAGCCTTATAATGCGCTATAAGGTAGAAACAATGCTGATACAGGGCAGAAACCGCTGCACAGCCTTCTGCGAGAATTTATCACCCCAATGAAGAGGAGAACCTCAGGGGCGTCCGCCTCCCTCCTGCCACCATCTCCCATCACCCCCTCACCACTACCATCAGGCAAATTAGCCCTAATAACGCTGAAGGCTCCCCTTCTCCCGGGCCCCCCACGCCGGGCCCTCGTGTCTCAAGGAAAGTCTAAAGTACTCTCCGGAGCCCGGCCGGGGAGCAGCCGCGCTCCCTCCCCAGCTCCGCAAGGCCACCAGATAACACCAGCCCCGGGGGCTGCGGGCGGCCGGGAGGCCCCTCTCCGGGGGGACACGGCCTCAAGGAGGAGCCGGGGGCTTTGGGACGCCGGCTCCTTGCCCCAGGCTCCGCCACGCCCTCGGCCCGGCTCTTCCTTCCCGCGGGCGGCGGCGGCCGCCCTCGCACGTTGCTGGGGCCGGCGGC
>VZTA01028455.1:907690-1035842 GCA_013398855.1 Mohoua ochrocephala | reverse complement strand
CCCCTGCGGGGGCTCGGCCCTGGGGCCGCCCTGGCCGCCCGGAGCCCCCAGCTGCCGCTTCCCCGCGGGTTTTGTCGCCGCTCGCTCAGAGGCGCAAGACCCCCGGTGCCCCCTTTCCACCCGAACGCTTTCTGCCGGGCATGGTCCCTGCCATGCTGCCGACCTGCCGGAGCCTCAGCGCGCTCCATCCCATGGGAGGTGTGCGTGTGCTCCGGAAACAACTTCTGGTGATTCAGGACTCGGTGAAGAGTTAGGGGGTAGCTTTCTGTGACCTCTGCTGCTCAGGGAGCCTGGCTAGGGGACCAAGTTTGGCTATGGTCATTCTTCTCTTGTGCTTCAAATTCTGGGAAAGACAGATGCAGAAATTATGACTGTGTGTTAGTTCACTTTGTTTGTTTTTGGGGTTATTTTGGCAGAAGTTTGTTGACTTGGTTTTACTTCTGTCTAGATTCTCTGGCAAAGAAAATGAGCTGATGCTCTTTTTTATTCTCAACAACTTAGTAGAAGCCCTGGAACGCTGTGTAAACTTGGAAAGGAGAAATTGTTTCAGGAGGCTTCACCTGCTGAGGGTCCCAAAAATAGATGTGAATTTTCTTGGGAAGGAGGAACATAGCTGCAGCACTTCCCTGCTTAGCATGGCTTGAATGAAACCCTTCCGCAGGAGAAGAGAACTGAATTCAAGCCTTAAGCATCCTGCACAAGAGCTTGCTCATCAAGCTGCCCACAGAACCATGTCTGTTGGGGGAAGATCTGCCACTGCAACCATCACGTTTAAACAATCGAGTAGAGGCACCACACCGGTGGTGGGGCTTGGCCCTGTCACTGCTCCCTAGACCTGCTTTTAGAGCTTCTGATGTATCTGCTGTTTGCAGACGTGGGGGATGCTCCATCGCTGTGACTCCAGCTGGACTTAGAAACATCTTGACTGCTCAGTTCTGAGGTGCTTCTGCAACAGAACGTACTGAACATGAAAGCAAAAACCAGCAGTGAGAGCAGATGCAACTTTAGACAGCAGGCCAGCATTTCAGAGACACTTTTTAGTTGTCTGCATAAGCTCCATTTTGGAGCCTCTCATGGTCGTTATTAGATCTGGCACTGTGTTCCACAGACAGGAATACTGAAGGTTTACCTAGAAAATACCTGGACAGCCGTCTCCCTACCAAGCTGCACCTACCTGACCCCGAGGTGACACTCTCAGATAGCTTTTATTACTTACCCTTGAGACTTTCCTCTGAGATTTCCCATGAAAGGCTTGGCTCTTGCCAGTGGGTGGGGAGAAGGGGATAGGCATTAGGAGCTGGGTAGAAATTCCAGTGCCTGAAATCACCTATTCGTTTCATTTTCACTCCTTAACAGCATTTTACTCCTGAAGAGCAACACGCCATACCAAACTTGGCTTTCTTTCTATGTGGCAGTGAAGAAGCACCATCAATAGGACACTAAAAGAAGACCTCCAGACCACTTCTGCACTATATTGCTCCTTGAGGTGCTACCTAACCAGTGTAGTTGATTTGTCAGACTATCAGTTTGGCCCATCTTTTCCTTGGAATAGTTGATGCATTGTCATTTCTTCATGACACGAAACTGTAGCGTGCAGCTGTGGTGCTGTAAACCTGGATTAGTGTCTCAGGGTCGCTGTCAGTGATTCAAACAGAGAACAAATCCATACAGGTCAAAGGAAATTTTATTACATCAAACCAGGCAGGGATTGTAATGTTCTGTATTGGAGATGCTTGTGTTCTCTTTCCATAATAGGTATCAGTGAGATTAGCTTAAGAAAAATCAGGAGAGCTCTGTTTCCAGTATCTACAAGCAATTACAAACTCTTTGGGACCTTGGCGGGGTGACTGAGAGAAGCAGAGATAACACACAGAGAACTTCAATCCTGCCAGCAGGTGAAATCCCAATCAGGCTTTAATACCTGAAAAGTCCTGCTCTTTGGCTTGTTTGTCCCTCTCAGGTCATCCCAGGAGTAATCTTGAATCGTTATTTTGCAGATCTGCAACCATACATCGTTTTCCCCTCAGACACCAGCTGTTGGTGTGGCTGTGGGCTGCTGCACAGCAGTCGAATTCCAAGGGTAGGTAGCATGGGATGCATTAAAAGGAGAAGGATGAGCCTTAGCTGAGCAGTGCAGGGCATTATGTGAATGCTGTGGACATCACAAGGGCCTCCTGCCACATTTTTTACTTTAAGAAGCAGGAATTGTTTTACAGCAGGGAGTTTTATTATGGCCATTTTCGGAATGGAAGAACAGCCACAGTGAGGGAAGGCAGGCATGCAGAAAAGCTTTAGTAGGTTCCAGTTAAGAGTCCAAGGGTCTGAAAGCCCTTTGCTCTTGCTGCTAGATATGACAGCTCCCACTCAAGCATATTCCTGCTTCCAGCAATAGACCATGTGTAGCTTGACACAGAGAAGCAAATCTTCTTTATCCCTTCACAACTGCCACAGCCTAGGGCTGCCTTTGCTGGGAAAACTGGGATCCCAGCAGTGGATAGTTCCCAGAACAGGAAAGAATGCCATCTCTCATCTGTTTTTTCTTTCTGTGACATCTCCCATGTTCACCAGCTTTATGGATGTGTTGCAACGCGAGCCACGCTTCCGTGTTCACCTTGAAAACCACAGCAGCTTCTTCACTGGCACTGCACGTGTTGGAGCAGTTTGCCTATGGACACAACAGTGCCCTTACCAGCAGAGAAGGAAAGCTCCTGTAGCTCCTACTTATTCAGAAAAAAAAACCCCCAAAAAACCAGAACGGAGTTGGGTGAAAATAAGCTGTTTTCTCTCATCCACTTCTACCTTATCTCAAAGAGTTTCCAGAGGACAGGGTTACCCACAGCAAACTACAGGAGGCAACAAAAGCAGCAGCAGTGCAGATAAAGCGAGATGTGCTCCACCACGAACTGTCTGTCAGTGTAGTTCAGAGGAGTGGTCAAAAGGGGTTCATGCTTTTTTGAAGGCCATCCCCTTCAGAGGGGAAACAGAGAAGACAAGGTGTATGAAATGGTGTTTCTGTCGACCTTCCATGTGTAATTACAGGCCTCATACCCTCTGCTGTCTTCTCCCCTGCCTTTAATGAGATCACTTTAAGAGATAAGGCAGTCACTCCATTAAAAGGGGGGCGGGGGGAACAATATCTAACTATGGGGCGAGCAAAGATCAAGATCCACTATACCCTGTCAGGCTTGGCTAAGCTTCCAGCACTTTTTTCCCTTCCTCTGGCTGAGGGATACAAACATTTTGCATTTTTGACAGTATTTAGTATTTTTCTGAAGCCTTCCAAGTCATTCAGATGGCGTTGCAAAAACATGACAAAGGCTCCTCGAAGGCCCGGTGAAAACGAGGGCTCGAGCCCCTGACATTGTGTATAAATAGATTCACCTTCCTGCAGAGCGATGGTGTCACGGGCTGCAGAGGCAAAGGGCACAAATACACAGCATTCCTGTCATTTCGAGTGCCTCAGTGCTATGCCCGGACAAAATTCCTGTGTACTTGGCACTTCCGTAAGTGGGAACTCTGGCCGCCCAGCCTTTCTGTGTGCTGAGCTCAAAGTGCCTCAGCCCGAGAACTTAACAACTGTGGGTCTTTTGTGTTTTCCCAGAGAGGAGGTGGATGGAGGCTTACAAGAGTCATGCAGTGAATCAGATCAATGTGTGGGATTTAGGGGAGCGTGGTTCCTGTCCGGCTGCTAAGAGATGGGGCTTTACTTCTGCTTCACAGATCCCCAAAGACTACTTGGAGGGGGGCGAGGCTGTGGGAGCACGGAAAGCAAAGCCATTGCCAGTAGATGGAAATACACAATTCAAGGATTTGTGCTTCTCCGGGAAAAATGGTTAGGAATCCAGAAATCAAAAAAACACAGAGGATTAAAATCTTGCTCTGAACAAATCTGTAACATGCGTTTAAGTGACACTTCTTTTTTAAAGCCCATACACATAACCTATCATTCCAGTTTTAGTTACCAACACTGTTATTAATTCACTCTTTGCCAGTGAGTTATCTGGCAGATAAAGCACCTTTGAAATCCCTAGACTCCCTGGAACCACAGTGTATATCTGTGCGTGCACTTTGCCATTCCAGAGCAGATAAACTGAGTGCCATGCAACTTATGCCTGCTCTGGAAATCACTTGAGCACTAGTAGCTGTAGGGGAATAAATCTGAGAGAGCATAAGGTTTAGCCAAAAGTGTCTCCATGAGTTTTTTTTTTTCTTTTCTTCTTTTTTTCCCCCCCCACCCCCAATTTTCCTCCCATTTGCATCTGCCTATATTCCACGGCAGGGAGGTGGTTGCATCTAAGTATAGACAAGCTGGTGAAAAATGCCACATTTCTTTTTTTTTAATCCATACTTTGACTGTTTTCTGCCTAACTGAGAGGCCAAGTGGGTGTATGGATAAGTAAAAGGGAGTTGAAGACTGTTGCTCTAGGGGTGGACAAGGAGAAGAAAATAAAGTACGTGTTGCCATACTAGAAACAGCTCTCTGGCGTTTTACTATCTACGGAAATATTTTCAAATATACCAAAGGCATAGATAATGTTCTACTGAAAATTTTTCATTAGAAAAAGATGATGTTTCCAAAGAGAAACACCCTGAAGTCGGGATGTGCCAAAGTCCGAGCTCTGCTCTGTCCACCTGCCCGTGGTGCAGCCTTCAGCCACAGCATGCTGCTGCAGCCAGCATTTCAGGTGAAACACTGCTCAGCCAAAGCTTTCATAGACCGAGGTTTGTGTTCACCTGCCATAATGCTTCGTTTTCCAAGGCTGATGTTCTCTGAGCTGGAGAGACCCTTTCAGCAGGACAGCAGGAGGTGCTGGAGCGAGGAGAGCAGCCTGACAGGGACCCTTGCTGGCTGCAGCCTCAAAGACTGGGGTCAGCATGGAGCTCAGTGCCTTGTGTGGGGACCCATGGCCAAGTAAGGGTGGGCACAATCTTTATTAAGACCCTTCTCATACATGATCTGGCCTACAGGAGGCTGTGCCTCGCTTCCCCACACCTGCATGGGGTACTGAAGCTGGGTGCTCCTGGTAGGAAAAGAGATGATACTGGCTGGAACTTGTTGATCTGAAATAGCCTGAATGTGACAAGTTTCTAAGCAAGCTACATAAGCCATCAAATTGACAGGGTGCTGGGGGAGGACTGAGAATATTCTTCCCAGCATGACAGGGATGGATTTTCTGGAGGTGGCTGCTTCTTTTCCCGTACAAATGATTACTTTAAGATAATAAAAAATGAACAATATTGGTTTGGGCACCTAAGGCCTTAAATAGCCATGTCTTTAATTTTCATTTAAGTCTGCATCCATGAATAAAATATTTGATATTGTTCACTAGACAACTGAGTTCTGCACAAGATGTTCAGTTTGGCCCCAGTTCATCAAAACACTTAAGTGCTTTGCTGAATCAGGGACTCGCCTCTCATTAGAACAGGCACTTTTTATTCAAGTAAGGAGAGAGAGCATGGTGCAACCTTACCTCACTGTGTGGGCTCTCTTGTCGAGTGTTGCACACAGTAATTGGTTAGGGATTAGGACCCTGTTTTTAGGGCCCAGACTCTCACTCTGGATCTTCCACCAGACACATTTTCCAGCTGGTTATCAAACTGTCGTGGCAGTGCTTGAGCTTTGGGAAGGCACTGGTTGTTAGACACTGATTTGATGTAGGTTTTCTTTCCCTGAACCCGGGAAATTCTTCTACACAGGCTCAGGATAAGAGAGAAAAGATTGATAGTATTGGGCTCTGAAATGGAGTCAGTCGTTGTGCAGGTTCACTTTTGTAAGAATACAACCCCCATGAAGATTTTTGCAAAAGTTACAAAGCCAAGTACTGTGATAAGGCAAATGCTACAGAGCAGATATTTCAGTAGTGCCTGAAGTGTAATTGTCTAAAAAGCATCATGTGGTAAGAAGAAACCAAAGTGGTCACAGGTGTATCCCCCAGGGACATGTCTCAATAAAAAAGAGGGAGGGTGATCTCATCCTTCAGGAGTCTGAGACTGCCTGGATGTCCCCAAAACATCCATCAGCATTCGCAGGGCAAAAGCTTTGTCTCACCACCACAATCCCCTGGCATTTCCTTTTGCTGCCCTGGCACTTCCCATCTCTCCCAGCAGCTATGTGGGCTCAAGTGCTATGGACAAACAGTGAAACAGGTTGAAGAACCGGTCCCACTTGAAATAAACGTGCAGAAAGCATCCCCCATTTTGTTTCCACGGAATCTTTTATTTGAAGATCTGCTCTCACACCAGATCCACACAAACAGCACTGCCGCCAGCACAAGGCAGCATTGCCATAGGCTGGTCTTGCCACCAGTGTGGGAGACAGGAGCCCCCAGACTTGCTGGTAATCAGGTACAGTTCCTATAGCTTATAGTGGCCACTTTTCACTGTTAGGAAAGGCATCCTGCCCACCTGGAATTACTGAGGAAATGCTCTTGTCTTCCCGAGGAACAGAGGCAGGGCCTCAAGTAGGATCCCCCTGGGGTCCTGCAGAAGTGACAGAGCTGGGGAAGGGGCTATGGAACACACAAGTCTCGCCCCAGTCTGGGTTTGGGACAGGCTGAGTATGGTGCTAATCCCTGACACTCAGAAGTACTCCTTACCCCTGGAATTATGTGCAGATAAATTGGTTGTCATCTTAGCTGAGATGCACAAGAATCTAGGAAAGAGCAGGAATGTCACCTACATCAGCCACAGCCAGGCAAGTTGGTGGTTGGAAGGTGCAGGCTCACAGTAGTTCTCCTACACTGTGTTTGCAGAGGGAGTTTTGTACCCTGGGAAACACGAAGCGCATATGCAGGATTGATGTTTATATCCAGGGCTATTTCAGGACAGTGTAACTTGGGGAAAAGGATGATTAAAAAACGGTTTTGAAACGGACAAGATCGCTCCATAAAATCTTCCACTGCCTGAGATGGAAAGCCAGCAAAAATAAGCCTCACCAACAAATACATTTCATTCCAGCTCTTGCGGTGGGAAAATAAAACAAGAGAACTGCCAGAACAGTGGGTTGCAGTCCGTGGCATGAGTGCATTGGTATCATTATAGTCTTGAGATGAGCAGTTACCCTTATTAAGAAGTGCATATTCAGCAGCAAAATTGTTCTGTGAAGATGGGCTGTAGCCCAAGGATGTGTTATATTCCCAGTACTTACTGCCCAGAGCAACTCAAATAGGCATGAGCAAGCAAAGCTCTGACCAGCTATAGATTTTTGCTTCAAGTCTTCCTTATCTGCAAGAGAATTTTAATTCAGTAACAAGTCCTGTTTGCAGAAAATCTTTCTCTTCAAGGTTTTTAAAACCTCCCTGTTTGCACTGATCACTGTTCTGGGGCAAAAGAAAAGAGCTGCTTATCAACACAATGTAATATTACCCCATGGAAAAAAGTAAGAAAATTAATTAGAAGAAGAGAATTGCTGAGTGAGAGAGAGAACTCAGATGACAGGCATAGTTGACAAGATCACAGGCTTTTACAGAAATATAATTTTAAAAACTTTGTGCCTACATGTTCAGAATCCAAACGAGAGACCTTAAAAAGTAGCCTCAGCTAGCAGTAATTGAGAGAGAACCTGCATAAACCTGCAGTTTCACCTGTACTGTGGATGAAGTTCACTAGATCTGTAAAAATTAGAGCAAAGTCCTAGCAAGTGTTGTCTCTGTTGCTGCTTACTCTGCGTAAAGACCAGAGGACACAGAGGCTCTCACACTTTAATCAGCTTCAGCGTATGCTGCAAAGAGAGGGTTTGAATGGGCCATGGGCACTGGGGTATGACACTCCCAGGAGCACGTCTGGACGCTGCCAGCCCAGCACCCCTTCGTGGCCTTGTGCTGAGCACAGCCATGGTCTGACTGCAGAGCAGAGCAGTAGGGAGCTCATTGCCTTTCCAAAAGCTCCTGCAGAGCAATGATGGCTCAGGCTAAAACCAGGGAAGGACCTGCATTATCTCCTCTGGGCGAGCAGCTCACACGGTCCGTGTTGGCAGGGCAGAGCCAGCTGGGGAGGATGCTGCTCCATTGCTTCCTCCGCCCTCTCTGACCTGGGGGGGCTTTGCAGGCCAAGGGGATTTACAGCCCTGTGCTGAGGTGGATGGAAGGCCACTCCAAGTGACATATCCTGATGTGCCGATGAGTTACACCTTTCAGGCTGCTCCAGGCACTCCCCTGCACCATCGGTCCCCCTCGGCAGTCCCTCTATGCATCTGAGGGGAACAGGGTGCCAAGTCCTCTCTTCCTGACTGGGGCCACCCATGGTACCAGGCAGACTATCATGCAGCTGCCACACTCTTCTGGCTGCCCTAGATAAAAGAGTTGCACATAGACCAGAGGCAGTGATAGCTCCGTCTGAGGGATTACACCCAGATTAGGAAAAACTGGTCCTGTGTTTGATCAAATTAGCAAAAGTACGAGCTGGCAGCTGATAGGGGCACATACCACGCACATGGGAACAAGTTCTTGCCAGGGAAGATCACGTGGATTATAATGGATACGTTCCTGTGGCTGCCCAAGGCTGAGGACAGGATGCTGCCCATTTGCCATGGGTAAGAGGAGGTGCACGTGGTGCACCCTTCTGAGAGCTCACTTGTGCTCCCCTAGCTGCTTTGATGCACTGCATTAGCCACTTGTGGATTTACTCAGCTGGCAAACTGACTCTCCAGTTGTAATCCCATACTAAAAGCCTCATCATGTAATTATCTACATAGAACAGGAGGGAGAGAGAAGCACAGCATAAAGGGGCCAGGGTTGAATTTGTGCTGTTTTCCAAACTCGCTAGAGAGCACCTCTCCAAAGAGCAGCTCATTCTATTGACATCCACCACTGATCCTAGAGTGAGGTGTCACTCTGGAAGACCCCATGTTTCCCCACTAACTTTGGCCCTGTTCAAAGACCTAAACTTTTCAATAAGCGAAAGTTAGGGGCAGTGAATTGCACAAAAACTTGTCTTGGCTCAGCTCTTTGGAAAGCTCACGACAAAGATCTGCCCATATTCTGATTAGGATCACAGAGTTCCAGGCAAACCTGAAAGCCGCTGGGCTTTTCACTCTGTTTAGCGGGATATCATCAGCTCTTCACCAGAATGCTGATGGTTCTTCTCTATGTTCTTCTGGCACTGGCTGCTTTGGCAAAGCGCAGATTTACTCTCATGATACACATATGTGTACCAGGACCTTAACGCTGTGTTAACAGCACCTGAAATTGCGGTAAATCTGCTGACTTGGAGCTTGGGTTTTCCCCTGATGGAGTGCGAGATGTCTCCCCGTGTGCTTTGCTCCAGGCGCTCTCTTGTTGTCCTCTTTGCTCTTTCCCACAGGCTGCTGGCAAAGCGGCATTCCCTGGGGCCATGGCGTTAACATCCAGCACTCCGAGAGGCAATTACAGTGGAGACGGCAGAGCGGGGGAGCAGCTCTGAGGAATCGCATGTCCCAGGAGGACGCGCCCCGCTCCTCCAGTGACACCGCTCTGCGCGGCGCACAGGTATCTGCCAAGTACATGCAGTACAGCAGCCCGGTTCCCCATCCCCCGGTGCGGTTTTTTAAATGATTGTATGGTATTTAGATACATTTAGACCTTGGCTTGCCAGCACATAGCTATTGTCTGCATGGGCATGTCCTCAAGAAACGATGCTAAAAGCCCATTATGGTTAGAGGTAGACCTGGGCTGGATAATTGAGATCCACCCTTAAGCCTCAATATCTTCTGATCTAGTGCTCAGATCCAGCAGATTCCTCTCTTGCAGATAAAAGGGAAAAAAACCCCAACCCCCCAACCAAACCCAGCAATTTCTAAGCTGAATTTTCTCACTTCTGAAAAGCCTGAGGAATTTATTTTGGTTTGAGGGCTGTGTCAGAGTTCAGATCTTGTTCTCATATATATATGAATGTTCAGATGGACTGCTGGATGCATTATCTTGTTTCAAGCCTGGTCTCCACTTAAATTGAAAGTGCCTAGTGGGAGAGGATAATCATGAGTTCAGTGAATATCTGGGAAAATTAATTTTGAGGCATGTCTGTGACAGTCTTTTTTGTGCCAGAATAACAATATTGTTAAGGAACAGCTTTATTTTTTACTTCATCTTTTTTCCCTTTGGCAGAGAAGTTGAAATTTCCATAATGACAAGAACCTGAGTGCAATGCAGTTGAATCCACTTAAAAGTCTTTTTGCCAATTTGTAATCATTTTTGTTTCGCTTATCGAAATCAGCTAAACCAAGAGAACTCTCTTGTGACAGCAAAAGCAGTACTCCCACAAGGAAGGTTTGCTTGGATAGCTCTTCTGGAATACCTACACCTGGAAATTTGAAGACTAAGACATCACTGAAGTAAACACGTAGAAACATACACGTATTGCAACGAGGTGGTGAAGAAAACAGCCTGAGTAATCTCCAGTCTATCCCAATGGACAGATGAGAAAGCTTCCAGTTCCTACATCAACAGAGGGAGCTTCCTGTCTCTTATTTATGCCCCAGTGGGTAGGAAGACAACAGTAACAAACACTGCCAGCCTTGTCTTCATTCTTTGAAGCTTATTACCCTTACAGTGTGCACACAAACCTCTCCAAGGGCATTGCCTAACTCACCAGACAGCCTCCCCGAGGTATGTTCTGAGCAGCTAATGCATGTCACACCCATGCAATCCTCTTTTCCTGCATCTCCAGGCAAGGGCACACACCGCCCATAAAAGTATGCAAATCATTTGCTAAGTGTTGTACCAACGGGTAAAAGAAAGTATTTCCTTGCCCTGAGGAAGTCACCAGCAGTAGAGAGATGGAAAAGACTGGGGAAGAACTAGAGGGGGTCAGCTCTTCCCTGGCTGAAATAACAGGGGGCTGACCTCGAATATTATGTGCAGCTTCGGTCACTGCAATGAAGGAAGGCTGATCTTTTCTCTGGGGTGCCCAGTGACAGGGCCTGAGGGAATGACCTGAAGCTGAGTCAGGGCAGGTTTAGGTTGGATATTAGGAAAAGGTTCTTCACCCAGAGGGTGGCTGGGCACTGGAACAGGCTCCCCAGGGAACTGGTTACAGCACCAAGCCTGGCAGAGTTCAAGAAGCTTTTGGACAATGCACATGGTGTGACTTTTTGGGATGATCCTGTTCAGGGCCAGGAGTTGGACTCAATGATCCTTGTGGATGCCTTCCAACTCAGCAAATCCTGTGATTCCACAAAGCTGGGTGACAGAAAAGCCAAAACCGCCACGCTGGCCAGCAGGACTGGGGAATGGGGCAGAGGGCTCCCCTCGTGGCTCAGTGCACCCCCAGCTGAGCAGCTGGGATGGCCCCTGGAGGAGCTCAGGGGGCTGCTGACAGGCAGGACTGGGATGGCTCGGGCACTGCACCTGCCCAGCACCTGCCACCCAGCTTGATCTCACGTGGTTCTCTTGGCCATTGTGGAGGGAGTTTAGAGAAATCTGTGACTTCTGGGGGCTGACGTAGTGCCCAGGGCACTGCAGAAAAACATTTCTGCTGACTGACCAAAGGAGCTGTGATGGGCATGGAGGGGATTGCTTGCGAGTGGTTGGTGCTCTGCCGATGGCCTTTATAAGCTGGAGCTATTGCAGAAAGGGCCTCCCAAATGTTACAGGTATTTTTTAGATCTTGCTTAGCAGCTTGAAGAAATAGCCTTTATCCTCTTCCTTAATTTTTGGGGCAACATTTTCCAGGTATAATTCCAAACTCAAAACAGGCTTCCTGATGTAGGCTCCACATATAGAGCAAGAAGCTGGCATTGAAAAAATTGGAGCAGTACCATCTCCTGGAGAAGCACAGTGGAGAAGTTTTTGCAAACCTAATCACCTAGTCCTAAAGGAAGTCACAGGACCAGCTCCTCTCAAGCCAAAGCACTGAATGCTTAAACAACAAATTGAGATGTTGACTGAAACAGGAAAAGCCTTTTAAATCTATATTGACCAATGCAGTTCAAAAGGGAGGTTTATTGTTGCAAGTGTATATACTATAAATAAGGGGGTTATTTGATGTTCTGGGAGTTGCGTAACAGATTGTTTTATGTGATCTTTCAAGAAATGGTTTTAGCATGAGTGAGGTGGGTGGTTCTCTGAGGTATAGGATTTCACCAGCATGCTGAGGCTTTTGGGAGAGCTTCCACCCTAAGAAAGATGGATTTGTCATGCTGGGGTTTTTACCTCTCCCGGGAGACAGAGAACAGACATGGTGATAAAAGGGCATAACCCCCTGAGAAGTAGGAGGGGGGAAAAAATAGGAAAAAAAAATTTGTGTGGGTAAAAGAGGAGGTAAGATTTTTTTATTGCTCTTCCAATCAGGGAGTTGGCTCTGCATTTCAGTTTTGGAAATAACTTTTTGTTAATATTGCCAACACAGGCAGCAATGGTGGGGTCAGCTAGGTTTTAGCAGCACTTCCAGAGTCCTTGACAGCAAAACACAGGTGCCTTCGTGCTCTGTGGACATCTAGCAATCCTGAAATCAGCCTATAATATGGCAAGGAAAAAAAAAAAGATCACAGGACAAGGAAGGGTGTGTGATCAGATATGGGGAGAGTGCCACCAGGCAGGGTGCCATGAGGCAGGTGTGGCAAGCTGGAGCACAGTTAAAAGATGTCAGCTGCCTTTCTTCACCTGAAGGTCTTCAGGGCTGCAGAAGGACCTGGCCATGACTGGTATTCAATCTCATGCTGTTAACTCTTTAAATTTCCACTCTCCTGTTGTGCCATGTGGAGCCTCATTTCTCTGCTCAGGAACAGGGCAGCAGATTGCAAAACATCCCTTGCAGATGCAATGCCATTAGCAAAGGTAATGGTCAGGGAAGGCTGGGGTGGAAAACAAGCAAGCAAGTGGATGCAGGTTACACCTCTGGTTCCTGTTGGCACGCAGTGCTTGTGTCTCTGTTGATGCAGGATTATTTTTTGTTTGTTTGATGTGGTTGGGGCAGGAAAGCCGAGCTCCTTGCTGTCAGTCCATCTGAGTTAATGAGTACGGACTGGGTTTGTCTCTATAAAAGGGAATGCCTTGAAGGAACATTGTAGTGCAATAAAAAAGGTAATCCAAGTACTGCACCTAATTCTGCGCTTAGCACCGTGCAGCTGCAATGTTACTCACTCTTACTAGACCTTTACACCGGTGTGATTGCAAGACTAGATTTCTACACCAAGTCTGAAAGAGAAAGAAAAGTTTGATCCAAAGGGTAGGGTTTAGGCCTGAACCATGAAGCTGTAAACTTCACTTCACAGGCATTGCCCTGCTTCTAGCCATGCTTACGTCTCAAACACCATGTGCTAATTGGCGAGGATTCATCACGGAGCCTAGGAAACTCCAGCTATATCCTAAGTGGAAAACTGTAGTTCCCCAGTGCACCATACACCTTGTATAGGAGGTGCCTTCCACATTTTCTCCTGCAGTTTAGCCCTGAGGTCTCTGGCTTTTGCCATCCAGCCCCACCCAGCTGAATGAAGGGGATGCTGATTGAATGCATTCCTAAAACCCTTCTTCCAAAAAGGCCATGGGCCATGCCCAATTGCCTCACCGATGAGCTCATGGTGATCTAAGCCTCCCGTTGCTCTGAGACAGGATCCAGGATACCTCACCCTCCCCCAACTGTGGAGAGAGGTTTTTAAGGACAGATGGGTGGTAGCCCAGCAGCACTGTCTGTGGGTACTTACTGGAAGACTAGCAATCCTTAAGAACTTGAAAATATTGCCCCTATGCCTACCATAAATCATCCTTATTGTAAATCAAGTCAGGCCTGCCGTGCATCCATGGACATGGAGAATAATGCATCGCAACTTTTAGAGTTGTTGAGTCTAGAGGAAAACACGCCAGAGTCTACCACTTCTTCCTCAGAGGTCATGTTTTCTGAGCCCTCTGCCCAGCTTGCTGCTTTCTCTTAAAATTTTTGCTCACCTCTCCAAGCCTTTATCCTGATATAGTGCAAACATAAGTCTGAATGCTGGCCCCTACATAAAACTCGCTGTGGCCCTAAGTGAACAATTTCCCTGGTGAGGGAATAGAAACAAAATCAAAGAGGATACTTGTCATTGGGCCATTACTTCATAGAGTCTTTTTTAAAAAAAGACTGAGCCAAAATCCTGCTTTTAGCCATCTCTGAACTCTGGATAAGCTTGCACTTGAAATGCACACATGGGCCCATAAGCCTGACCCACATTAATTCCTGAGCAAGACATTAATAATGCAGGAGAATTAGAAACTTGGGACGCTCAGCTTGATTTACCAAAAGGTCACGTCCACAGATTGAGTTGCGGGTCTCAGCACCAAGGCCTGCGTGACTTCTCTATGACAGCAGAGGTGGAGGAGCCTTTCCAGGTGGCATTCCTTCTCCCCGTCCCACCAGCACGGACAGCAGAAGGCATGGTGTGCATTACTGCTCTGGGTTTCAGCACATCTACCTGTGGTAACCGGAGAAGCCGTGGCAGAGCCATGAGGAAGGCAGGCTGAAATCGATCCAATACATGTGCAGTCCACCAGCCTATCCTGTTGCAAATCCCACTGACAGGATGTCAGTACTGCTGCATCAGAGATTATTGAAGAACAGGCCTTTCACGTTTCATAATTATAAATACAAAAATAAATGCAAATGAAGTAAGTTTCCATATTCCATGTCCCTGTTTTAGTCACTGAGAACATGAGAGGGCATGTGCGAGAAAGTGACAGCAGCAAGAGCTGAAGCTCACAGCTTGACCTCTGAAGTTTAGCATGCAGGAGGAAGACTGACACATCTGAAGTGCCAGGTAATACACAGAGGAGGCCACTCCTGTCAAGCAGCCAATCTGGATCTCAGCTGCCAGGAGGTTTTGCCTGGCTCGAGTGCATCTGTGCGTTTATCTCTCGGGACAGGGAGGAGGGCGTTCACAGTCTTGTAGCTTCCTACCCCAGCCTGAGGGCACGGGACATGCCCAGGCAGAGAGGAGGGTGGATTGATGGGCCCTCAGGCTGCGTACAGAAAGAGAGGGTTGCAGAGTGTCTGGGGTGACCTGGGGAAGCAAAGGGCTCTCAGGCTGCACACATTTTGTACCGCTGCAGTAAAAGCCGCCCCAGGTGCGCAGGCAAAACAGACTGGGCTGGTAATGTTTGGAGAAAGCAATACCTGCCAGGCATCCTGCTTGTCTGAGGTCTGTGTGTCCTTCCACCCCTGGCTGAGCTGGCTAAGGGCATAGAGCCACCAGGACATGTGATACCTTGCAACTGTGCACCTGCTCCAGGAGCTGGGGCACTAGGTGCTTCGCCCAGCATGCAGATGTCTGCACTAGCACCCTCCTCAGAGGGCTTCTGGCCAGCCTGCCACATCCCCGGGTGCTCAGGGCTCAACTGCATCCTCCAGAGCTGGGTGCGCCCCAAACCTTGTACAGAGCTTGTGAAATCCACATCTCTGCACTCATCTGTCTCTCCATCTGCGCTACAGGGCTATCAGGAGTGCTCCCAGTGCTGGAGCTTATCTCTAATTCCCAGTGCCTCTCAGCTGCGTGCCCCTTAATCAGAAAAAGCCACAGGTGCTCAGAAAGAGTCTGCTGCCAGGGCTGACGTGGGGCCCATCCCACAATGAACTTGCTGGAGGAGAGGGAAAGGTGGACCCTGAACAATGGCCTGACACGGGGCGATGGAGTGAGGGGCTGCCTCTCGTGCTCGCTAGCGCTGGGGCTTCACTGAGGGGCTGCCCTGTTTGTAAAATCCATCACTGGCAGAGCTGCTCTGGGAGCTGTGGTTTTCCAGCTGCCTGTCACATGGGCTGCATCCTCTCAAAACATGCCTCCTGTCCCCTTCCCAACACACCAAAGCAAGGAGGTGAGAAACTGATAAGGCTGAGACTCCTCAAGTCCCTCATCTGGGGTACCTGAAAAGCAGTACCCAGATGGCAACTCCTGCTGCTGGGATGGGAGTTTTCTGTCTGACTTCTACATTTGCTCCTGTTCTCCTCTGCTTTACCTGTTCTCTGCCTCTTCAAATGACAAGAGTCAGTCTCCTTATTCTCCCTAAATCAGGCAAATGTCCACCTGAGCATGGAGAGGGAGAAAGGAAAAGAGATTGTCAGCAGCCTTAGAATAGCATATAAGAAATCGTGGGCTGTATCCATTGCTCAGCTGCACCACGGGGATTTGGAATGGGTTGACACTGCTTTCCCACTTGTAAAAGAGAGATAATCAGTCTTCCTAAAACTGTTGCTGGGAGAAAGTTTGGCTTTGCTCATTATGCCCTTTGAGGTTGTTAAAGAGCAGGCTAGCTGGTCTATCACTCGGCTGGAAGGCACTCTGTGACTTGAAATACAACAGCTCTTTGCAGGGGGGAGGATCATAAATTCCACAGGGCACCAGATAAACTGGAGGAGGTGAAAAGACAAAGGGGCAGTTGAAGTTTCAGATCCCTTCCCCCCCCCAGTCCCCTGCCTCCTTCCTCCCACCTTTGCCATGCCAACACAACAATAACGTTGACAGCCCCCTCCATCACTGCTGGGGTCTAAAGCAGCTCTGCTGCACGAGGTCCTGCTGCCCATGGGTCATGTCTCTCCTTAATCCCTGTTCCTCCTCCTTGGTCAGTGGGTGGACAGCTTGAGCGGCCTCTCACCTGGGAAAAACAAAAGAGGAATGGTGATAGAGGGGAGGACAAGGTTGGAGGAAGGCAGGGGGAATGGAGGGTCGCAGCAGGGGGTGGGATGGAAAATCTGGAGCTGAACAGAAGGAGAAAACGGAGGTCCTGAGGTAAAAGCTGGAAGGGGAGGAAGGAGCACACAGACATGCTTGCAAAAGAAAGGCAACAGGTGGAAGCACGGAGGAGGGCCTGTCGATAGGAGCTGGTGTTGCACACATTTCCTGGCAAGTGGGAAAAGATGGAAGGTCACAGAGAGCCTTTTTTGCAGCAGACACATCTCCAGGCAGGTGCCTGGTAGCACTGATGCACACAGTTAGCAACCATCTTCACCTGACACTGCTGGAACAGTTCTGGCACCGGGCCAGAGATCCACAAAGGTAACACCACCTTCGTTTGGTGCAAACAGTGCCCACTTTGCCCAGCTCCAGCCCCGACTGTTTGTCTTCCCCACGGCAGGGTGGTGATCAGTCACACAGTGGTCACCCAGCTTGTTCTGCTGCTTTGGTTGGACAACACGGAACAGTTACAGGAGAGTTCCCACGAGGATGAAGACAAGGAAAACAGGGCTGTATTTAAAAGTGTTACCAGTGTAATCATTTTGGAAGGGGGTTGGGAAGGGGAGGGAAGACAGCGCTCTGTCAGAGCAGTAACAACCCAAGTAGGGGTACAGTTACACTGCAAAGGAGCACTTTTAATAGGAAAG
The DNA here is from genome assembly GCA_013398855.1 of Mohoua ochrocephala. NCBI lineage: Eukaryota > Metazoa > Chordata > Aves > Passeriformes > Acanthizidae > Mohoua > Mohoua ochrocephala. The sequence continues at coordinate 1,018,586 of VZTA01028455.1, read as the reverse complement.
CTTATTTCACTTGGAAATTCCTGTAAACAACACCAGCGACTGTTTTGTGTGGAAATGTATACAAGAGCCTAGACATGCACCCAGGTCACTGGGGTATGGCAAACTCCTGCTCACCAGCTGCATGTTGCCTGGGGTGGAACATCTGAGTTCACAACACATGCAGGGTCATTGCAGATGGACAAACAAGGTACAATCATTATTTATTAGCAGTTTGTTACCATACCTAGACAGGGTGTCTAAGCAGTAAAACATGAGCTCTGCAAGGAAAACGAGGGAGGAGGCTATTTGCAACTCTGGGAATAGCATGCAACTATTGACAAACCTCTTTGGGGAAGACAGAATCTTCACTGGCTGTTTTTCATTGCACAGAAGAATAACTGCAGTAGCTATGTAGAAAAAGACATGTCCACATGTCTTCCCACTGCTGGGAGACTTCTCTGCTACAGATTCCCAGGGCAGGTACAGCCACAGAAAGGGGACAAAGCCAGAGAGGCTACAACAGCAAGATTGACTGACTTGGAGCCTGGCTCCTTATGTTCTTGGACTCACCTCCAAACTCTCCTTCATCCAGAAACATTAACCCCAAGCCCTCGCTGACTGCATCTATTTTTCAGCAGTGATGCACGCTCAGGCTTGGAAAAACACCGGTCATTAATGGATCCTGCACAGAAAGGGATCGCAGGGTACTTGCAGCCCTTAGGCTGAAAAACACATTCCCCCAAATGAAGGGTAAAAGAATTTGCCTCTTTGTTTTAGGGATTGTTCTCCCCAACCCTAAGCACAAGCTGAATATTCATGAACCTCCTATATGAATTGGTTATCTTCTAAAGGCAAATACAAAGTCCCCATTCTGCATGAGGTGCCCAGGCACCGGACAAAGCCAAGTGTCTGCTCTCGCCGTGGGTTTCCCAGGGTCTCTGTGCGCTGCTTTAAACCAGTTACTCTTGCCTATTAAAACAGGATCAAAACTGAACAAAGAGAAAAAGATCCTTCCAGAGCTGTTTGAGGCAGCTGCAGCTAGTTCAGACTTCTCCATCTCTTGACCTAACATGACTCCCAGGCTGCCACATTGTCTGGATGGGAAGCCAGAAGGGAAGGTAACGTGATTTTTATTGTAAGAGCTGCTCACCGGTGCAGTCAGCCTAATTTATGTTAAGAGTTCACGTTGCTAAGTAGCTTGCCAGCACAGAGGTTCAGCTCCGTGTCCGAGCTGTATTTGTGGTAGGAACAAATGGGTGTGTATGAGCACAGAGCTGTGTAATGGCCCATTTGCAGGTGTTTGTGGTAACATGCACAAGGGAAACGGGCAGCTGTGGGTGGGAGCACTCCTGAGGTTGTTGAGGATGTCGGAGGATGGTTCATTCGTTGACTAGATGATGGAGCTGACATGATGGCAATTAAGAACCGGGTATCACTTGGGAAGCAGACCCAGGTCCAAGTGATATAGCAAGAGTGTGAAAAATAAAAAAAAAAAGGTGAGCAACTGCAAGTGTGTGTACAAAAGAGATAAGACACGTCTACTGTCTGTGCCGGGTCTGTGAGGAATGGAGTCAGGAAGTTAACTTTTTTCACAGCAGCCTGTGTAGTGCATCTGCCTCCCAAAGGGAAGTGGTGAATGAATTCCTCGATTTGCTTTGCTCCCATGGGCAGCTATTGCTTTTCTTGTTAAACTGTAATTATCTTGACCACAAGGGGATTTTTTTCATCTAACTTTCTCCCCCTGACCTATTGAGGTGGGGGGGATGAGAGAGGCTGAGTGGGCATCTGGCAGCTGGTCACGGTCAGCCCACCACTGTCCTGTCATTCAGGTGGCCTTGTATCCTTCCCAAGGCCCTGTGTGCAGACAGTGGAGATTTTTAGGGACTTGTTAGGGATTTTTTAGATTCTTTGGAGGCTGGTAAGCAATTCAGAGGGCCCGTGTGGGGAACTGCCTCAGGCTGGGCAATAGGAAGGAGTACCAGGGTCAGACTGACCTTGTGTCTGAGTGCCTGGGAACACAGCTGTCATTGCCCCTGAAAATACCACCCAGTACTGGTGCTATATCCCAGTACAGCAAGTGCCTCTGGGCTGGCCTTGAGAAAGATCCAGACTGGGATTTCTGAGTTGCCAGGGACAACCGCCTCTCTGTGCAGCAAGGAGAGGGGGCTGCCGAGAGGGGGGCTTGGAGGTGCTGCTCCCGGCATGCAGTGAAGAGCAGAGTGGGGCATGTGGAGACCTCCAGGGCAGCCTCCCCTGCCCACATCGGTGCAGCTCAGAGCACCAGCCACGCGTGTCCCTTTGCCTATGCTCTGTGTTATCCCGGGACACTGGGGTGCCCAGGACTGTCTCTGCTACTGATTTCTTTCCAGCTTAGAGCAACCAGGTCTCCTGCAACCACCAAGGGGCAGAGGGGGGATGCCCTTGATCGGTCCCCACTGTGTATCCTCCACATCTTGTGTGCAGGTGGCAGAGAGACTGAAGTGCTCCAGAAAACAGTCCTGGCAGGTGTCACCACAATTGGAGCTTTTCCGAAATACAGGTGATTAGACTCCACTCGCTTCCTTGTTCCAACCCCTGAGTGGAGTAAACCCTAACCCTCAGAAGATGTTGAAGGACACCAGCAGGACTGATAGTCCCATGGGCCAGCTCCACACCCTGCAGAAGCAGCAGGCACAGGCATGGTCACAGCATGGTTTATGGGGTTCCTGGACACAAATCCCTTCTGCAGCATGAGAGAGAACCTGGCACATGTGCACTGGGCATGCCCCAGCACCTCTCCCATCTTCCCCAAGGGCTGAGTGTTTTTCTCACTGCCTTTATACCAGCACCACCTTCACCTCCAGGCCCACTATGCCACAAGACCTTGGCAGCCTCCTCTTTGTCCTGGTCAGACTGACCACCTGCAGCTCCAGGAGGAGGAGGATGAAGAGAGGGGACCACAGTGGCTATTCCTCTCTTTGCACTTTGTATGCTTGTAGGGAGAGGTGGACAGAAATGGTGGGGTTCTGCTCTGTGTCCCCTCCTGGCTCCCTACTCTTGCACTTTTGACCTCTGACCTTCATCCTTTTTCTCCCATGAATTGTTCTCATTTCTGCTGTTTTCCTTTATGCCCTCTCCCCCCTCCAAGAGCCATATGTTTTAGTTAGTATCAGCTGACACCCAAACTAAGGGGTAGGGTTTTCCCCAGCAGTCCTTGGCCGGTGGCCACACAATTAAAAGCAGCGGGGGAGCGGCGGCAGGAACCCAATCTGGCATTAATGAGAGCGAGAGGTTGTTGCGTGACCGGCTGAGCTGCAGGAGCCTGGCCAAGCAGCGGCGCAACAAATGGCACCGCGTGCGCAGAGCAGAGCTCTGTGTTAGCATAACACGGATCTCCATTACACCTGGGCTGCTCAGCCTCCCAGCTTTGCCCTTTCCTAATCATCCCGCTTGCATAAGCAAATGATAAGGGCTGGAGTCTACTCGTTCGCTGCAGGAAAAAAAGAGATGTCTGACATTTCTACTTTAGCGTGTTTCTGTCTCGCCCATCTCCAGAGCTGTCGGGATCCTGATGGGGCTGGTCAGGCTAAGTGACCTGGGACTGAGCAGGGTGGAAGAGGACTATCTCAATTCTCTGTGCTGGGAGCCTTCCCCCAGCAGGTAGTGAAGCCGGCAAGGTGTCCATAGGCAGGGAGGACCAGGCAGGATACAGAGAGTTGTTAGGCTTTGCTGTCATCACTGCATGGATCTGAGCACTGCTTGGATTTGTGGGACCTACTGGCCCTTCAGACCCCCAAACCCTTGTCCTTTGTTCATGAAGACTGATTACAGGCTGCCAGCTTCAAAATTCTCTTGGCTGGCCGCTCTCTCGCAAAGTCTGTATTAAGAAACTCCTTCTCAGTGTAGCTCACTGCTGTGTTGTACAGCAAAACATGAGGGGCTTTACAGCAACTACCAGTTGTAGTTTATTTCAGCTCCTCCATGTACAACACAGCAGGGGCTTGCTGACACAGCCCAGTAACCAAAAGATCCTGCTTTTGCGCAGCCCTAACTGGTAGCAGATGTAGTGAAGGTCCTGAAGTCCCTGATGAGAATGTGATCAGATGTAATTATGTAGTTTAGCTATTACTATACCCCTGCACACAGCAGTGGTCCCGAACTGGAAGTTTGGAGGAAGTCCATAACCTTTGTGCAATCTTGGGAATTGATTGCAATCTGAGGAAGCCGCAGTCTGTGCAGGCCAGAGAGATCAAAACAGGATATTGCCCACAACGGGCAATCTTTGCCCGGTATTAGCTAAGGAATGATGTGTCATAGGTGGTCATTTCTGTCATCCGTTTATCTGCACCAGCATAATTCACACAGTCAAAGAAGTTATGTCCCTAAAGTTTCCCAAGTGGACAATCTTCATCATGGTTTTCTGACATCCACATAATACATTTTCACACTGCTCAAAGCAGCTAAGCAAGCACCAAACCTGGCTTTCAGTGTAAGAAACTCTCTGAACAAAAGCAGCACCTTAAAAGGCTAGGTCAGCATCCAAGAGTTTTTCAGCCTTTTCTGCAATAAGGGAATGCATGAACAGTTTCTGCTCTTTTAGAATATGAATTCAGAATAAATTCTGCCGGGAGCTTCAAAATTCATCATTTGGAGCTGGGAACCTAACAAGACAGTGTTTGGTCTGTGTGCATCAGGAGAGTTTGTAGTGGCATCTGCATTTCTGCAGGAGAGGTGTGACTTATAAGATGTGGCTTTTTCCACCACATGTAGAAAGCAAACCCAGCACAGACCCTCTCTCTTTGCACAGATCTCCACTGGAAAGCTCCCATCAGGAGTCAGGGCAAGGACTCTGAGTCACGCCCTCAACAGAAGGAATATGCAATCATTTATGATTTTGAGGATGTTTCCTTTGCATGCAGCCTGGGTGGGGACCTGTGAGGTTGACTTGACCACATCTCCAAGGTCAGTGACAGAGCTGCTCTGGGGATGGAGGTGAAGCCATTCAGTGCTGAGCACAGCAAGGCTGAGCTGCCAGAGGCACTGCTGTGCTGGTATGTGAGGTCATGGGGTGGTCCCCACGTCAGTGAACAACCAAAAACTCCCATTGGGAGATGGCTCCCAGCACCAACATGGAGTGCACCCTGGTCTGCAGCACACACTTGCTGTGGTTGTGAAAAGTGCTCACCTGCTCTCGAAAGCCTCTATGAGCACATTCACTGGGGTGAATCACAAAGTTCTCCTGTGCAATGACAACTGTATCCCAGCAAAAGCCCCAGTGCGGGGGCCTCGTACCGGCTTTGCAGAGCCTTCCATAGGCGGAACCTCCCCAGCACCTAAAAATGCCCTGGGGTTCAGCCCTAAGGAGAGCTGTTGAAATGTTACCTGCAAACATGATTTTGTCTTGCTGAAGACAGCAAGACAATATTGCACTCCACTGCAATATTGTTGGGGTGACCTGGGTTTTAAGTGTAACAGGGTTAGACAATAACACTAAAGATAGGAAGTGTGCCCATGCAATAGGTTAGATACGGAGCAATGTCCTGCCATAAACAGAGTTTGGCCTCACCTACACACAAGGGATCAGCCTGAGTGTACCATATTACAGCCTTGCAGAAATCATGGACCACATCCTGACATTTCACTAGCTTCAAGAGTGGTGCTGACTCAGAACATAGTTCAATGCAGTTCTAGTTCTCTGTGGATGAAAAGGATTGGTTTTCCAGTACCACGAGGGGAATACTGTACCTGGCTGCTTCAGGGCTGTGGTGTTTGCAACGGGGATGGGACTGGGACAGGCCAAGGAGTAGGAGGCAAGAACAAGCCATGAGCCGTATCTGTGAGGCCACAACAACAGATGGGGCTGGAGGAAAACCATCCAAATGAAAATTGTCCATGGGTGAAGCAAAGACCGGCTTGCAAAAACCTGCGTCTGAACTTGCCCACGCAGAATGGTGTTTGTTTCCAGTCCAAGCCTTCCTGGAAGCTCAGTGGTGTAAGAGGTTAAGAGTCAGAGCAGAAGAGATCCCAGGGTTCATATCAGCAGAGGGTTCAGACCAGGTAACAGAGTCCAAAATCCAGCAGCTCCTTTGTCCGGTGACTCATGAGGATGAGGGCAGTTTCGCAGAATCACAGCTTCAGGCCTTTGGATGGTTTGAAGAAGGCACCTCAAGTGCTGATGCCATGTAAACTGCTCTCAGCTGAGCTCTGCGAGTACAGAGCATGGATGGCATTTGACCAGTCCTAGTTTTATCCACTCCCTCTGTATCACCACCATCACGGACACTGAAAGAATTGCACAAAGGGTTGCTCAGCTGCCTCCCCCACTCTGACTGGGGAGGGAGGTGAGAAAGCATGGGCTGTGTTTTCATCCAGCCTGGAGGAGACTGCGAGGAGCCACTGCAACAGGCTTCAATCAGGTGAAAGGTCGCTGCAAAAGACAAGGGGGAAAAAAAGAACCTGTTCTCTTCTCCCACTGGGGAAAAATCAAACTCATGTGCCTTAAACACAGTAAGAAGACCCACATCGATACCATCAACATTCTCTAAATAATAAGGTGAGTGAATCACTTCCTGAGTAGGCTGGAGGGTTGCAGGGCTGTTAAATACATGTCAAAAAGCATCTGTCAGGCACGGGCTAGGTTTAGTTAATCCTGCCTTGGAGAGGAGGATGGGTTAGCTGATCCCAAGGTCTTATTCTGTGTTCAGTGATTTCCCCATTCCTCACGGTACCGAGGGACCAAATGCAGCTATTAAAAGCTTTGTAAGATCCCTATTGGTTTGTGTTTCTTCCACTAAAAAAAACCAACAACAACAACAAAACAAAAACTCCAAAAAACCAAACAGACTCACCCATGGTTTATTTAGGAAGGAAACAGATATTCAGGGAAGGAAAACATCCTCTATTTATTCCGTAGTCATTGCTTAAGGGAGGACTGTGAGAGGAATCAGGTCCTGCAGTGCTTTCTAAATGCAGGCAAAACTTGTCCTGTGGGAACAAAAAGATAAACCACAGCCGGCACAGCAATCTCTCCTGTAAGTGCCTCCAGTTTCTTGGACTGGTGGCTTTCAACTTCTCTGATTATAGATCTTCCCATGATTTTCTCCCTTTGAAGATGCAGGCCCCATACAGTGAATTTAAAGCAAAAGGCTTGCTCTCCTTAATTACCTTTCAGAATAGAGGGTCTGCAGGCCACAGGTCAAAAGGCACTTTGCTGAAGGGAATTCAGAGTTATCTCTTCAAAACCAAGTGCAAGGCATCAGGCATCTGAACATGACGTTGCCCGGGGCTCTGCCTTGGATTACGCTCCCAGGGAGTATTTTGTATTTTGGAGCTCTTCTTTGGGACAGACCCAAAACCAAGCAGTTCAGTGTCAAGGGGGCTGTGGACAGGCAGAGGGAAAAAAAATTCTTTTTGATTAACAATGACAGACTGGTCTGTAACCCCCCTGGGGCTTGTCAACAACCTCATCACTGGCTGCCCTGCCGTTTCTCACGCACTCAGGGAAGTAGCTGTGCCTTCACTCAGGCACGGGACATGATGTCTTCCTAGGCCCTCACAAAGTTCCCTGACACGCACATCTCAGGACAGTGACACTGCACAGCTTTTGTGTCAGGGTAGGAGTCCTGTGAAGGTTATATGAGTTCCTCACTGCTGCGTTTCCTGGGGTCTGCCAGGAGTTTCTCTTTCAGTTCATGCCCCAGAGGGCTGGAACACGCCATAGTGCAGCACGGAGCATTGTCAGCAGAGACCGAAATGGGTTGTGCTTGGCAAGCACAGTGGAAAGGAAAAAGAGGGTGACCTGGGAGGATTGCTGTTCTCACTTCATTTTTCCATTGCATCTGCTAGTTTGTTTTTTTTTTTTCTATCAAGCCCAAAGAGAGAAACAGAACAGAAACAAAATATAAATGGGTTCTCTCACCGTAAGTGCAACAGGAGGGGAGCATTGTTGAAGAGACAAAAGCAAGAAGGTCTGGGTTATAGCCTCCACCCTTCCACTCACCTCCTTCTCTGTCTTTTCCCTCCCTGTCTCGCTTTCTCTCCAGCATCCCACCACCACTGCCTCTCAGGGTGCTGGGCTGATGTTTGTGCTGGTGCTTTGACAGGGTACCAAGGAATGATATCACTCACAGGCTGGCCCTGAAGAGACATTTTTGAAAGCACCTCAGCTCTCCCCACAGCATATTGTCAACAGATACAATGGCTCAAATACGACAGCAGTTGAAGGTGACAGCAATATTATTGCCATCTGAGCTGCTGGGAGCAGCCTCTGGCTGCTCAGAGGGGCCAAGGGTCCTGGTGAAGTATTGACCTCAAAGCTCAAACTGTGTAGAAGGTGCTGGCCTCCTGCAGTACCACCTCCAAACCACCTCGGGCAGAAGCTGAATCTCATTGGCATCTCCCTCCCCTAGAGAATTCCGGCCCTTGCCACCCAGTCCAATGTAGCCCCTCTTCTGGCTGGCTCAGCTGCAGGAGTGAGTGGTCCAGACAGGTCCTGTCCTGCAGAGGAACTGTCATGGGGAAGGGTTGTTCTGCCACCCTCTGGGCTGTGCCCTACCTCCCTAAGGCAATGCATGCAGTGTTGGGCTCAGGGACACCATGTGTCCCTCAGAAAACCTGCTTCACCCTTCCCCACTGGCATGTCTCCCGCACCACCTGCCTCCATCCATCCCCGGGCAGCAGGAGAGCCAGAGGACAGGGGTTATCCGTGCTCCACACCAGCAGTCTGGCAACTTCAATTGCCCATTTCCATGACAGTGTCACGGGCTGCACAGAAAGGTTTACAGAGGGCACAATGCCAGGAAAGTCCCTGGAGAAGGTCTACGTAGAGAAGATTCCCTTTTAAACCACAATCTCACCCGCAGGACCCATGACAACTGAGCTAGCCTAGAACTGAATCCAGGCAAGAGGTATTTATTTTTATGCATTTGACTGGCAATGGGCACAAGGTAGACCCCTGAACTTGGCTCCCCCTCCACTGGCAGAGCTGCAGGGGCTGAGGGAATTGCAGCTCCCAAAGCCTCACAGCAATTATGAGCTTGCTTGCAAGAAAAGTTTTGAAGATGGAGGACCCTTTACTCAGACCTGGAAACAGAAAAGCCAACATTTCTTCACTCCATAGCATGGTCTCTGAGAACCACAGTTACCATGAACTGTCTTGAAACCAGACTGCAGCCAAAAGCAGGCTCCCAAAGTTAGCTTTGGCTCTTCCTAGTGCCAGGGAGGAGGCTGTGTGTACGCCCTGCCTCTGAGTGTAGCCTCAGGCAAAGCATTGCCTTGGTTGCCTGCACTTCAAAACTGCTAAAAGTAACCTTTCCTGGTCTTGCTTTAACTCTCTGAGCACATGAATTCCTCTGCAAGCCTAGCACATACCGGTCCCCACATTTAGCCGGCCAAACAGACCCTCTGAAGCTGCGGCTTGGGCCCTTTAAATGCCGCTCCTGTATTTCAAATGGCTCTCAAAAACCTCCTGTAACCTGAGCAGACAAAATCGGTGCTGGCACTGGAAAGCAGTTATGCAATATGCAGGAGGTAAAGCCCTTTTAGCGGGGGCACGTGAAAGGAGATACAAGTGGGAGGCTCCAGTTGCTGAGGTGAACACCATGTCCCACGAGAAGCCGGGGAGAGGGGAGATACACGTGCCATAGAATCATAGAATGGTTTGGATTGGAAGGGACCTTAAAGATCATCTAGTTCCAGCCCCCACTCCCGTGACTGTCTCCCTCCTTGCTGTTGTTCTCCCAGACCATCTCTTGCCATGAAGGGTGGACAGATCTGGACAACAAGGTGAAGACACTGCTGGAAAAAGAGACAAGCCAGACTGACTGAATCTGAAAAGCCAATAGACAGGAGGGCTGTGCAGATGCTGTTCACCCACTTGTGAACATGTTTCAAGTATCACCCTTGTGTGTCCAAAGCTGTCAAGTCAGCCACGTGTTCAGTGAATTGTATCCTGTCTTCCCTCTCCCAATGCAACCCTGGAGCGTGCAAACACAGGAGGCACCCGAGGCAGAGCTGGGAGGGTGCCGGGCACCCCCACAGGGTGCAGCGGGCCACCCGTGGCCCTGGTAAGCGTGCCGTGCCATGCCTGGTTAGTGTGCTGTGCCATGCCTGGCTCCTCCGCCAGCCGGGCCCCACTGCTCCAGGGTTTGGCTGAGGCAGGCCGGCTCTGGCACGTGTGAGCGGCAGGGCATGGATCCCGTTTCCTTGCACTGGCATGTGCTGCGCTGTGTGGTGGGACTGTACAGGCTCGAGCCGTCCTGCCTCCTGAGGTGAAGTCTGAGGCTGCTCCCACCCCTGCTGCCAGGGCAGCTGCTCCAACCTGTAAAGGCAGGATTTTGCCCACAGCATGTTTTTCTCCCGCCATGCAAATTAATTTGCTGGTAACCAAGAAGTCTAACCAGTGCTCTGCACCAGCTACCTGTGCTGGAGCTGTTGCTATTCCTGTCCTCCTCCCTGCCGAGAGCCCCCAAGTTGCCAGCTCCATGTAGCTGCCCTCCCACCCTCAGCCAGAGAGAAAACTTCCAACACTGCCAGTTCAGCTGTGAACAAATGTCCACCAGTTTCCCGCTGCATTCTCCTGCATGAGCCATGCAAAACAGTTGGATCTTGGCTGCAGAAGGTCCTGCACCCTGCTCCTTTCTTGCCCTTACAAGAAGCTGCCTTGCTTTCCCCTGCCTGGTTAAGCACATTCCTCCCTCTCTCCCTTCTTCGCTCTGCCCTGCAGCAATTTCCAAAGCCTTTTTGTGGCATCCGAGACCCGGAGACAAATTCATGAGCTGTGGAGATGTGGTTTCTGTCATGTGCTCTTAGCTGTGAGTCCTGGCTAGTGCAGGGGCGGTGGGTCCGCAAGCATGAGGGCACCCACTGTGCTCCTTTCCTGAGGGTCAAGGGGTACTTACTGCTTCACAGCTGGCTCCTTCTAAGTGAAATCAAATTGCTCACCGTGAGCTGATTGGGAAAATACTGTGTCTGTGCATTCTCTCCCAGGTTCCTGACTCTTAAAATAATAATAATTATGTGGCCTGGAAAAAATTATTATTAACCATAAGCCTGGGAACTGCTTCTATTATTCACCTTTATGGGAATCCATACAGCTCCCATGGAAGGGGATTATTTACCCAGGCCCTGAGAAAAAGTGGAGGAGCCTGCCTGCTCCTTCTGGCTATTGTATTGCCAAATCCCACAGCAAGGCGTCCGGAGAGCGGTTTCCTCTAGCTGTCATTAATCCTTGTGGGCTCGACGACCTCAGCACACGGCATCCTTTGGGTCACCGGCTGCTGGGAAGCCAGACTATTGTTTCAGGGCTTTGGTCCCAGACACAGGAGCTGAGGAACCAGGCTTTTCAGATGGTGTCCCCATCACAAAGTGACTGGCTTGCTGCCTGGCAGTTGCTCAGGCCTTTCCTAGCTCTGCTGCTGGGAAGCCACCTGGATTTGGAGCCAGGGAAGGACTGGCCCTGGGATGTCCCAGTGTGAGCCGTGCTCACCCTGCAGGAGGGGGCTTCCCCGCACACCTGCAGCTGCAAGGGGATGGCTCCCCCACAGCCCCCACGGATAGGATGGAACACCCGGGACCCTCCACTTGCTCCTGGTCCCAAACTCCCAGCCTGATCTTCTAATCCCTACAGGGGAGAAGAAGGAAGGCCCAGTTTCAATTCAGCACATGAATTGAAGCAAAGGAAATGTTCTCTTTCTCTAAGAGCTAAAAGAAATCTTGCAGGTAGGCTTTCTGATAAGGATGTTTCCCATGGCATGTACGTGCACAAATGTGCATGGAAGTAATTGTGGCATGGAGGGAAACCCAAACAGGTCCTTCATTCTTGCCATGGGCTTGTGGAGCCTGTGTGGTTCTTTTTATGGTGACAACCTTAGAGGAAGAAACAGAAATCTGGGTGTTTTTCAAGCCAGGTTTCAAAGGGGGTTTATAGCTCTGATGGGAAGGTCTCTGTTCAAGGTTGCATCTGTCCCAGCACAAACTACCCTTTAGAGACAGCTCAGAAGGAAGCAAGCTGTGATTCCTTCCCCACTGATGCTGGCAGGCCGTGCACTGGAAAGCTTGGAAAGAGCTGCCTTTTCTTTCTCTAGGTGAGGCATATAGCAATGCCTTCATGTGGGCATTGCTCCCACTCCTGTCCCTCTCAGGGCTTCAAGAAGGCCATAGAGCAAAGCAGCCAGCCCCTACTGCCACCACGTTGTGACTAAAAGCTTTCCTCTCCGGCCTGCAGCTGCCTCTCCCTGCCCTCTTCAGGGGTGCTGTGTGCCACCATGGCTTTGCCAGTGACAGCAATATTATTTTGATGCTGCAATCGCTCCTTTTTGGTAACTCATTGCCTTGTGAGGTGCTGCTGATGGATTAGGGCAGGGATGAGAAAGTCACTTTTTACAGCAGCCCAGCAGTGATGCCAGAAGTGCATCCAGGATCTGAAGAAAGTCTGTCTGGTGGCCCCCAAAAGCAGAGCTGTGCTGCTGTCCCCCCCACTGCCACCTGGGCAAGGGACACAGAGATAGTCTGTGGGTCTTCCCAACCCACACAGCATGGGGCTGCCTCAGAGACCCCTGAGTTGGTGCATCTCATGGCCCTGTGTGCAGTGCTGGTCTGGGGCTGGGGGCACACCAGTGTGGCTCCATGCCTGGGCTCCCAGCCCACGCCTCAAGCATGGAGGTGCAGCTGTGCAGCTGGCCTGGGCAGCCTCCAAGCCTTGCAGGGATCACAAAGCACCAGCATGGCCCAAGGGACCTGCCCAAGGTTCCCCTGAGAGTCTGCAGCAGAGCAAAGGTCCAAGCTCTGTGTGACCCAGCCAGTGCCTGGCGAATGCAGAGCCGCCCTAGTCCCTGCATCAGCCTTCACAGTGCCTGGGGGCGTGGGGTGACACTGCTCCCAGGCATCAATCCCTCCATCTTCTCCCGGATTTTGCCCAGCGAGTGGCGTGCAGGGGCACGGAGGGACACCCTTCCCCTTCCCCTCCCCTGTGCTCAGCGGATGCGGACCGCGGTGGCAGCCGGACAGAGCTGCTTTCTCCAGCACAGTGCTGCCATTGTCCAGCTGGGCTCTGGGCCCTCTCGTCCCCACCAGGCGGGCACAGCCAGGACCTCTGCGGCCCAGCAGCACGGACAACAAGGTGAAGGAGATGGATGCAAGCCTCTGGAGCAGGCAGCCCACCTTTGTGTCCCCACGGTGCAGCCCCACCGCTTTTTGGACTTCCATGCAAAAGATGACCAAAGGGAGTGCAGTAAGGTGGTGGTGAAAAAAAGGCAAACGGAATGAATAGGAGGGGGAAGGGAGAGCAGATGACGCTGAGACGCGAGGGGCAAGACAGAGCCAGTGAGACAGAGCTGGGCTGTGAGCCGGAGAGGAAAAGCCGTGAGCCCCGTGGGAGCTGGGCTGTGGGAAGAGACAATGCGATGGAAGGGAAGGAGCCAGCTCCCACTCTGGGACACGCACAAGGCTGCAATTAGAGAGAGGAGACAGCGTGTCTGCCCAGGCTGGGAAGTCTCCTTCTGCCATGGACGCGGGGTCGTGCAGGGGCTGGGGCAGAAAGCCACTGCCTGCTCTGTGCCCCTACACACAGCTCTCCTTCGACTTGCACCCCTGAGGGGGGCAGAAGCCCCAAGGGCAGACACTGGCAGTACCTGTGGCTCCAAGGTGCAGGGGCTTTGCTCTCCAGTGCTGGCATGAGATGTCTGGGTTGCTTTGTGCTTGCATTGCAATGGCATGGTCATACCAGGTCCCCTTCCTGGGTCAGCCCTCCTGCCCTGGCTGCCCTGGGCAGCCCCCTCCTGCCTCCTAAACCAGCCGATCAAATACCAATGTCCTCCAGGCAAGCAGGTTGCTTGACCACCCACCTCTCACAGCTAGCACCCTTCGGTAGGCTTCTGGAATTTTCCTGGGTGAAGGATGCTATGGAAATATGCAACTCCAGAACACAAGCTCTGGTTTTAGTGTCCTCCTCTGCACTGCGATTATCTAGCTCCCAATGGAAAATTCAAGTTTGTTTGGAAACAAAGTCTCTGGGTTTGGCTTGGAAAGGCTCAGAAAATACCATGCAAGGGTCACAAACTTTTAACACAAGCCATGTTTGGCTGGGGCTGTAAAAGAGGAGGGAGGTAGAGAAGGAATATGAGCACACACCATTTTTGCTACCACAAACTTGGCCGGGAGACTCTTTGCGCTTTGCTCCGTCTGGACACAAAGGTCCAAGGAAAGAGTTAGGTGCTCTAAAAAGAAAACAAACGAGTCATGCAGCCAGAGAAACTGATTTCCAAATTTGCTTTTTACGTCTCATTTTCACTACCCAGCCAAGAGGCAGATGAAGCAGAGCTCCTGCAAACTTCTCCTGGAGTGACAGCAAAAAGGAGATGCTTGAAAAAAGCCAGCAACTCCTGGCAGGGACAGAAGAAAGAGGAGAGCCCTGGTGAACCAACAGTGGTTTTTCTAAAATATAAAATAATATACTTCAGACTTGCAGTGGTTTTTGCTTCCTGATCAACAGTTTTGAGCCAACCCAACTGCTTTCCTCTTTTTCTGGTAATTTTAAGATCTTTTCACTGAGGTGAAATTAAATACGAGGTGGGGAGGAGACCTGACGGTTTTCCTGTCATTCTCACCTGCGTGGGAGGGGCAGGAGCTGGGAGTTAAGGCAGCCCCGTGTATTCACTGACCAGGCATTCACAGAGAAGCGTGGAAGATCACCACAGTGTATTTAGAGCTGTGCAGCAATAACAGCTAATTTGTTTTTGCCTAAAGAGCGGGTAGGGTTGGTGTTGTTTCATTTTAAATAAAGACATTTGGACTCCAAAGGTCATTTCCGTGGAATAACAATGCTCCTTTCAGAAAGGGGCACCGGCAGGGTCTCCGTTACTCCCAGTGCTCCCAGTCTGGTTTGAAAGCCCAGCTGCAGCTCAGCCAGGCGAGCATTGCCCTGGGCTGCCCTCTGCACATTGCGGCAGCTGCTGTCCCAGTGCCCCCGCCACGGGAAGCGCAGGAGCTCAGGAAGGAGTGTCGGCTTCTCTGCTGGGGTGCTCACAAGCACCCAGTGCCTATTTGACAGCAAAATGAGGATGGTGTTCAGTCCCTCTCCTCCCTCTCCTCCCTCTCCTCAACCTCAGTGGCACCCCTGTGCCTTCTGGGAGCGTTGGCAGAGGATGGTGCATCCCCAGCAGGCAACATATGGCCGTAGGTTTTCTTCATCCTCATTGGGTATGGCATGAGGATCAGATATGATCCAAAATTCTGATTTTAAAATAGGTCATTTGCAGGGCGGGAAGGTTTCCCTTGAGCTGCTGCCTTTAAATGGCAGGTAAATGTGCCTCACTGACTTCAGTGAAATTGGTACCATGATCTGTATCTGTGCAAGTACATTGAAGCCAGGCAATGCAGGAAGCATTCAGCAGAGCTGGGTGAAAAAGCAGGCAGCTTGGTTCCCAGATCCAGTTACATCACATACTTATTTTCCTACATGCTTCCTAAATAGCTATTCTCTCAGGCTTTAAGCGGGCAGAAAGCATTGGAGCTGTGAAGAAGTCAACTTGAGGCTCAGGCTGTTCTCTGTCTTGCAGGCATGTATTTGCCAAAAATTTCCTCTCTGCTTCAGTGCAGCCCCCAGCATCACTTCCTATCAGTCTTCAAGTTACAGGGCACTTTGCTTTGAAAGTACCTTATCTTTTATTCTATATGGGGAAAGGATCTTCAGAAAGAAAAAGCCCTCGAGTTAAAAAGAGCTCCCCTCCTTAGCGAGCGCTGCTGTTTGTCACCCTCTCGGAAATTTGTAAACTCTTTTCTCCGTATTTATCTAACTTCACTATTTTGGGATTTGCCGTAACTGTCTGCACCAATGAGGTGTGTGTGGAAGGGAGAGCGTCTGTGCTGCTTGGCTGATATTTTTGGCCAGTGCTGTGCTTGTTTCTGGGAACCTGGCTACTGCGGGAAGATGCAGTTCTGATTCTCTCGTCTCTCTGCCTCCTCTTCCTCTTCTGAGATCACTGATGCCCACAGTGCTCGGCAGTCCCCAGCGTAGATGCCTCTGGGTGTGCCAAGGGCTGGAGGAGAGGGGAGAAGGAGACTGGGATGGATAGCACAACTGGCTGCAGCTGGACATCTTCTCCCATGCCAGCACTCTTGTAGCTACAGGAAAATTCACCACGGCAGCTGAAGGAGGTCTGCACAATTTTGCCTCCCAGGGGCATGGCGAGACTGTGATGGTCCATAAGAGAAGGCAGTGTACTTCCTCTCTTCCCAAAGCTGCCCTGGCAACTCCCAGACAGCCAGCTCCTCTGTGGGAAAGGGCAGCATGAAGAGAAGGCCGACCATGAAGAGAAAGGAAAGGACTTTGTCAGCCCACAGTCCTCCCCAGGGAGGTGTGAGTGCACACATGTTGTATGCATACACATGTGTATGCACCTCAATACCCTACAGCTTACAAAACACTCGTAATTTTAATTTTCTTGTCTGCTTTCCCAAACCAGCTCCAGACACAGTTAACCCTGTCTGCCCTATGCTGCTCTCTTGTGCTATCAACAGAGAGATCTGTCCTAGCCTAACCGAAGTTGTGTTCAGAGCCATTGTACTTCTACTGATCACACAGAAAGGTCTTCCAGATTTCTTGGAAGCTTGCTGGAAAATTTTTTTTTCAGTTCCAGAGTTTTGATTAGGGCTCGCCTTCCAGTAGCCAGGAGGTCACAGTGTCTGCATAGATCACAACCTGAACATCTGCATCCTATTACACAGCATGGTGATTATTTTTCAACATTCCCCACGTCTTCTAGTAGTGACAGTGGAGATTAAAGCCTGGAGTGGATTCCTGAGTAGCATTTCAGCTTCCTTTACTTTCACATCCTGACCGTAAACAGGAGAAGAGGGCTTTCCTTGGGCACTAGGTCAGGAAGCCCGTGTGCCTTAGGGTGATGCTGACGCACTGATGAAAGCCCGGAGATGTCAACTGGTACAAAGCAGCTGAACAAACCTGCCAAGGGGTGCCAACAATAGCAGGATGTCACTGCAGCTCGCAGGGAGGAGATTTCCATTCACTGATTTGGCTCCCGTGCCAAAAGCTGTCCAGTGGTCCAAGAAATAAAGCCATTGTCTCCAGGAAGTGACCTGCAGCAGACTCTGGTGGCTCGGAGCGAGTGACAGGGATTTGGTTTCCCATCCACAGTGCCAGAGCAGCAAGAGGAGAACGAGGAGGAGGTGTGCGAGGCAGGCTCTGGGCAGGGCACCTCTGGGCAGCCCCCCTCGCACCTCTCACATGGTCTGGAGCCCCTGCTGTAAGGGGGCTCCATAAACCGTCTTGTTGAAGACTGGGACTTTATTGTTCTCCTTGGTGGAGGGAGGGGAGACAGGTCAGGGAGATCAAGGAGCCAAGAGGAAAAGGAGTATTCGTGTCAAGTCTATAGCAAGAGGCCGGAGCTGCCAAGCAAGTGGTCCAGCCAGGAGACAGCCTCAAAATTTCCTGACTGAGAAAGGATTTTACTTTCTCTGCTCATTATGCACGGTGGCATTAATAAGCCCACATTTCTGGGCTGTTGGGTTTGGCCTTGTGCAGGTCAGCATTCGACATTCAACAAACTTCCTTCACCACAATTTTCCCTACAAGTCTGTAAGGCAGCCAAGGGCAGGAAACTGTCTATAAATGAGGGCAACTGCTCCGGGTGGGGTCCCGGCACTGAAAGCAGCTGCTGTCCTACGGTCTGGATCCAATCAGAGAGGAGAGAGAAGGCCAGACTCATCCAGCCGCTCACCCCTTCTCCTGGGAAGAGGGGCTGTGGCACACAGCAGGGCGCACACCCTGCACAGCAGCTCCTGCTGCTTCCCCTCACCACAGGCCTCTGCAGCTCCTCCTGTCCAGGTCCCTCATTACCTGCCCGGTGTTTCCCTTTCTGTCTGTCTGTCTGTCCGTCTCCTCGGCGTGTGCCCCTGTCCTGTCCCCATGTGCCTGCCTGCACGTGCAGCCCCGTGTGCGTGTCTCCCGTAGCCCCAGCGCGTGTCTGGCTCTCAGGAATGGCTCGGGTTGCCTGGGGCTGCCCGCACATCCACGTCCATCTGTGCTTCTCTGCTCAGTTACGCTCGCGCGCCTCTCTCTGCGTCCGCCTTCCAGCGCCTGCCTGCTTCTCTGCTTGCATTTGTACATCTCTGTCCACTGGCCCTTTTTATCCTGGTAAACAGGACAGGCACGTGCACCCAAGCCCCGTGAGCCCAAGCTGGCTGGAATTGCGCCGGCTGAGAGCCAAGACAAAGGACAGGGAAGAGGAGGAGGGGCGGGGGAAGTGAAGGGGAGCGAAAGGGCTATTGGAAAAGGCCTAGGGGACAACCCAGCTTCTTGTTGCTTTTGCATTGCTCTCATGGAAAAGATCCTCAGATAAGCCTGCTTGTTAAGATAACGACCTAGTGCCTGCAAGCCACCAAGCTGGAGGTGAAGAGAAGCTCTCCTTCATCCTCCAAGACAAGAAAGGATGAGGATGAACCAAGGCAGCTGCCTCTTGGGCTAACGGGGGTCAAGGGTGGGGGGCACAGATGCACATCAGAGCTCAGGCAAAAGGGGAGGGCTGCAAGGGGGTTGGAAAACGCAGACTCAAAGCAAAAATCCTCCAATTTCAGAAAAATGCAGGTTGTGCAATTAAGCCTGTTTAAAACAGGAGTAACATTACACCCCTCCCTCACAGAGAAAGGGCAGCCGGCACCGCATGACATAGCTTGGAAATACCTGCTCAGAGCCTTGGTTAAAAATCTGTCCCCTACACACTGGCCACCACATCGCACACCAGATGAACTGCCACCTGCACGAGAAGCTTCTGGGCTGTGCCCACAGGTGTGGTGGTGCAGGGGGAGGGTGCTGCAGCAAAGGCATGTTGGGACTTTCCAAAAGAGTTTGCAAAGGGCAGGGGAGCTGTGGCTGCTGTGGGCTTTGAAGAGTGCAGAGGACCCTGACGGGCCAAATTACAAGAAGCAGAGAGGTCAGGTGAGAAACCCTGAAGAGGAGGGACTGGCAAGGTTTCTGGAGATATAGCTGGGAGGAGGGATGGAGCAGGTTGGCTCTTGCTTCTTGCACGGCACGTGCCACACAAGTGGTCAGAGCCACCCTGGAGCACGGGCAATGCCGGCAGTGTACACATGTGCAGGGAGACGCTGCAGGGGTGGGGAGACAGGAAGAGGCACAGAGGCAGGCACAAGATGAGTCAGCTGTACCAGCTGATGACTAGGGGGGGTCCTGGAAGATGTCAACGTTTCTGTCTCACTTTCTGGAAAATACCCAGCCTTGACGGAAAACTACTGCAGCAGAAGTTACCGATGCGAGTCCTGCTTTGAATACCGGGCCAAAACCAACACAGCAGTGCTTGCTTTCCCAAATTTTAATATGACTCCTTTAGTCCTATATGGAGCCAAAGAAGCCTTAATGAAACAGTTGACACAATGGAAGCAAGGGATGCCATCCAGACAACCTGGGCAAACTTAAGAACGGGGCAAATCCAAGGTCGAGTTGTTGCGCCTTGGGCGATTGCGCTTATAAACGCTTAATCCAATTTCAATCTCAGCGATGTCTTCTGGGAGATCAGGACAGAAGACTGTAAGCGACTGGGGAGACGCCTGAAGCTTCCTTCTTCGCCTGGCCCGCCAGCAGATGACAGCAAGCACGACCAGGGCAACTACAGCGGTCCAAAACAGCCACCCAGAAAAGAGCCTGGCTTCCTCCGTGTCCTTGCTGTTCTCAATCTCCTGCAGCAGATGAACCAGCTCCTGGTGCAGATGCAACTCACGCTCCAGCATCTCTTTGGCTTTGGCTCTGCTGATGTGGTGATGCTGCTTCTGGCCAGGCAGGATGATGTTTCTGGCCAGCGAAGCCAGCAAGAGAGCAGTTCCAGCCATGGCCTGGAGGAGGTGGGAGGAAAGGGGGCTCATCAGGTCTGGGTAGGAGAGAGTAGAGAGCTGGGGGTGCCCAGCACATTCCCAAAGCCTCTCTGGGTACCTGCCATCTCTGGGAGCCCTGAGCCTTTCTTCCCCAGACCCAAGGGCAGTACTGTGCCCTGTCCTGAGGGGCTCGGCTCTCTCTCTGTTTCAGAACCCCCTGGCATCTGCCCTGTCCTCCATCCAGCCTGGCCTTCCCCCTGCATGAGCACTCACCATCACCTGAGTCCTACATGAGTCCAGCTATGGTGGAACTGAGGCTGTCTACTGATGCCCCTGGTGACACATCCTCCATGATGTCACAGCCACAAGAACCACATCGCCCAGCCAGCAAGCCCAGGCTTTGTCCCCACCCTCCAGCTCAGTGAGGCCTGGCTGCCACACCAAGAGCAAACCCCACCAGCAGAAGTGAGCTCCCAGGAATGCTCTTGACAAAGAGACTCCCCTCCAAAGCCGTAACTGAAATGAAAATGGGGACTGCAGGTGGATGTCCCTGACACAGGGCTGCAAGGTTTTCTGGGCCAGGTGGTCTGACTCCAAGTTACCTTGCAAAGAAGAGCTATGAGCCCTTGGGCAGAGACAACTTTCCTCCCTCTCATCCTCTTGGCTTCCTTCTGCTGGGGCAGGGCATATGGATGGCAGTTAATTTAAGAGAAGTTTTTGAAAAATCAGTGCAGCCCCAGCTAAAGGTCTAGAGAGGGATGCCTATAGTTGCCAGTGCTCTCAGGTACAGCAGCAGGAGGGGACATCTTCACTGCCCATGGGAGAAGGCTAAAAAAAAATAAAAATCTCATTAGTTTTCTTTCCCTCAGCCACCCATTTAACTCCTCATGCCTTCCGCTTGTTCCTTGCTATCTAATTACATTTCCTCGGATGACCGTGTTTCAGGGCAGAAGGCTGGTGTGGGGGGTGGGCAGGTCTCCCAGTCCTCGGGCAGCTGCAGGGAAGGAGTGGGGGTGTGTGCACCCTCATGCTCCCTGTGTCCGGGCTCTGTCCCTGGCTGCTTTGTACAGCTGGATGGACACATAACAAAGGGCACGCTGCAATCGCCCCTGCAGGTTAGGAGATAAGCAGCCCTCTCTTAATGAGGACATGATATACCTGGCAAGACCGTACCCCTTGTGGGGAACAACAGGCTCTTTCACTCCAGGCCCTGGCACAGCCAGGAGCAGCTGTGGGACAGAGGGAACAACAGCTGATAAATCAGCTCAGCACCACCAGCCATAGGAAGCCCAGGCTAACGGCACAGCCCCACATCAGCTGGTTTTGGGAAGCCCTGGGATGTCCCACGTTGGACTCCACCAGCAATCACAGCAAGACAGCGATTCTGGAGGGCTGCAGCTTTGCTAAAATTGGCTTTTCCAGGAAGGCAGATGGGCATGGCAGCTCTCCAGCGCCAAGGGAAAGCTGCATTTCTGCTGCCAGTATCTGCTGAGGGAAGCCAATCCCACAGGGAAAAGGGCAGCATTACACTGAGAGACCTCTGCTTGCTGCTTGGGAGGTAAAATCCCCACTGAAAGGAGCCAAATTGTTACTGTGTGTATCTAAAGGCACTGAATTATTAAGGAGAAGAGATCTCTTAAGGCTGCAGGTGAAGCAGAGAGCTTTATGGATGGATGATATTAAATGTAATGGACCTCTAATGGAAAACCACCTGATTGGCACAGAATGGTTTCTCAGCTGTGGAGCAAACCCAAGCAGCTGGAGTGAGTGTGGCACATTATTGCCCCAGGGAAGGACTGGGTTTGGTAGTCCTTTGCAGCATTTTGGAGTCTTACAGTGAGCCTGTAATGGAGAGAGACTCCCTCCCACCCCGTTCTCTGAGAACACTCACAACCCAGCCTTTGCTTTTTCTGGATGAGCCCAAAACAGCCTTTCCCTGTCTCACCACTGCACGCTTACACGTGATTAAGGTCATATAAGAGCTGGCTGTTGTTTCCAAGCGTCCTGAATTTGTCATAATTAGGCTGGATTTGTGGAAACTGGCTTCCTGAGACCTCGGGCACTTCCTGCTTTGAGCACCAGGCCAAACGCAGTAACGCTTGCTCTCCCAAATTTTAATATGACTCTTTTAGTCTCACGTGGAGCCACGAATTGCAAAATTTATTTATCTGAGTGTCAGAGAGGAACCATGAAACACCAGCACTTCAGGAAGCAGCAGGGAAATACCTGTAAATCATCCCAAAGGAGTTAGAGAGGGTTCTTCCCAAAAGGTAAGGAGGGTGACAGCCCAGCTGAAGTGTCTCTACACCAATGCACACAGCATGGGAAACAAGCAAGAGGAGCTGGAAACCATGGTGCAATCAGAAAACTATGACCTAATTGCTATCCCAGAAACCCAGCGGGATGAGTAGCACAACGGGAACACTACAATTGAGGGCTTACAAGCTTTCCAGAAGAGACGGGCTGGGAAGGAGGGAGGGTTGTTGTACTCTAGATTAAGGAATGGATGGATTGTGGAGAGTTGCCTCTGACAAACAGCCACAAACAGGTTGAGAACTTGTGGATGAAAATCGAGGATGGGACCACCAAAGGGCAGCTTGTGGGTGGGGTCTGCTCCAGGTGCCTGACCGGTTGATAAGGCTTCTTGCTTCAGCTACAGAAGCCTCACACCCACATGCCTTCGTCCAGATGGAGGATTTCATCCAGACATCTGCTGGGAAAGCAGCACAGCTGGCTGAGAGCAATCCAGGAGACTCCTGGAGTGCCTAGAGGACAACCTACTGGTCCAGGTATTGGACAAACCAGCTGGAGAAGTGTTGCTGGACTTGGTGCTCACTTCATCAGAGAAGTTAAGGGAAGGCTGTTTGGGCTGTAGCAGCCAGGCCCTGGGTGAGCCCATGATCTTGAGGAACATGGGTCTGGTGAGGAGCAGAGTGAACTTTGGAAGAGTGAACTTCTATCTGTTTAAAGAATTAGTGGATGAGATCCCCTGGGAAGCTGCCCTTAGGGACAGAGGAGCTGACCAGAGCTGGTAAACCTTTCAGGCCACTGTTCTTAGCTCTCCATCCACGTGAGTCAGGAATCAAGCACCGAGTAACTCTCTAAGTGACCTGAGGAGTAGAAAAGGCCATTACAGCTGACTCCTCTGCTCTGCTGCGACAAGGAAGCCTTTGCTCCAAGACCTCGTAATCAATAATAAGACAAACAAGAAAGGTGGAATAACCAGGGTGGAGGGGAAGTCAAGGGCTAGAGGAAAGTGTGATGTGTACCAGAGCTGCAGGGACTGAGGCTTTCTATTCCTAATTAACAGGCTCACTTGTCTTATTTTCTGCTCTGACCACCATATGAGCCTTTTAAATATAGAAGGCTCCTCCCTGGCTATGTACACAGCCAGCCCGGCACCACCATCCATCTCAGCTGCATGGCCACAGGTCACATTTTCAGAACCACTCGATGGGTGGATTAATGGCTGCCTTTTTATTGCCAGCTTCCCAGCTTTCGGGGTGGGGTGGAGGCGGGAAGAAAAAATAACTAATAAAAAACCCCCATATGTGAAGTTTTGAAGTGTCATGAAGGTGGATAAAAAAACTCGAGATTTCATTTTAAAATTAATCCGTAGGGGGTTTATTTGCTGCTTAGTATGAAAAATGTGAGGCTTGTAGGTTCATTTTTCACACTTTCCCCCACACACAGCCCAGGCCTGGAAAGTTACTTTATTATTTTTAAATGAAAATATGGAGCTTTACGGGAATAACTAGTAACTGTGGGTGTTCTTCAGTGCTGCCCAGTGCAGCCACCCGCGCAGAAAAATCAAGGTTTCTATTACATTTAAGACGAAGAGCAGGGTCTCTCATCTTCTCTTTCAGGCTTTGAGAGGTAATATTTATTATGAAAACCCTGGAAGTGATTTACAAATAATTGTGATGGTTGATACAGGTTTGATGTACTAAACAGCTCAAATTGAAGACTTTTGGGTTGTTTTCTCTTTTTAAATTATTGCTATCAAGAGGGAAACTACCCAGATTTAAAAGCTGCCCTGTACGTAACACAAAGAAAACCCCAGCAGGATGCAGAAGGAGGTCTGGGTGCAGAGTAAGGGGAAGTCAGCAAATGGCATACGCAGAGCCTGGGCTCGGAAGGGGGGGCTGGGAAATAAATCATCCTGACTCGCTCCCTCCACCGCCTGTGGAACTGCAGCAGAGCAGCGCTTCAGTCAGAAATCTCCTGTCCAAGCTGTGGTTTCTCACAGTGGAAATCCAACCCCCCCGAAGGACAGGGAGGGATTGTTTTAACCTCTCGGGCAGAGCCAAGTCTCCAGCGGCGCTGCAACAGGCAGCACGCTGCTCCGATGCTGCTCCCGCTGCGGCGCAGCTCCAGCCCCTGCTCCTGCTCCCGCTCCCACCCAGCCCACGGCCGTGGGGATTTGGCTGCGGCAGCGCTCCTGCTGCGAAGGGATCGGAGATGGCCCGCTGCACTTTGCATACAGCTGCTCTGGCCACAGAGATTCGGCCTCACCCCGATTCAGGCCAATGCCGCCTGTCATTCTGCAGAAAACCAGGGTGACACGAGTCATCTGGTCACACCGGGACAAGGCCAAACACTTTGGGCTCCCCACAGCTGGCTCAGCTGCACAGACCATCCTCAGCCCACTGGCTGCGATGGGGCCATGCTTATCCTCTGTGGTCTGCATGGCTGCAGCTGAAAGCTCCTGCCCGTGACATGGGGACACATAGAATCACAGAATGCTTTGGGTTGGAAGGCACCCTAAAGGTCATCTTGTTCCAACCCCCCTGCCATGGACAGGGACACCTTCCACTAGACCAGTTTGCTCAAAAGCCTGTCCAGCCTGGTCTCGAACATTTCCAGGGATGGGGCATCCACAACTTCTCTGGGCAACCTGTTCCAGTGCCCCACCACCATCAGAGTAAAGAATTTTTTCCTAATATCTAATCTCAACCTACCCTGTTTGAGTTTGAAGCCATTCCCCCTTGTCCTGCCACTATGTGTCCTTGCAAATAGTCTCTCTTCCTCTTTCCTGTAGGCCCCCTTTAGGTACTGGAAATCTGCCTCGTGGGACAGCAGACGCATGTACCAGGGGCACACCATCGTGCTCACAAAAGGGCCTCTCCGAAGCAGGTGAGCATGATTTTTACTGTGACTCTTTTGACTGGGAGGCACTTGGAGGGGCCAGGCCCCCTTGGCATCCTATTTCCCACACCCCATCACCTTACACACTGAGCTGCGCTGGCTGCTGTGCTGCAAGGGTATGCAGGAGGAGAGGTATCCCTGCAGGGACCACCCCTTTCCAGCTGCACCCAGGGGCTGCTGCAGGTTTGGGGATGGTGGCAGGGAGGGGGATTGCTGACAGGGCACAGGTGCTGTCCCCAGGGCTGAGCCAAGCTGTGCTGAGTGCCAGCAGGGAGTCACAACAACAGAGCAATGCACTTTGCGCCCTGGCTGCCTGCCCCAGGAAGCACTGTCTTCAAAAATCACATAACCCAGGGTTGGGCTGACTTGCTGACACAGGGCATGCCCTTGCCCAGCAATTTATTTGGATGCAAGTAGTATTTGCATGATAATTACTCTGCCTAAGTAACACCATGTGTGGCAAAAAGTGTGAGTGCTTTTCCTCTACTCGGAAAAAACTCCATTTAGAGACAAGCTTTCTGAGATGGATGAAGCTCAAAGCAGATCCAAGGTACTGCCTACAGTTTCCACATAGCATCATCCTGACTTTGCTGGACTGCTCAGTGTGACCAGGGGAGCCGTGAGGTGCCCCAAATCAGAGCGGGAGGGTAGAAGCACCATGCGAAGCAATTAAAGGACACCCCCATCCCCCTACACCAGCTACCCACATGCCTGGACTTTCCTTCGGGCTGGCACAGCACCCACTGCCTTCCTGAGCTGGTATCTGGGCGGGTGGGAAGGAATTTGGACCCAGTGGATCTGATTGCCAGCACTCTTAAGGAGGCGCAGGCAGCCATCACGGGCCGAAAGTCTGGCTTTAGGACTAGCGACTGCATCCAAAGTGCCTGGCTGCATCTGGATCCCATGCTAGCTCAGGGCACCTCGATCCCAGCGAGGGGGCTTGCTGTGCTCAGCAACCTGGAGTCTGCACCGTGGTCTGGTGAAGCAGGGGGCAGTTCATCTGTGGGTTTAAAAGCCCTTCCAGAGAGAAGGAACGTGAGGGAGCTGTGTAAAGGGCTGATGAGAAGTATTTAAATATTTCAGTTTCCAGTGTAACTCGAGTCATTTGGGATGGAAAGTTTCCATTACTCAATAAATCTAGTGTATTCATTTAAAAGGCAAAAAAAAAAAAGGAAAGAAAATGGACAACTTTTGGTGTTGGCTTGAGGAACATAACAGTACAGCAGAGTCACTGACGAGCACCACCCACCAGCAGGTACACGATGTTCTTGGCCCAGGCTAGGGCCAAGGAGGGACACGGGGCAGGCATGGAGCAATGGGCACATTTGCTGCCCAGGGAGGGCCTGCTCAGTCATGCTGGCACAGCTAATGCAGAGAAAAACTTAGGCTTGGATCAGAGCAGGTGGGAAAAAAACCCCAAACCTGTGCACCTTCAGATGAAATTAAATTGCATGAGAAACTGTTTAGGAAGATTTATGTGGAGGTGCCCATGTCTGAAGCAATGCTCTGCACTACCTGACTGTGCGAGCAAACTCTGCCCAGAGGTGCAGACATGATCACCCCTGGCTTCTGCCCAGGAAGGGCAAGTACCCACTGCCTTGCCAGAGATGGCTCTGGTGCTGGACTGTCCCAAATCCAGGAGCCCCCTGCTTGAAAGGGGACAGAGGATTAGCTCTACCTGCCCCAGCTCCTTCTGCCACTCCCCACGAGTGGAGCTTGTTCCTAAGGCACGCTTCACAGAGGACCACGCTCCCCACATCAGATTTTGGGGGGAAAGGAGGAGGTTTATATGTGCCCGGACTGCTATTCTCAAGCAGCCCTCGGCCACCCCGATGGCTTCAGAGGGGGTACCCGAGCCGGGAAGGTGCCGCGGGCACTCGCGGCCGCGGGCGGAGGGCGGATGGCGGGGCTGCACTGCACCCCAGCGGCCGCCGAGCTCCCGCGAACAGAATCCCCGGTGGGAAAAGGGATCCCCCGGGCTCCTTCCACATCCCCCAGACCATCCTCAGCCTTCCCACTGCAACAGCTCCTAGCCCTCCCCAGCGCCTCTGTCGCTAAGACGTTTTTAGTATTACAGCCACTTCAGTGCCTCCCGTTATCCTGCTTCCCCTCCGGCCCAGCCTTCCTCCAGCAACACTGCAGCCAGAGGAAAAGCTTGCACCAGGACTGTGGCGCAGGGTTTGGGGAGCTGGGGGCTGCTTGCAGCAGATACGGGAACACACGAGTGAAGTAAGTAAACAGCAGGACCCTTGGCGGCACCTTCTTCCCTAACACACCCAAGAGACATGGTTCACAAGGGAGAACACAACCAAAGCAACTTGGAGCCTCCCAGCCCCTTCTCCCCAGTGCTCGCAGCTCTTCCAGGGGAAGAAGCGGGGGGATGGCACTGTGACACTCTAGAGGGGACCAGCTGACATGCGTTAGATGGAAGGCATGACCTGCGCCCTCGCCAGCTCGCACTCATCAGACCCTACAAGCTCAGGAGCACGGGAGGAAAGCAAGAAGGGCTCTCCCTGGAAGGCTGAGAACAGAGCTTGAAGCTGCACAGCCACTGTCACCCCGATGAGCACCCAGCTGCCGGCAGCAGGGCCGGAGTGATGCCCTGCCCCCGATGGGGGAGAAATAAATACCCCCTTCACCTGGAGGTGCAGCTGCAGTGCAGAAACTGTCCCCAAATACAGCTGGTGTATTTCTGGAGCTGAGACACAGACAACACGTGGCAGGGCTCCCACCTGAGCTGGCTGGATCAGGCAGCAGAAGTGAGGGCAGAGAAGTGTCGCCTCCCTGCAGCAGGATAGTGTGACAGCATCCACTGACATCCTGCCCCTGTGTTTCCGGGCAGATAGTGACAGTAGTCCGGATACTTGTACAGCTTCCTGCCCAAGCCAGAGGAACAGAATTACTGCAAATGCTGCTATTTCTGGTCAGTCTGAGGAATACAACCTTGCCAGTCAGTCCTGCCCTGTTGCAGGGACCCTTTCTGAAACAGAGGCCGAGGCAGTGGCATAAAAAATGCTCTCCTCATGACAATCCTGCATTTACAGCCAGAAACTATTGCAAATAATATTTACATCCAAGGCACAAAAAATGTGCAGACAGAGCACTGCAATTTGGCAAGAGATGGCTCTATAATCACCGAGAAGGATTTAAACAAGCAAACAAACAGAAAGGAAACCATACCATTAATGGTATCAAATATCAACAGAGAGAAAAACAACACAGCCTCACTAGCAGCAGCAGCAGCTTTTCTGCCTGCAGAGCAGCCAGGCAGTCACAGATGACTTTCACAGCTCAGCACAAGTTAAGGAGTCAGGACAGAAAGCAGGGAGAGCTGGGTCCAGGTCTCTGTACCACCTTGGACAAGCCACAGGCCATCCTTTTGCCCTATGCAACAATACAAGTAAGGAGAAGCCTGGAATATGCAACGCCAAGATCACACCTCCCTCCCTCCTCCCAAAATGGTGCGCAGTTCTACCAGTGCCAAACGGTCATGCTTGGAAGGAAAAACTACAGATCCCTCACCTTAAAAAACCTGCTAAATCCAGCTCAAGTTATACCCAGTTCTTCCAGGTTCTCAAGATGGGTTGATGTGGGTTCAGTTCCTGTCCTGCCCAGGCCAGGGAGAGGGTCTGAAGATGCCTTTGAGGATGTTGTAGTGATAAATTGAAGGATGAAAAAGAGGGAGTCCTGTTGATATTAATGGTCATCTTTCAAAGAACTACCATGTGTCTGTCTTACAAGTGTTCCAAATGAGACCCCAGCCCCTGCACTTCATTTGACCAGGCTTTGTTAGATGGCTTTTCCAGCTTGTAAGAGCAGACCACTGGAAAAAAAAAATCAATAAAAGCTAAGTTTGAACTGCAGCCTCTAATAGAATGAGGCTTAGATTGAGCTGCTGTCCAGGCTATGTAGGTAAGAACCATTGTATTGTTCCCACCCAGCCCTGCTGTCGGCATTACAAGATGCTTGCTGGGCTGACACTGGTGCTTCTGCCTGCTAAGCCCTAGACTCTGGCACATATTGCAGTTTTCCTTTATTACTGGTCACAGACCAGATCAGTCTCTCTGTGAACTGAGAAAGGGATGTACCTGTTCACATCCACGAGTCTTGTGTGAAATTTCAGTGAAGGTTTAGTACAGCAAGTTTGTGGGTACCTGACCAGCCTCTCAAGGAGCTATTCCTGAAGTGCCCTAGGTAAAACAGAAATGAGTATTAGGGCTCTCCCAGACTGCCTTAGGCTGTATTTCAGCAGCTACTGAGTATTGCCAAAACTTCTATTTGTTTTCTGAGAGGTTTCCTGTTTAGAAAAACACCCCAAGCCCCCAGTGCCCTCCTATTCACTAACCAGGTGCTACACAGAGCTCAGGAAGAAAACACTGGGTTTGGATGCTGGCATGTTTTTCATAAATTGCATATATTTTGGATGTAAACAGTGACTGTTTGTTGAAATGTCGTTTTTTATTTTCTTGTTTTGACTGTAGGTTGAAGGTTCAAAGAGATTAAATTCTAGAACACCAGGAGTAGCCTTTGCTGTGGTTTCCTAAGCAAAAGGAGAATGTTAAATACTGGAACACAATCAGGGAAGTGGTCCTCCACTTTGAATGGAAAAACTTTGTTCTTGTTAAATCCTAGCAAATGAAAGCAACCACTTGCTACAGCCTCTCTATGCTGGGATCACGTTAAGGGCTTTGCCCAGGCTGCACGATGAGGCTGCTGCCACCTCCAAAACCCAGCCATCCCCACATCCTGACCTCTTTCACATCCCAACCTCCATCAGTCCAGTTTGCCATGTGGCTGTTTCACATGCAGCAGGAAGAGCAGTGGTCATCTTAGGTCTTTGATCAGGTTTTGGGGTTTCTTTAACAGCTCTTGAAGTATTTCAATTTGCCAGAGGGTTGGTACTCATGTTTTTAGGTGTTCCCTTTTGTTCCCATAGGTCCCAAATCCACGTGTGTCATGTGGTTTGACTTTGTCAGCTCTGAGGTCTCACCACTGTGCCTCAGATTCCCCTCTCTCAGTGCCTGGAGGAACCTAATTGAAAGCACTTCCAAATAAGTTCTTGTGTTGCAGCAGCTCCAAGAGGCACAATAAGGACCGGGGCCTCTCTGCGTGGGGGCTCGAGCAGCATCACTGAATTTAGGAGCCTTTAACATAAGGACAGTGCCTGAGCACAGGCTACCTTAGCTGACAAAGTCACCAGGGTGACAGGAGGACAACATTTGACCGGTCTGCTCCTCTGGGCAGTTCATTTCGCACTGTACTTACAGGGGCAGCTGCCTTCAGTTCCACCTGGAAGCACAGGCAGAGAGAGCTTGGGCTCTGCCCCACATTCGTGCTGCCTGTGTACCTCTAGAGAGTGATGAAGGAAAATACAGTCCAGGTCGGGCTAGATTGGTGCATACATTATAGAATATCTACTGTATGCATATTGCATATGATCATCACCACTTATTAAAATCTTCATCAAGACTCGAGGTGCCATTGCTGGGAGAAGCCTCGTTCATCACCAGGGATGCTTTTGGGAGCATGTGGTGCCAGAGGGGGAGCAGCTCCTGGGGGCACACAGTCGCTGTCATCCTGTACAACACTTCTCAGGCTTCCACTACACCCAAGGTGGGCTTGGCCAGTAAGAGCAGGATTTCTGCCCCTGCCCCACTCCCACAATGGCTGTAGGCTGAGCAGAAAAACCTGAGTATCATCAAAAGGCAGATTCCTCCTGAGCTGATTCCCTGGCTTCTCACGGATCCAGGAGCTTGCCCAAAGTTACCATGCTGTGCAGAAGTCCCGGGAACAGCCCAGGACTACGTCTGTCCCAGAGGACGTGGAGAGAATCGCTCCACCCTGCTGCAAGGTTGAGTGTCCTTCTGCAGTCTCTGTCAGGCACCAGGAGGGGAAGACAGTCTGCTGCCGTCTTTTTTTGGTTGTTAATGTCTGGTGTGAGTTCCCCGAAACCACGTATGGAGCATCTGGCACTGCCATCCCCTGCATGCTGCCACTTCATCATCCTAAACCAGGGGATGTCATTAGCGATCCGCATGGCTGTGGCACTCACAGGGAGCACTCATCCATCTGCTCCTCCCCAGGTACCTCCTTATCACCCCAGGAGTTATGCCGGGTGGCTGGAAAGGCTCCGTTGTCTTTCCAGCTGTTCAGATCAGGATCTCCTTTGTTGCTCTGAGGTTTTGCTAAGGGTTTGCATTGTGTTAAGGTTCAGGAAGCACAATGAAACTGAAGATCTTTGTATGCCAGGCTCCTGACCTAAAGTACTTAGTCTCTGGGGAACGGAGAGCAGACAAAAGAGAAGAAAGAGGGTACAATATCTGAGCAAAAGATCAAGCCAGTGAGATAATATATTATTCATTAAGTATATCTCCAGAACAAGTAACAGAGGGAGTGCAGGAACAGAACTTACAATGGTCTTAGGTACAGTTGTAAAAAATTTATATACCCATTTTTTCTCCTCTTTTTTTGACATTTGTTTACTTCATTTGAGATAGGACTCTGCCTAGCCACCATTTTTGAAAATGAGAGTATTTATATATTCCCACTGTTTTCACTGGTGATGATGGGATGTGCATGGGATCATGTGAGTAGATAATGTCCATGGATGGAACTGCTTAGATCTGAGTTTGATTCTAAAGCTGGTGGTAGCTGGGGTCTTTCCTGAGACCTGTCTGTTAAATGGGCTCACAACAGAGACCAAGCTGCTCTGACCTGTGGTCATTTCTCTCTGGTGGCACAGATGCCGGAAATCCATCTGTATGCTGCCTTTCCCAACCTGCCAATTTTTCTCTTACTGCTACTTCTAATACTAGCCAAACCAGCTCAGAGGAGATCACAAGACGACCTCCTAGATGTATATTCTTACTGTGGGGCTCCTGCTGACTTTTGGAGGGTGTGTGCTGTCCCCAGGTTGCTGGAGGACTCATAGGATGCTGTGCTAAATGCACTGGAACAGGAAGGAACCTGGGGAACAGCAGTTCAAGTCAAGGACCTGGGCCTCCAGCACAGAGATAATGATAATTAAGTGGCGATTGCCAAGGGCAACCCCCTCCCAGAAGTACCACGCTTCAGTGCACATGCAGCTTTGGCTTCTGGCATCATTTACACCTTCTGAGCTTTCCTTCCCCGTGCAAGCCCCCTGTTCAGGCCCTCATTTGGGAAGGAAAGCAGCGAGGGGCTGGTGGCTGCAGAGCTACTCCCTATTTCAAAGTGGGTGCTAAAACCCTTCTGCTCAAAACTGAGCTGGAAGACATGGAAACAAATCCCCTCGGGCTTGAGCCTCCACAATCACTTTTTGCCCTCCTTACCACCCCAAGCAGAGGCAACTCTGCACTGTCACACAAAATTAAACTTTCTCTTTATTCTCCAGTCTAATCTCTGTCTCCACAATACGATCCTGCGGTTTAATCTGATTATGATCCTTCATATCACACTGTAACAAATGGCCCCAGCTGCCAAGCTAAGCAGTTTAATGAGATACTGTGTCGGCTGTCAAACGAAAGGCAGAGGAGACACTGCAAACAAAGGCATTGCTTGTTCAGTCCCATCCCCAGGACGTGGGGCATGGGCTACAAGGAAACACTCATGCAACCAATGTGGTGTCTCTTCTCTAAGAGAAGACCTGCCTTTCTGCAAGAGTTTTGATGGAGAACTGTGTTCTCTCAGGCAGGGTGGCAGATGCTCTGTGACTGGCAGCTGTGAGATGTGACCACAACGTTGTCTGGCCACGAGGGTCTGAATACAAGATCGAGAAAATACAGTTTGTCTTTGGTCAGATGTTATTACACCTGATCTAAACATAAAAGCCCAAGATGTGTCACATGGCAAATCAATATAGTTGTTTGTTAATCCAAATGCAATCAGACACTTTTTTTCTTCCTGCCTAGATAAGACCCACCCTTCCCCCTCAGAACTGCAGCCAAAACATAATTCCCTCTCAGTGGCTAATGGCATTCATAAATTACGCTCAAGATCTATTGTTCATTTAATCCTTTTTGCTGGTATTAGCTCTGGTCACTGATCTGTTGCCTCTCCAGTCTATGGCATTTTAATGACACAGCTAGAAAACAGCCAAACTCTTCAGCTTAGTGGTAAAAGCTGGGTACGTGTTACAAGGAGGAATGGTGTCTACCACTAACTCAAGGGGAAGAAGTGTGGGAGAATTACAGGCCAGAGATGGTTGTTGCCTGGAGAAGGCAGAGGGGAACAGGCTGGAGCAGACTCATTGATTCTGGCCTGAGCTCAGGTCTTATGGAGATGATGAAGCTGTTGGCCCACAGCCTCAGGAATATGGTTCACTTCCAAGACAACCAGCCCACGGCAAGCCTTTCAACCAGCCTATCCTGGTTTGCTAAAGGAAATCATTGATGATAGTCGCTCCTGCTTTGAAGTTGCAGTTGTTTTCTAAGGGAACTTGACCTTTGTGTGTTCTTTCCTCTTCAGCACAGGGGATATACTGCACGGATTAGTACTATCAGTGTGACGTGCCATTACAGGAGGTACTGATGAGACTCCATCTGGAAGGCTGCAAACCACCCTGGTTATCTGTGCAGAGATGAATTACACTCGGTGTAGAGTAGGAGCGGAACAGAGGTTTGATCAGAGAAAAAGAGACCACAGAGTTTGGCACATGGAGTCATGCTCAGCTAAAGGCAAGGGAGCTTATGATTACCCTTGTGAGGGTTGCACAGACAGCAAACCCTACGGAGGGTGAGCGGCAGCTGGATCTGTACTGGTACAAACCAGACTGCACTGGCTGCGAACACATCCAGGCTGAAAGTTCAAAGAAGGCTCCTAATGATCTGTGTGGGTCTGAAATAATCTGCCTGCCTCGGGAGCCAGGGGCAAAGTATCCACCTCCCTTTGAAACAGCTCTTGGTGAATTTGGGGGAAAGGACCAGGAAGAGCAGTAGATGGATTCAGTGGCTGATGACATTCCTCCCAGCTACATGTCCTCACCCTTTTAAAATGGGATCCCAGGAATTCAACACTGATATTCATTTCCTTACCAATTTTTACCACGGATTTTTAAAAATTTCCTCTGAGCTGCATTCTTGTTTTGGTTCACTACTAGCTTGGAACTGGACTTTCTGAAGCTCCTGAATTAACCAAACTTCTTCCCTGGTTGCAGTGCATGCAGGCTTGCCCTTCAGGTCCCCCACCTGTGTTGTGACAACACTGGCACCAGAAGGGGCTATGGCCTGCCCTCTGCTGCTGGGATGTGCTGCAGAAGCAGATGGGTGCCTGCAGATGTGGCAGAAGAGGTTTGGCTGTTCGAGTTGCTGGATAACAAATGGTATCCATCTCCTCCAAGGCAACAGGAAAAATGTGCTGGGCCAGATGCAACTGAGCCATGGCTGGGGATCAGGCTCTGGACCACCCTGTATGTAAAGCGGTGCCCTCCCAGGCTGAAGGAGGCTCAATTCATGCTTCTTGGAGCTGTTGGCCTGTGTTGCTGCCTGATTCCAAGAGTGGCTTCTCTAAGAATGGAAACAGAAAGATATTAAGATTTTTAGTCCAGAAATCTTTAAGTGGCACAAGCCACAGTTGTGCAGCTGGTAATTACCACCACCCAGGGGAGCCTAGGAAGATGCCATTCTTCTTTCCAATTACTACAAAGCCTTTAAATCTGATTAATTCTTTCCTTAATGCATTTCCTTGTAATTTGTATTTGTGAAGATGCTAATGGTGAATTAGACAATCTTTCTTGTGAAAAATACATTCTGCACTCTCCATAAGCTTGGTCTCTGGTGGCATCTGTGCATTCTTCATCACCTATCCAGGAGATGCTTTCAAAGCCAGGTGCTGATCCTGTCCTTTCTTTCAGTTCAAAGATGTTGCTTGGAGCAGAACTGACAAGTACCTGTACCGTGATGGAAGTGTTGTCCATCTCTTTGTGCTGCAATGGCTTGGGTCAGAACAGGCTAAAACACATTTGCTACCTGGTGCTGTTTAATTTCCTTTGAAATTGTGCATATTATCCCAGCCAGAGAAGTCAGATCTCAAAGAGGTCAAGGGTACCACACACGTCCTACAGTAATGGCACAGGTTGGCCGGACAGGGTGAGTGGGATCCCTTACCATGATTTGAGCACTGGCTGCTGTGTCACTATCTCATGTGACATTGCAAGGACCTCAGATGAGTGGGGCTGAGGTATAATAATAAAAAATATGTTTCTCCTCATAACCAGAAATCCTAGCATTGGAAAGCAGAAAAATATTTAGTGTGAAGGCAGAATTATCCCGTTACCTATCACTGTCCATGTCCCAGCTTTGGTCAGAGAGGCCAGGCCGCTCCCACTGGGAAAACAGTTTGCAAGGTGCTCTAACTTCACTGCTGGGCACCATATCAAACTAAAGATGGATAAGTGAGGGTGAAGAGATGGTCTGTAATGGCCTCTGTGTATACCTGGGTTCCATGAACTAAAAGAGAGCTGATGTGCACTGAGAAATGACCGTTGCCACCAGAGCCAAAGGAGTGGCATCAGAACACTTGTTCAGAGAAAATATCTTTTCTTTTTCTTTTTTTTTTTTTTCCTGGAGGAGGGAGAAAAAAGGAGGGAGACAGAGCCTGAGGGATAGGCACACATGGGAGTCACGGCCTAGCCCCATGAGAGAGGGCAGGACCCTAATGGAGCAGGGCAGTGGCTATTCCTGCAAGTTCCCTCCTTCCCAGAACCCTGCCTGCACTTTGCTTGTTGGTGCTTTCCCAATCGAAGGCTGTTGGGAATTACTGCAAGTCCATCAGAAACAATAAATCCATATTCTGGCTCTTAAGAGTGGCTTCCAGAGTTTAGAGACTTTTTACCCAAGTCTTGCTATTTATTAGAAAGCTCTCCCATGGTCTCTTCTCTCCTTTTTGGCAGCAGAATTCAGCATTAAATAAATCGAGCTCATTTGTCTCAGCTCGATGATAATAACAAGATGCTGCTTTTAAGAGCGAGATCCTGGATCGGTGTTTGTGCTTCAGGGAGACATTGCCCTCTAGTGACTAGAAGGCAGCCTGTGTAAAAAGACTCAAACATCATGAGTTTTGTACGGTTTTATAGGCAGAGCAACACATTCAGTTGAACTTTCTGACAGACGGAGCGATGCTGACTGCGGTGAGGGCTGAGAATGCAGCAAATACTCATGAAAGCAATGAAAAAGAGGAGGAGAGAAAACGGTCATGACATTTCTTCCACATGTTCTGAACAAAGAACTTTCGATTTAACCTATTTCAACAAAGTCTGTATTTGTCCAGATATTCACTTTTTAAAAAGAAAAAGTATAAATATGAAACATAAAACTTACTCTGTAGCCAAAACACAATGTGTTATCTCTTTGTGGAGGAAAATCTTGGGATGAGACCATGATTTTGCAATCAGGCTTGGTGTATAAGTGAAAAGGTATTTGCAGAAAGTTTACTGTGGTAAGAAATGTGATAAATATATCTGGCAAGTTTGGTTTTTTTAATAAGAGACCTCCTGCACAACTCTCCCACAACCACAAAAAACTGCCTCGCAACAAAACCCCACACACCCAGGCAGACCTGCACGAGATGATACAAGATAAAGATGTCTCTGAGAGGAATTAATTCTTGTATTCAACTACTTGCATGAACACATCAGTCCTTTCCTCAAAGCCCTTTCCCTTTGCTAGTGGCCACCTGTATCAACATCTTGCTGTTCTGGAGAAAAAGCTGGGGGATTGTTCCTGTGTCTCTGTGGTCAATGGTAATGTACCTTCCATGTTTCAGTGGTCACGAGGATATTTTCTGCAGCAGCATATGCTAGCTGATGCACTTGCTTCTGTAAACAAGAAGAAAATAGAGCACAAACTGATCAGACTTGGCTCAAAGCAGGGATCCATCACATTCTGTGCTTATTTCCCGGCTTTGCTGAGTCATTCCTGGCTGTAAGAGGCTGCCACTCTGGCAGAGAGCGGAACACTGCATGTCATGGCTGTGCAGCACACGGGGCATGCCCATGATTGTGCTTCACAGCAGGCTGTGAACCACAGCAGCTGAGGACTCTAATACACAGCTGCATCCAAGTTACAGTATCACCACTGAAACATTTTTTTTTCACCCAGCTATAAAGGGAGATAAATTCTTCAATGGCCACAACTAAATCCTAAAGGGATCATACATCAGAGCAGTAAAATAACAAATTTGGGATTAATTAGCTCTGAACGTTTTTCACTGTCCTTGAACAGTCTGAACTGTTTTTGCCCTCCTCTAACTTCAGAAGCCAGCCCTTAAACCACAAGACAAAACCAAGACGAAACAGGAGACATTACTTCATTGCCACAGCTGCCTGACTCTGCCAGGCAGATTGGCACCTCCTTGCACTTTACCGAAACAGCTCCGCTCACAGGAAACAGGAAAGCCACACTTTAACAGGAGGTGTCATCATGAAACTGACACTGGTGTCCCATTTAGGGAGCCCGAAGAACAAAGGTATAGCAAGAGAAGTTAACTCTTCAGAACAGTTCCACACAACGCCGTTACCCACGTGGAAAGGTGACTTGGAGAGTATTCCGAGGATCTGAGCAGAGAGGGTGCCGGTTCACATGGTAGGATCAGGTCTATACATGGTGGGATCTGATGCAGGACCACACAGGACCACATAGCTGGGATCCTTCCTGACCCATATCTACTCTGCTCAAGAACCGTAGAAGAAAGCCTACTCTTGTATTTGGGTGAAGGAAAGGATAGGATAGAACAGATTAGAACGGAACAGACTATTTGAGTTGGAAGGGACCTACAATGTTTATGTAGCCCAACTGCCCTTCCGAGCTGACCAGAAGTTAAAACATGTTGTCCAAATGCCTCTTAAACATGCTTGGAGCATCGACTACCGTTCTTGGAAACGCTGAGCCATTTCCATGTGTTTTATCACTGGATCCCAGAGAGAAGGGATCTGGCACCAGCGCTGCCCGCGGCAGGGAGCAGCCCAGAGGCCGCGCCGCACACGCGTGCTTGTACCGCAGCCGGCCACCAGGGGGAGACGCCGCGCCGCGGATCGGGAGCGCGGGATGCAAACCCCAGCTCCGCCACCGCTCTTGGTAAAGGACTTCTTTACTTTCCTGCACAGGTGTGACAAAAAAACCCCACCAAACCCAAACCCGACCCAAAACCTCCCCTATTTTGTTTTAGTTTCAGTGATTTAATAACATGAAAAGCAGCGTTCTTTGTATTAATTCTAAAGCTCTTGTTCTTTTGAAATACTAAAATTCATTTTATTTTGAAACATCCACAAAATTAAAAGCACTGGGGGTCTTAGAGCTAAGAGCCTTTGAAAAATATTCTCCTCCTGCACGGCACCCAAAAATACGTGGGTGCTAACAACTAGGGAAAGACCTGCTCCTCCTCCAGCCTGCTGGATGGAGCCAGAGATGGGAGTGAAATTAGCCCTGCCAAAGCCCCCCGATTGTA
The DNA here is from genome assembly GCA_013398855.1 of Mohoua ochrocephala. Lineage (NCBI taxonomy): Eukaryota > Metazoa > Chordata > Aves > Passeriformes > Acanthizidae > Mohoua > Mohoua ochrocephala. Next base: position 980,225 of record VZTA01028455.1, on the reverse strand, counting down.
TGGCACTAACACAACTGGCAAAGGCAAACATGAAAAAGACATTTCTGAAGCAATTGGAAGAAAAATATAAATGGAGGAGAGAAAAATGAAGAGGCAAAACCCACTGTTTCTCCTCTTGCTTCCACTGAGCTCTTCAACACTAGCAGCATGGTTATATTCCTACTGGATCCTATGGGAGCAGGATCTCATTGAATTGGAGATGGAGGCATCAAAGTGCCTCTGAGAAAGCTTCCAGCTTCAGAACACCTCAGCAATGTTCCTCTGCCCTTCTGCAGAGCTGGCCTGTGAGGTAAGTGGGCAATTAAACCCGCTGTCCTTGTGAGAGAGGCGATGGCAGCAACAATACACGTGTTAGGTTACAGAGGCAGCAGAGCGAGGCAGCGCTGCCTTTCAGCTTAGGTGCCACAAGACTGGAGACACAGAACAAGGCGGTTGCCTGCTCTGACTGACACAGAAAGTTGGGTTTCACTGGCTGTAGCTTCCAGGCAGGCTGTCACTGTTGAAAGCAAATTAGATCAGCTGGGCATCAAGTGATACCTCCCATCAGTTTTCACCGCCCACTGCTGCCAGCTCGACACTTCTCTTTCGCGCTGCATGTGCCAACTGTCTTACAAAGCCAGCTGCAACATCTACTGGAAGGACATGGAGAACAACCACAGGTGGGGAGAGGAGCTGGGGGATCAACTCGGGGTTGGGACGAGACCTTTGCATGCCTTAGTCCAGGCAGAACACAGGGTTCTCCAAGAAGACGGCGAGCTTGCTGGCCACCAGGTCCAGGTCACTGGTGTTGGCATATTTGAGCAGATTGGTGTTCTTGAGAAAGTAATGCTTGAGGAAGTGCTGGCTTACACACTTGTGCAGCTTCTGTACCAGCCTCAGAAAGGCTTCAGGGAAGCAGCGCCAATCCTTGGTGCGTGGGTATTTTTCGCACGTCCAGAATAGCACTGTCTGCAAGAAGCAGATGGGAGAGAAGATGTGTTAGAGGTTCTGTCGAGGGCTCACACAGCTTACTAAGGCAGTTTTAGTGCTGGTAAATGGCTGACAGCCTTGGAAATCACAGAGACTCGCGCTGCTACCTCCTTGTGTTAACATTTCTGCGATGGAGGGATCCCAACTAAAGTCTCCTCTGGGGACCAGGCAGAGCAGCTCAGAGGTGCCTGGTTAGGATCCCTCCCCGGAGGAGCCACTCTCCACCGACTGAGCCAGGAGCCCGAGGAAAATGATCTTGCTAAAATAATCTCAGCCTATTTGCCATCCTCCAGCAGGAGCCTCAGTAGAAATGCCAGGCATTTTAGGCTGTAGAAAATGGCCTATTATGCAAGTGTGGAAGCCAGTAGGTGCAAGGAGGGACAGAGCATAATGAGATTAACATAATTATTTGTTAGCTTCAGCTGTATTTGTGCCGAAGATGCACAGAGATCTGCATCCTAAACAGACTGAGATTCCAAGAAGCTACTGCAGGTGCAAGGCTTGCTTTCTGGTCAGATGCTGCTTGTTTTTTTCTGACATGTGATACCTACTGCTTGTCTTATGTTCTATTCCCCCAAGAGTATTTTATGCAATTCAACATTTGAGAAATACATAGTTAAAATAACAAAATGCATACGGTTATTGCTCTTACAGTATTATTTTTACACTGCCCATGTGGAATTTTCTCAGACTTTCCCATGACTGAGAAGAATTTTCTCACGGAACCTAGAGTTACTGTACCAAAAAAGCCATACTGACTGCCTTGGTCAGCCTGAAATCATTCTTTGAAGTACAAAATCACCTATTCTGGGTTCAATAATTCTGCTAAGTCCCTTAACTGTCCTCTGAATCCCAATTTTATTTTGCAAATTCAGCTACCCAAAAAGAGACTCACAGACATTGTGAGAGGTGGTGGAACCACAGCCTTCAACTTGTCTGTTTCAACAGAGGTAGAATTTCATCTATAGTTGTACTGCTGACAAATTTCTTCTCAAACAGCTTTTCAAACGTGAAAAATTTTTTGTTCACAGCTGCGATAACCACAAAGCCTTTTTTTGAATGTCACCAGGGAACAAAGACACAGTGAGGAATTCAAGCTGTAGCTCTCTGGGAGCTGCTCCTTGAAGACTTGCAGTGCAGTTACCTTCTGACACACTAGAACTACTTCAGCAGGATCCACGAGCAGCAGTCGCAATGAAGTTTCCGGAGGCAAGGAAAACAGTGCTGCTTTTCCAGTCAGGTGCCCCAACAAGTGATTTATCTCCAGCACTTATGTCCCTAACTGCCAGCTGTCTACCAACAGCATACAGCTGGCTTTCAGGATGTACCTAGATATTTTTGAACTTCCAGATCTTGACCTTCATTCCTATGCAGGTAAACAAAAGAAGTGCAGTCGCTCGCTTCTCTCTGGCTTTCACAGCTTCTGGGAGGCAGAGTGCCTCTGTCATAGAGGGTCTTTCTCATATGGAGTCTTGTTTAATCCTAATTGTTGGATACCTCTGACAGGGGGAACCTGAGAATGTGAAGAAGCCTAACACTAAGCCTCTGCTCAACTGCTGGTTTATCCACTGACTGTTTCTTCCATTTTTCTTTTCTTTTTTCCTGTTTTTCTTTTTAATGTGAGTAATTTTGAAAAATTCTTTCTGTCTGGTAAACCAATCCCCTCTTGCAATAAAAGCCTGAAGTACAGTTACAGTAAAGAACTGAGTAAAGAGTTCTTTACAGTTACAGTAAAGAACTGAAGAGCTTCCAAATAGTTTTTTACTTTGATCAAGAGTCCATGCAACAGCACTTCCTGCACATCTGCTTCTTCAGCCAGGGAAAAAAAAATGTTACTAATGGTTAAATGGTTTTCCACTTTGTCTTACGTATGACAGTTTTCCTGCCAGGCTGTTCTTACAGGCACTGAGGAGTTTTGCATTCAGCTAAGCTATAATCAGCCTCATCTTCTTTTTTCTTTTTTTTTGACTCCATCTTGACTTAGAGTAGTGCCATGACTGTAACAGCATTTGATGGTCACCAGCTTTTTCTTTAGGGGAAATCTTAGCATTGCATCTGGTTTTGGACATCAAAAGATCAGTAACTACTGTGGGAACCTGGTGGCTTGAGGCTTCAAGGTGGGAAAAGAACAGCCTCTCCCTGGCAACTCCAGGAGGATGAAGTCCCAGAAAACAGGACTGCTCTATAGTCTGACAAATGGTGCTGCCTGTGGCCCGTCAGTGTCTGCAGCTGTCAGATGTGGCAACACAGTCACAGCAGAGTCCTCTGTCTCTTCTCCACAAATCTTATTTGAAGCCATCTTGAACCCTGAAGTAGGTGCAGGGAGGATGCCACCACCCCTTTACCTGTTTCTTCCCTTCCTACCCCAGGTAAAACACCACCAGAACTGTAGTTTGCACCTAGTTCATTAATAATGCTCACCTAAGACAGTTTTGTTTGGTGCATATCCACAAAGGAAAAAAGCACCATCTTCCACCAGAGAGACAGATGGATATAGATGGCTGGGATAGTCAAGAAGCAGGAAGTAAGTGTGCAATTACAGGACAACAGTACAACGTGAGGTCCAAACAGAGCAGGGGCCTCAACTCTAAAATGATTTATGTTGCTGCAATCATAATGTTCCTACAGGCCTCAGTTTCTTACTGAAGTTTGGAGCACGTATTTAGCGCGCTCCCTGCCACCGTAAAGCAACGAAAAGGTACAGCAGTTTTGACAGTTACCTGAGAAGTGACACAGATGCTACAGTGATTTACACCACAACATTCTGACGTTACTGGATGGAAGCCACTGCAACAGATCCTGCGACTGTATGTTGGTATCAGGGCGCTGCCTACCTGAAGGTGATAAGCTGTGATGACAGGCTTATTTCCAGCACACCAGACATCTTCCTTCATCTGCCTCATGACCCTGAAGCACTTCATGCGACAACCACCATCTTCATCGAGTCCCTCCATGAGGATGTGCTCAGCACGGGAGAAGCACAGCTGCCAGTGATAATTAGAGCGGGCCAGGAGGTCGAAACCCAGCGACTGTGAACAACAGGGGAAGTGTGACAGCAGATCAGAGGCAAACTTCTCCCAGCAACGCAAAGAGAGGTTACAAAAGCATGCGCGACATCTCTCAAAGCCTATTCTAATCGGGGCTAGCAGAGGCAGCAAGCATGAGGCATGCTCCCATCTTAATTCTTAGCTGAATAAACACGCATTTTGCATTGTTTCCTTGTGTGCTGGTATCAGTCACTGCCAGGAGATCGTGCTCTAGAGCCATCAGGCACAGCACCAGCAGTGCCACTGAAGCAGAGGTGCAGCTCTGCCGGCACTTTCCTGTGGAGCAGCAAGTTGTGTGTGCCTAAGTGGGGAGCAGGACTGGAAGGGGGAATGGGACCTGCAGGAACATGGAAACTGGGGCTGAGCTGAAGTGCCAGAATCCAGCCGTGAGTGTTGTAGGGAAAGACGGGATTGAGCTGAAGGGAAAACTGCAGGACAGCAGCCCATTTGCTGAAGGCTTACATGAGGCAGAGCAGAACAGCAGGAATGATGCACGTCAGAGCTGCGTGATGCAGGCAGAACTGTTTGCTAGAGACTCGTGCAATAAAAAGTTAACTCGGATTTTTTCTATAGAATTCACCACTGTAAGAGGGGGAAAACAAAATCCAAATAAAATCTGACAGAATATTTTTAAACATCTTCTAACCCTACTGCCATCACCACACAGTTCTGCCTTTGGGAAAACACTGTCAGACACCTGAGAGGTAAACTCCATCCCAGAGTGAAGGGCGTTTTTTACACTGTTTACCTTGATGCATTGCACTTTTTCCTGAGAGGGCCAACGCTTAAGGCAACGAGGCCACCGGGCTTTCTCGGGCCAGCAAGTTGGAATCTCCACAGCAGGGACCAGCTCCACCTCAACCTGGGATTCGGATGTCTCCACAGCCACCCGGACCACTGAGCTGAAGCTCTCCAGCACTGTCACTTTATCTGCGAAAGAACAACAAGAGAAGATAATACAGATAAAAAGGTCCTTTTCCACAAGTCAGGTAAGAGGCTGTCTAGGACCTAGCAGTTCTATTGGTCTGCATTAACACTTCCTCTTCAATGCCATAAGCAGAATATAAGAAAAACCTAAATCCATCTAAATCTATCCCAGGGAATGAGAACAGGAAGAAGATGAAAGAACAACTAAGTTCTCAACTTTATACTCAATTACCATGCTTATTTTTTCCTTTGTGGGTCCTCTTAAATCCTAGGATCAGCTTCTTAAAGCTAGACAGGTGGTGCAACCTAACATTTCTAATGGTACAGTACAAGATCACTGCAGGTTAGAGAGGACCAGATGAACACTTCCTATCTAAAGATGTTCTTCTTCCTTCAGAGAACCTGAGATCAGACCCTTGCCAGATCACACTTACCAATGCCAGTCATTCAGAATGTTTTGTGGGGTATCTCTAAGTTTCCTTTCTGGAGATGCACTTGCACAGAACACAATACCAGAATTTATGGTCTGTTGTGCAGAGCAGTCACACAGAAAAGGCTAACTGCTACATCACTGCGAGTGCTGAGTGTTAACAAGAGTTAGTTCCAAGGTGATTTGGAGGAAAGAAGTTTCCTCAGTGTGAAAGGAGAGTGGCTCATCTCCAGAAACAACACAATCTATGAGTACAGAAAGGAAAGAAAGCTGAAACTAATGGACTTCGTGAGATGTTTCCTGCTGGTCCAATTGTGTTCATGGAAGAAGTTTCTGTCCCGGCCACTATGGCAGGATCACTGTCCCTTCATCTCTGCCATCTGAGCCAATTGAGTGTTCATCCTTTAACCCACTGAAGTAAAAGCCTGAGCAGATGAACATAAGCAGTTTAAAGAGCAGTGTGTTATCCCACCTCACGTTGATTGGCATGGGCTAAGGAGCAATTCATGGGGTGAATTACCTTGCAAAGAGTAGAGTCCATCCCAACCAGAACTTCATAATCTATGTGCTATTTCCCTGCTGAGCCGAGCTTGGCATCAAAACAGGAACTGTCCTGCTCCCAAGTTCCCAACAAGGATCCCCAGCAGCTGAAAAGTGTTATAGCAACTGCCATGTCAGCCTGTACCTATGTTCATGGCATTTCCAAAAGCATTGCAATGCCTGTACCTACTTTCCCACTAGTGAAAACTGAGACACCTCAAAAACTGATTTTGCTGGTGCTCAAAGAATTAAAAAGCAGGGAAGCAATGAAATCAGTGATGTTTTTCTGTAACTTTAGCCATACTGTGGGATGAAGGAAGTCCGTTCTTCACAGAAACAAACAAAAATGGTAACTGCTTCTCTTGACTTCATTTTAGCTCATCTCCTCCCAGCGGACCTTACAAAAAAGGCATCAGAATCATCAACCCAAACATCTCTCTGAGGTCCTTGCAAGTACCCTTCCCGACTCAACAACTTGATGTGACTGCTGCTCAACACAGTAACTTTCACCTAAGTAAAGCCTCAGAAGCAAGCCCATTCCAGCTGGTCTTTCTCGTAAGCCTCAATGGTGAAATTTCATTCCTGTCCACCTTTCCATTGCTATGATAACAAGTATTTTCTGAAAAAAGGGCCATTATCTAGCAGAGCTTGACTTTAACATGTTTTTTTTCCTGTGACTACAATTCAGAGTGCGATCAGGTGAGTGGAAATGGCTTCTATTGCTCTGAAATACAGAAGACTCATGAGGCTGCTGATGAGTAAAATCATCCTGGAAACACGCTGTGGGAAGAGGCACCACAGGAGTAGCCTGGACACTGGGAAAAGAGCACTTGTCCAACATACTTTGCTTCAGCAGAAGTCCTTCTACTTAGTTCCCACCATCCCATGCTGGAAAGCTGTGGTCAGCTAAGGTTTCCCAAGAGCATTATCTGCCCTATAAATATCTTCAAACATGTTCTCCTCAGACTTATGCACCTTCCCGGTATCCAATTTTCCTATACTACCTTCCTTGATAATCTAACTATATTGCAGATGCTATAGAAGAGAAAGATTTTTTTTCCCAAACTAACTCCTAAATGTTCTAAAAATCTGGGCTGCCTCTTAGTTGAACTGTGAGGGTGATGTTGCTGGAGACCCTACCCAAATTCCCAAGAAAGGAGCAACATCTTGGGTACGAAGAACCCAAGAACTACTGAATTCTAGCTTCAATGCAGGTCTATGTAGGTCACTGCAATCATTTGAAGGCTTCCTGATTTTGGCGGGCTTTGCTCAGCTTCTGACCAAACACTTTGTGTGTGTGATGGCTTCCCTTACATGTGTCCCTGTTGGGGTGACTCGGCCCTCGGAGGGGCTGAGGAGCCCTGGGATACATCAAACTCTTCCCATACAATGGTGGGAACACCCTAAGGAAGAGGACCCAGGTTCTGGTTAGGGTGATCTCCCAACAACCCCCTGTTTCTATATCCCCGATGCATATATTTCCCCCCTATGTTGAATATTTATTCCCTCGTTTCCTATGCATTAAGTTCTGGAACCTTCGTCTTTATTCAATGTTCTATTGGTTTATCCTTCCCTAATCCCTCCTCCCTCCTTTCCTATTGGTTACCCTGGTTGTCCCTCAGATGTCTTACTGTACTGTGATTGGTTGTGCTGTTCCCCTTATAAACCCAGACCCTCAGATGTCTAAGTGTCTTCGTCCCTGGACCCTCCACAATAAACCATCTTGCTGGAACCCATACGAAGACCCTTCCCTCCTCCTTTGCCTCCGGCGCTATCCCACCAAACATCTGAGAGCTCCCTTTCCCACTCGGGAAGGACTGCACAGCTCAGAACAGCAGCCAGCTCCTGACATGTCCCCACCAAACTCACTGGAGAGGTTACAGGAGACAATCGACTTCTCCACTAGCTCCCGGAAGACGATGAGGACTTTGGCTGGAACCAGATCACCTTCGATGTTCACATCCTCTTCGTGCCATTGCTGAAGGCTTTTTGAGAACTGCTCCACCTCCAGCCACTGATGCAGTTCCTCAGGGTCGCGCACGGAGGAGAGGAGCTTGGTTCCGTTCACGGTGTAATAGCGCCAGTGCCGTACCTGGCACTCCCTGTACCCGGTCAGGCCACGCAGAGGAACTGTGATGAGGAACTGGCTGGGTGCTAGGACCTAGGAGAGTTCAGAGAGATTCAGAGAGGAGACAAGGGCAGATCCATGAGCTAAAGTAAGGAAAACAGGGTTGAGGAAGTAATAGGTAAAACTGGGGGCTTTGAAAAGAAGGAAAAACCATGGTACGATGGAACCAATTGAACACAGCTGAGACCTGTCTAAGGGCTACCTTGGATGCATGCAGACTAAAAGGAAATTGTCTTAGAAGGAGTCTGATGAGAAGCTCTTCGAAGACAAGAGCTCACTGGCTGATTTGCCACCACACCTGCCATGGTTTCCCCCTTGTCTTGTTATTTCTAGTCTCCAATTGCAAGAGATGTAACAACCAGTAGCTTCCAAGGAGCAGGAAGGCATCAGAGAATATGTTCTAAGATCCAGCCAAGGGAAACCCAAATAGTGCTAATTATTATCTCAGAATTGTTACGTGAGATAAGCCTAGAGTCCAATACTAGTAATAACTATAACCTTTCTGATCTGTTTCAAAGTCCACTACAGACATTAGCAAAATAAGGCTTTGGCCCATTAATTTTACAAGTGTTTCACTCTGTTTGACTGGCCTTTAAAGGGACAGAGACACAAGGCAAGTGACATGCCTGAGCCTACACAGGCAGTGGCACTCTCAGAAAGAAGCCCAGGTCTTGGCCAGCTGTAATGTATGGAACTGCATCTCCTTTTGAACATGACAGAAACAGAGTCAGGATAAAGGCAGCAACCAATGGACAAGGAAGCCTTAAACAGGCTTGTTGGCAAGCCAGTTAATTTGTCTCACTTGGGGAACAACCATTTTCCAATGAAAACCAGTTCTGAGACAGTACTTGCAAGGAAAGAATAAGGTGACTCAAACACCGCAAAACATCATACTGGCCCAGGGCATAGCCAGACAGGTCCAAGTGCTACTTTGGAAGCATCTGGCAGTTGTGGCTCCAGAAGGGGTGTTCAAATTCCTTCAGATTTTTACCATGTTGGCTTAGGAGCTTTTCAAGTCCACTTGCTACCAAGCCTAACTTACTCTGGCATAAGTGAGGTGAAGCTGCTGCATGAGCAGGATGTGAAGTGACAGCTGCTGCTGCTGCGAGGTGGTTACACCCACGGTGAACAAAACACGCTTGTCACTCTCCTGTAATAATCCAAAACACTCTGGTAGCCTTCCTCGTAGCTCAGCTGATTGAAAGTATTACCACAGAGGTGCCAGGGCCCCGAGGGCACTAAGAGGCTTTAATGTCTCTAAGCAGCCTTTCTGGGACTTCTACCCACACCTTCTGCCCACAGGTCTGGGACCCCCATTTCAGGTCAGTCCTAGGCTATATCATAGGAGTGCTGGTCTCCAACTCTGTGACAGCTGTGCCTGTGCCTGGCTATAGACCTTGTTGTCCTATCTGCAGAATGCCTTCCCAGCCTGGCCTCAGACCTATCTGGCCACTCTGGGCTTGCCTGGAAACAACAGACCAAGTCTGACCCTGGTGACTGTTGAGGCTGATTCTGACCCCACTGAGTGGGGGGGTGGCTTGACCTCAGACCTGACTTACCAGCAGACTTGCCTGATGATCCAGATTCTTGGCTGACCCAGCTGCCCTCCCTGTGTCTGTCTCACTCAGGGACCATAGGGCAGGGGCTGCCTTGCTACACTCACCTCCTGTCTCTCTCTCCCACAGGGAGCAGCTGGTCTTCTCTGCTCCCCAGCAAGAGATTTGGAGTACAAAAGATGGCCAGCAAGAAGCACAGAAATGGCAAACAAAACACCAGGAAGCTGCTCTTTTGTCAAATATAAACCATAAAGGAAGGAGGATGCTGAAAGGATGACATGGCAGATCAAGCTGACCTGCATACGTCAGGCTTGGCGGGGCTGAGATATCCTGTGAGCAGCTCACAGAGTACTGGGCTGCATAAGGAAAAAATGCAATGGCTGTGATGCAGTTACTGCTCCTCTCACTGCCTCAGCCACATTTGCAGGTAAACAGCCATTCCCCCCTATACCAAAATGCTGTCTTGTATGCACTGGCACCCAACAGATTGTAAAGGGAAGAGCTGCAGGTGTCATGTGAGTGCCTGCAAATGCAAGTCACAAGGGTCCTCCACCTGGGGCTTACCAGAAAACAACAGAATACACAAGGCTGGGAAAAGCACTGTAAAGATGGGCAGTTGGTGTCTTCTTGGCCTAAACAAATCCCAGTCCCACACCTATGCTCTGTCACACAATGGTCTCACATGCTATGTGCAGACCATGGGCCCTAGCAAGGCACAGGCTTGACAAGAGCCTCCAGTTCTGGGGTGTGTAAATTATGGCCAATTCTGCTACTGTCTAAAGTATGCTGGACAAATTAAATACAATCTCATTCTCGTGAACCTGGCCAGGCTGTTCCAGGGAGGCAGAAACATTAGGTTAGAAAGAAAATAATTATGCTTTGAGAAAAATCAGCAAGTCTCTTGTGCAGAGGATGAAATAGTCACGGAAGGATCAGTTTGGAGGGTGAAGTTGTCTGGAGAAGAGGGTGGGTGAGGCGGAAGCAAGCGCAGGGATTGTCGGGCACCAAGTGGCAGGAAGGCTTTGTACCTGGATGGATGGGTGGAATGGGCGCTTCCTCCGAAGCATAGCTGACCACTTGGCCAGTAAAGCTGGCTGATCCTGAGAGAAGCAGAGAGGAAAACAAGAAGTACACAGAACAGAGAGAAAGCATGTGCTAGGTCATTCATTCACAGAGCAAAGCTGCAAGCTTCCTTGGATGTCCAGAGTTTGTTAAAGGAAAATTCCCCCTTTGCACCCCACCTTGATTAAACACTTGGCAATGCCACTGGGCAGTGCAGTACCAGTGATCAGTCCGGACCTCTTCATTATAACTTTACTGAAGCCTCCACAGCTCTTGCATCAGCCCTGCACAGTTGACAGCTCCAGAAATGGCGGGCCACAACAAAAACACACTTAAAACTTTTAAAAATTAAATAATCTGTTTTGTTCATCTGAATTTTAATTCAGTTTTTTTATTAAAGTGTGACTTTTTGTTACGTGGGTTACAGAAAAACATTGTACACCTAAAGACTTTTCTTAACCATTCTCCACTCAGCCCTTCGTATTTAGAAGGGAGCTTGAGGCTTCTCAACAAATCTGGATCTCTCACCATGTTAAACTGATTCCTTTTAACCACAAGCTGAAAGTTCTGAAAAATCACTGTAGATTTAACTGACAGAAAAAAACAGATGTTGCAAAATTAATCACGGAATAATGAATACATTGACTTTCCCTTGACATAAGTCTCCTCTATGCTGAAGTCTGTCAGCAACGATATTACAGTTTCCAATTTTTGAAAGTAGACAGCCCAAACCAAAATAATTTCTCCTCAACCCATTCTTTGATGCCCCATACATACAGGACAGTTAGTCAGGTCCTCCTAGTGTTACTTCCACGGATTTATAACACTGGGTTCTGTTAAGCATGAGCAACAAATCTGCCACTTTAAGGAAATGTACTTTGAGGATTTCTTTCAAGCAGAATTTGTTCCTATCAGCCTACTACAACACCAAGCTACTGCTCATAATAGATTGCCTTGGTGGTTTTGTTCTGCTTTGCTTTCCAGAGCAACAGTTTTTACCCTGACCCTGGTCCTGTCAGACCTCATTAGCCAAGCAGGTTTGTTCCAGCACAAGAGGTGGCTGGCAGACTCTGGCACTAAGGAACACGTGGACCAGGATGTGGCACTGTTTTACGTCACTGTGGCCATACTTATTGACAAGACCACATGCTCTGGGATTCATAAAATTCCAGAAAGGCTATGAATCTGAATGTCTTTGTTCCCAGGGCAATAGGCACATTTCAGACTGGGTGATTATATTTTGCCTCCACATCCATACCTTTCCAGCAGGTTGATACACAGACTCTTTCCCTTTCAGTCCTAGAGAGCTGCAGAAGTTGCCTCATGCTTTTACATATTTGCTGTGTTTTGATCTGTAACTGGCTGTGGTTTAGTATAATGGTTGACATTAGAGTATTTAAACTAGTTCAGATGAAAAAGATTGTTTTCATCTGAAGTTGCCATTGCTGTGATTGTTTCTTGTGTCTTCAGTTACTTTTGTGTTACCGAGTCACAAGAAATAAGCAGCCTTCTGTCACAGCTGGGAGGACATTATTTTCATGTTTGAAGGTCTAAAATGGGGAGGCATTTCACTTCTCCCACTAATAAGCATTTTTTTTCCCAATAAAAAAGAAATTCCGATCCATGACAAAGAAAAAACATGTTTTTCTGAAGGAGCTTTCTAATGTTCATAGCAGAAGAAGGACTTTTGATTTTCCTTTTTTTTAGTGAGTTGACAGCTTTTCCACCTGTGAAAAATATGAGTCATAGCTCATGAAGGCATGAGCTTTTTTTCTTACGTTACTGCTGCATAAGTTTTGCTTTCTGTCTCCCAAAGAGCTTTGGCTTCTGCCTGCAGATTGACAGCTCTGGCTATAGATGCTCTTTGTAAACACAGCAGCTGTAAAGAGAGGCTCTGCCTGATTTACCCATCTCTCTTCGATGCTCCTCTGGCTGTGAGACGTCCGTGAGTAAGTCCCAATGACCCAGTCACTAGAACTCCACAGGGAAGTGTCAGCACCTCGTCTGTGGTGTTTTGGGTGAGGTACCTGCCCATACAAACACTTACATAAGGGAGAAACCACTTACTGGTTGCCTGCAGGCTGCCAGAGAGTACATTAGAGCTCTTGTCCTCATACCTTAATGTTCTCATTGTGAATGCCAGAGTTGGAGATAGCCTGGAATCGTATGGCCTTGTAGCTGATTTCAGCAGTCAGCTGCTGGATGATTTTCTGCACCTCCTCCACTGCTTTGGAAACCAGGTAATGTCGCCGTTCCACCTGTCAGTTCCAGGAAAGACACTTCATGTTACAGGTAATTGCAGTCTTTGTCTCCAGTGGGAAGCAGACAAATCAGCTTAAAGCATCCTGAAACATTTGTGCCTGTGCTGCACTGGGAATAAAAATTGTTCCCTCTGTATTGCAACCAATTTACCATGAACAGAGCTGTGAACACCAAAGGGTCAACATTCAAACCACTGAGCATTAATTGATATTTCCATGCCAGCACCATTGGACAGAAGGAAAAGGGTTCATTACATGGATAAATGTGTTATCAACTACAGCTACAGTCTCAATTCTTTATCCATTTGATGCAGAATACCAGCTACTCCCCTGCATACAGTAGCCATTCTCAAAGCTGGGATAAGTTTCATTCCAAGAGCTGACAGGACATCAAGAGTTACAGATCTGTTCATTAGTCAGGTGGTAGATGTATGTGGCATCATTCAGATGCCTGCCTTACACACTGAAAGTATCCACACTGTCTTTATGGGTGAAGTACAGGCTGAAGATGAGAGTCTACTCCTAGATAGTGAGAAAGCATCTTTCCAAAGCTGGTCTCACTGGGAACTGGGTGTTTGTGTGGCTTAAAGGATAGTTCTTCAATTCAAGAAGTAGTAGCATAATTAATTACTGAAAATTAATTCAGTGAAATGTCTGAGTCTTGGAAGGACTGACATGAGGGGTGGACAACTCAGAAAAATACGAGAGAACCTTAACCTTCATTTATGACTAAAAATGAAGGGAGCATAAGGGGATGGTCACGATCTGAACAAGGAGATTCAACAGTAACATGAAGGAACCATGTTAGTAAGGGGCATTTAATATTTCCCAAATATCCTTACACATTTACCAAAGTGAGGAGATTCAGCTACTGTTAATGAAGTTCATTAACATATTTGTCATTACTTATACAACCAGAATTACTTATGCAGAGTGAAATATTAAGACTGTTTACTGTTCTTTTTTGGATCCTATGCTTCATCTCATTTGGTTGCAGCTTTTGCTTTCTTCTTGGTTTGTCTTTTTCCTCACCATATTCTACTAAATCTTATTGTTTGCAGTCAAAAAAAAAAAATCAGAAACAGAGATCATCACTTGGCTAAAGTGAACGATAAAGCATAATTGCCACAGTCAAAAATAATTGCTACAGTCTTTTGTTATTATCAAAGACCAAAAGGCAGCAAAAGCATAAGTTAAGAATTCTGTACTGTGAGGGTGGTGAGGCACTGGCAGAGGTTGCCCAGAGAAGCTGTGAATGCCCCATCCCTGGAAGTGTTCAGGGTCAGGCAGGATGGGGATTTGAGCCCTGGTCTAGTGGAAGGTGTCACTGTCCACGGCAGGGAGATTGCACTATATCATCTTTAATGATGTCTTCCAACCCAAACCAGCCTAGGACTTGCTAAAATTTCTGTGTCCTGTTTACTCAGCATCTTCTTCAGCATCTAAACAACTCTCTTTTCTCTTTTTAAAAATATCATTGACAAGCACTTCTTTAAAAGCCCTTTTGGACACCTTTATGTCAAATGTTGAACCATCAGCCAAAAACATTAGAATATGTTGAAATGTGTCCCCAGGCCCTGGAAGGGGACAAATAGAGTCACTTCTTCACAACAAGGGACCATTCAATGGACTAAAGTGGACTAGTGCTTGCCTCACATCCATTAACAAACGAACAGCAATTGACTAATACTGAACTTGAAGATGAGCAGAGTTTGAATACCTCCCTCCCTCAGACAACAAAGTTAACGGTACTTTTACTAAGCCTGAATAGCTTTTGGAAGTGGGTAATACATCAGACAGCAGCACCATATTCCTTTCACTGGGCTCTCACCCACTCTTGACATCCTGTTTTTCGGCTATCTTAACACCACACAGTCCTTTATGTTTATATAATACCCTTTAATTTCCCCAGTAATTCACCCTCCTCCTCATTCCAATTCATCCTTTTCTCTATGAACAGTTTTAGCTAGCTTACATGTACTTTTTTAAAAAAAAAAAAACCACTGAAAGATTTTAGCCCATGTTCATTTTCACCTCCTCATCTCAGCTTTCATTTATGGCACTTCTCCATCTGTATCTGTAGCTATTTTCTCCACCTTATTTTTGTTCATCCAGAACACCTCCTTAGAACAGTCCAATAAGCTTGTCTTGCTCAACAAGATACCTAATGGTTTCTCCAGCAAGCGAATGGTGAGTGGCAGAGAAAGTTGTCCATCTCTAAGAGCTTTTAGATAAAAAAAATAGACTTTTTTAAAACTGAAAAGTCTAGAAATTATACAATCTCATAGTGGGTTAACTCAAATGGAGACCTAGAGTGCCCTCTGTATGCACTGCTCATGCTCTGTTCTTTCTAAGGGGCACCTGCTGGAAACATTTTTTGCTACCTCCAGTGTCCTGGGAGAAGCCATCCAATCCAGCCTGGCCTCATTTAATTCTGCTTCCATCACCTACTGGCTAGGCTACAGCAGTTGTCATGAATTCTTTATAAGAGTACACACTCAAAAAACCAACTGACGGCGTACCACTAGCCACCTCTTCCGATGTATGCTCCTCGTCACTGGAGCAGGGATAAAGGAACAATGGGCATGTGACTGACAGAGGGTGCTCACCATAATTAGCTAACCATAATTAGCTCCCTAATCATGCTCTTGGAAAATACAACCTTCCTACCGAAGGGAGGGCAAAAAATCAGAAACCAGAACATGATTCTGAAGAGCCAAGGCAATTATCTCAGATACCTCTAGCACAGACACAATGGGGGAAGAGACATCATACGGTCTTTGCTGGACAGTCACTTCTATGATTTAGTGGCAGTCCCCTTACCAGGCCTTAACTTGGGGAATCGTGCCAAAACAAATGCACAAAACCTGAACAACAAAGTCAATTAAGGTTTTATTAAGGAGGAAGGAAGCAGGATTCGGATTTATTAGGAATTGTTAAGAACATTTGGGTTTTCTCTTATTTACCCAGCCACATCCGCTCCATATGCATTTGAATTTTTCCTTTGGTGAGTGGCTTAAGGATGAAATCTCTGGTATTATAGAGATTCATTGCACCAGGTGGTTGACCTATTTCCAAAAACAGGCAGCATTTGACAAGCTGAACTGCCTGAAGGTTAGGCAGCATCACTTGGACAAGAGACTCAGGAGCAGGCAGAAACTAGGAATCCATCAGAGCCGGAGGGCTGCTAGAAAACAGACTTTCAGTATAACCTAAAATATTGGCAACCGTGAGCCTCACTTAACTACACTCTGCTTCTGTTCCTTGTACTTATGGCTGTCATATGAGCATCTTCCTGTGCATGGCTTCCCTCTGTTCCCTCCTTTGTAGCTCTGCTTTTTAAATCTTCAGAGAAGCACTCGCTGTTATAGCTCACTGAACATATTCTCATGGAATGATTTTCCTGTGCACAACACTGCACGCCTGAAGAAGGTGTATTTCTGTGAGAACTTTCATACTTGTCACTAAAACATTTCCATAGAGAAAACAAACCTTTCTTACCAGCCCCTTCATTGTACTGGAATATGTAATCCTTTACAGAAAATAAAGCCTTACGCTTTTCCATTTTGAAATTATTTGTCACTTTGGTATCTTGCATTTTGTTGGGGAAAGCAGACCATAAAACAGGATCTAGCTAAGTACTGCCATGAAACATGTCAGCTTTCAAAAAATGTTACAGCTCACTTAGAGCTTTTATTAAACAGTATTGTTTCACAGAGGATTTTATTCTGGTTTATTTCATTTCATAATGGGGGAAAAATTGAGTGCTGGAATATCTCATAAAATAGAAAATGTGATTCCAGTCTGCATGTGCTAATGAGACATGTTATTTTAATCATGGTATATAGAGAAGTATCCTAAGCTGAGGTGACAGACTGATGACTGAATTCTAACAATATCTGTCTGTCTTTGCAGTTTCTACACAAATCTTTCTTAGAGGCAATGCCTGGTGTCGGTCTTGTTTCGGTCAAGCCAAGACCACTAGACAGGGAGAAAGGCAAGGACCTTTCCTTAGATTTAAATGCTGGCAATTACAGCTAGTCTCACATCTGGAATTCCAGATCAGGAACAAAAATTCAGGACACTTAGAAGAAGAAGAGGACAGGCACCTTGAAAAATTAGGCTACCAGCTGATTAGATTCTGCAACAGAAACCTAGAAATCTCATTAGAAATACAGTTCTCATGAAACTTCACCCAGTCTTGTCTCAGAAATGAAGACAGCAGGCGAGCAACTAACTGTCAAATTTGGCACCCTTCAGAATCAACACCTAGTGTGGGAGACAGAAAATCTGGTCAGATAAAGTCTTACCTTGCTCTGGATGTAGATTTCTACATCTTCATCTGTGAATGGTTTCATGGCAAGATGGTCTTCGCTGCTCTTTAAAGTGTGAATTCACTCTTCACTCGTTCACCTGCCTCTGGAAGTAGAGGAACACTCAGAGAGAGCTGCTCAGAGCCTCCTTGCCCTGTGAAGCTCAGGTCACCTAATACCTCTGTGGATGAATAAGAGGAGAGAGAAGCAAGGAAGTATGCCTATTTTTAATAATTTTCTTCTTCTGCTCTGAGCTACAATGGTGACATCCAGCTACTTCAGAAAACTAGCTCCAAATATTATTCTCTAAGTTCATTCGTTATTATTCATCTTATTACTTTTAAGTGGCGGATCTTGCATGCAGGCATACACAAAAATATCCCAGCTACTGCTCTGTCTCAGGGCAGACCTGAAAGTGCTCTTCAGATCGCAGTGCAGCTTCAGTACACTCGTGCACAGCATTATTACTCTGCATGCATGCCACTGGTACGTTCCTGCCTCACTAGACCTTCACTACACCCTTTCTTAAATGCTCTCAGTTATCCCTTGTTGACTTCCCTCCACTCTCTTTCCATCTGAAAATGCATGGGTATTTTTACACTCAGATCATCCACCGGGGTTGCAGTCTGCAGCCCCTGCTCCCCTCTCGTCCCCTCTCCTTATATCTCCTCTCTCTCTCCGGCTGTATTGACAGTAAATATTGTGCAGCCTGTCCCCTCCTGTAGCTTGCTTTGCTTTCTTTACAGTAAACAGACAGAAAGCTGCCTCTCGTTTTCTGCCAGCAGCTCAGCTAACAACCCCATATGGATGATTCAGAGGCAAAAACAATTGATCAGGCTTCATTGATCCAGTGAGGCTTGGTGGCTTTTAGAAAGAAGGGTACATCAGCACATGGAAGGGAGTGACAGAGTATAGAGATGAGATCCCATGCTGCTAAGCATTGCTTATTAAGGAAGGCATACTCCACTTCTGAGTGAAATCACTATTTCCCCCTCCAAACTGAACTTTGACATCCCTTGACTGATTTATTGCCTCTGCAGCAGCTGGCAAAAGGCAGCACTTGAGTGGGCTCTGGGTGCTACCTCAGGACAGGCACTTTGTTGCTAGTTATCCTTCATTATGTCCTTCATTAACTGTCAAATACTAAGTACATTAATTTAAGTAATTAATTAGAGCACCAATACCTGCAGGACATCTGCTTCCCCAGCACCTACAAAGCAAACCTTTCTCTGCCAGACATCTGCCATTGCCTTTTTGCTGAGAGACTTGAGGACTCCTTCACAAAGACGTGTAGGCATTTACTTCCCAAACCAGCTTCCACGAGAGCTGGGCACTAAAACAGATTTTCTTGGTCCCCCAGCGTTTAGGGACCCATACCACATTCTTGCCCACTTCAAGACTTACTGGCTGTCTTTCCCATGAGAGGCCAGCAGGTTATGTGAGCTCTCCTAGGGAAGCCAGGTAAAAGGCAGGGTCTGAAAGGTAAGTGGAACAACAGGTTGGTTGGAAAGGACTTGTAGGGGCAGGTTGGATGGGATTAAATCCAAGCGGAGTGTACAAGGGAGGAGAATTAGCCTTTAAATGGTCAGATTCCATTAAAAGCATGCCCCCTCAGACAGCCAGCTGCACGTACAGCAGACAACTTCCTTAACACTCTCGACACCACCGCACATTACTTTAACACCCAGAACCTCAGACATGTATTATGAAGCAAGGAGAGATTAAGAGTCTCTCTTGCACCTGTAAGGTCTCTCCTCAGGACAGCTGTCCAGAGACATGGTGCAGGCAGAGAGATGAAGTGGTTTTGGCCATTTTTCTTTCACATACTAACATATCTTATGTTCATAATCCTTATTGTTATAACCCATCCATTATTTCCACTCTATAAGTAGCACATATTATGCTACTTATAGGATGGGAAGAGTGCTATTTGGCTGACAGAAAATATTACAACTGATAAAGGCCCTTACACCACCAGCAAAATACAGATTAGAGTGGTATGGGAGGCAGCAGCCAGTCTTGACCTCACTGAGGAAAACAGACATCCCAAGAACTTGCATTTGTCACATGAGGACCAGACAGCACAGAACACAGCAGAAAAGTAGAGGCAGATGGCCATGTGCGAGGAGGGAATATTACTGTGGGAAAAACCTGCATCAGAAGGAAAGAGTACAGAGAAAGGAGAGTGCAGAAATCCAAACATCTGCATAGATAAAAGAGGACGTAGACACAAAGTGGGAAGGATCCAGGCTTCTCCAGTGAGGTCTGCTGAGCTGATGTAGTGTTACTGCAGTGAAACCTCCATCAGACTGGTCACTCTCAGGAACTTTCTACCACGACAGTGCTTGGATAAAGTAAGACTAAGATGGAGAAGACCTGAGATGGATCCAAGGTCCAAAGGCCGATAAACACAATCTCCTGTGAAAACATTTCCTCTGAGCCTACAACTTAATTCCCCAGGCACACCAGCAAGGGGGAGTGAAGAATGGCTATTTCTTGTTCCTCACTCTTCAAGAAGCACAGAAGTAAAGGAGGAGGGTGTCGAGAGGATGAAGCCAGGCTCTTCTCAGTGGTTTCAAGCAACAGGACAAGAGACAATGGGCAGAAACTGATGCACAGGAAGTTCCACCTGAATATGAGAAAGAACTTCTTAAATGTGGGGGTGACTGAGCATGGGAACAGGTTGCCCAGAGAGGTTGTGGAGTCTCCCTCACTAAGAATATTCCAGAACTGTCTGAATGCAATCCTGTGCAATGTGCTCTGGGATGACCCTGCTTGAGCAGGGAGGCTGGAGCAGATGACTCACTGTGAGCTCTTCCAACCTGACCCATTCTTTTGTGAAAAGCTCACAACAGCTTCATGGAGACAAAAAGCACTCTGCTGAAGCCAGGCAACCATGTGAAGACAAAACCACAAAAGGTCTCTTCAGTTCTAGTTAGCTCATAATCCATCAGATATCATGGATGTGAGCACTATTAAGAGCTTTTGAACTTTGTTGATTTGGCAAATTAAACTCCCAAGTACTCTTTGTTTCTAAGGAAATTCCTATCCACACTGAGAATGCCTATCTTTTTGACACCTCTGAATCCCTTTCTTTTCTATTGATTGTTAGAAGTGCCTTAAGTCCCCACTGGGGTCTGGGCATATTTTTGAGAGAAAGTTTCTCCAGACAGTTCTTGCTGAAGCACTGCAACCTTCCTTCCCTCTTTGGTGGCATCCCTGAGGAGGTTTTCAGCACCACTTACATCATTAGCCAACCACAGACACCCAAATTCTGCTTGATTAGCATCCATTGATTTATCTGGTTTCTCTCAAGCATTTTCAAGCCACACTTCAATACTTTGGACTTCTCAAGTCACAGTTCCCTGGCGGCTGATCTGCTTAAGATCATCTGAAATGATTCAGCTATATTACATCACCCCATTTATATTATTTCAGTTCCCACTTCACAGTACCTTGTAACAGAGTTCACATTGTGGCTAATTTCCTTTGTACCTGCAGCTTCATTTACTTATCAGTACTCTTTGAGGAGAATTTAGAAATTTCCTAGTATCTGCAAAAACACTGAATCTGTGATATATCATTTTCATTCATGCTGTTGGCAATATGCAGGACTGAATGTGATTGTGGATCTGTGAAACCCTTGTAAAAGTATTCTGTGAATATATGCCTTGAATGGTATTAGATTGGCTCTTGTATCTTCCGAAGATGCCAATTACTGATGCTTTCCATGCTTGCTTGGCTCTCCTTTCTTCACTCTTCAGCTTCACAGATATGACAAAGACATTGCAAACCTACAATCAAAAGTAATCTGAACTGTGAACTGCACAACAATAAAGAAATCACCAACATCTCGTAAATAAGAGCAGTAGTATTAACTGCACAGGATTGCCCAATGTTGTGCCTTTTTCTGTTAGGTAACTATTTAGAAAAACTATTCATACGGAACAGTGAGCATGTATTAAAAAGCCTCTACTAAATCACACAAATGAGTCAGCCCAATGTACCACTTGTGACTCACAGATGATCTGCAGTGGCAACAAATAAGCCCTGTTGAAAATGCTGCCTTCCAGATGAAATACAACTCTGAATTTCTAGTTGCTAATGATGACCCATCTCTTCTTGCTCTAATTACCAGAGGCATTAAGTCTGTTGCATTAGCTGAAGCATGTACTTGGGTCAAGACAGACTACTAAACCAAATGATCCCAACAGATTTAATAATCTCTGACAGTTCTCTTGCCTTCTTAAACTGTTGTCCCATTTCTCCCCATTAGTGGATTAAGTGACTGTACAAAATGAGTAATTGTAGCTTAAATCCCCTATAACATTTATGTGTGACAGTCGTTAGTACTGTTCAGCCTCCATTCAGAGGGTAGTAGCATAACATAATCAGGCTTTTTGGGGGCAAAAGTTCTGGGAATTTATTTGGGGTTTTTTCCACTTTGTCTTTTAACAAGTTGATATGAGCAAAGGGGATACTTCAATGACAAAAGCCTGGGATGGACTAAGGGGAAAAGAAAGTGCTGCTAATTCACTGTGACAGCATCAAAATCACATATGGGTGCCAAATTGAAATGCTTCTCCACTCATTCCCTCCCGTTACCAATCAATACTTGGCAGGCTCAAAAATGCTCCAAATGCCTACGCTGCTTGTTCTCACTGCCACACGTTCTCACATTAGCCTTGGGCCTGCACTTCATATCAAGCAAGTTAAAGGTTTATATCCTTTCCAAACTAAGCACAGCATTGGATCAGGTCCAGGGGTTTATAAAACCTGGTATCTTTTTTCCATTTGTGGTCATACCAGACATGTCAGAAAAAGGCAGATAGCTTTTGCTAAAAATGAGTTCTCTTAACCCGGGAAGAGATGTGGAAACCCAAAATTATTTACAACCTGAATCTTTTCAGGTAGCGTAGTATTCAGGCAGTGTTGTATTTCTAAAGAAATTGATCACTCCAGGACCACTGTCTGAGGATACAGGAAATTCTGAAAAATGCTGAGATTATAATGCTGCTACCCAACACTGACCAGCCTCAACTAGGAAATTTGTTAAGAATCCAGTCCATTTTGCAGCTGCTGTTAAGCATCAAGCCACTGGGCAGCAAACATAAATCATGCAGCAGTGTTTCTAGTGTTGCCAAGATCACTGGGACCCAGTGTGGTGATGTGTTCAGGGTCTGGAAATTTCCAAGTTTAAAATGGTCAGCTCAGAGGATGGCAGGAGAGGCAGGAAGCTGGGAGCCCCGGCTGCATCAGCTCTGAGGCTTCCAGGAGAGCTGACTGAGATGCTGGGCAGGAAAATTGGCATTTTGAGTTCTGAATCCGTGTACTGTCCTCTGAAAGTTCACTGAAATAGTGCAAGTTCAGTGCATCATAATTTAAACATAAAATATTCCACTAGACCATTTCCAGGCATTTCTAAGGATATTTTTCCTCTCCATGTTTTATCCATCACTAAACTGCAACTACTGTTCTACTGTTGCAATCAGGATGTCCCACCATCTTGAAAATCTACCTGCAGCCAACATCCACAAAAACAGGAGCCTTCCAGCACTTTTATTTATATGCCTAGGTAAACAGCCTGCATGCCAAAAAGGAAATACTCAATACCACTGATTTAAACACATGGTTAGAAAAACAGCATCTGGAAAAAACGTGTTTGGCAGAGCACAGTGCAACTGGGAAAACTTTTAGCACTGGAAGTCTTTTCAAATGAGAAAAAGCTGCCTCATTTTTGATCTCAGTGTAGGTTTGCTGGTTATTTTCAGGTGTCAAGAAAAGGATTTTAAATCTAGAGGCACAGTAACTTTGGGACAGGCAGACCAAGCCCAAGATTTAAAAGAGCCAAACCAAGAAGCATGCTTGCAATGATGTTCTGTCAACATGAGTGGCTGAACGAGACTGGATCACTGCATTTCCAGGAGCTGGTATTGCTTTCCATGACTGCTCTCCAGAGCACAATGTTAGCTGGTATTATTTTTACACTTTGCTGTTGTGTCCAAATTGACCCGATTCAGAACTTATTGCTTGAGTCTGCGGCAGTTTGAAGCAAATTGAGTAAATTACCAGTGCTAAGTGAGAACAGTCACTCCAACACAAACTCACTCGGGAGAGAGGAGACTCAGACTGGCATCCCTGTTTATGTGCTTCATCCAGTCACTGACTAATAAAAAATGTACAAGAGTTCACTGGAGCCGGAGCTTGAAACTAGGTCTCGTCTATCACAGGCCAGTAACAGCTACACACCCATAACATCTATTGCTTTCTCTTGATCAAAATACAATTATTGCAGAACAAACAGGTCAGCTTCAGCAAGCAAACTGAGAAGGGTCTCCACGCCCAAAAAAGCCTGGTCCTCGGGAGTATTTCAGAGTGCTGGAAGAAATGCTTGTGTGGGAGGAGAGTGAGATTAAAAAAAAAGCTAAACCAAACAAATCCAACAAACAAAACAACAAAACACCCCCAACAACAAAAAAGCAAAAACCCCCATCCCCTCCCACCCAAAACAAAAACCCACAAAAAGCCCCCAACAGAGCGAAGACAGCTGACAACCACATTCTGTCTGAACCACACTAAAAGCAGATGTGCTTTTGTATGATCTTGGTTAGCAGTATGGCCAATCTACTATAAAAACTGTATGACCAAACTCCTCAGCTTGCCACCCGATACAGAAAGGTCAGAGACACCACACTTCCTAGGTGATCCTTAGGATATGTCAACTTGGACACTGTGCTGTGTCCTGGGGCTAACACGGCATCGTGGAGAGGATGGAAAGGAGAAGCTGAAGAAGCAATCAGAATAAAGGAAGATTCTGTCAATATACCTGCAGAAGTGTCTCAAGAAAAGCACAGGGGAAGGCCCAGACAACTGCAGGCTTTGTGTGGGGAGAAAGGAGGGGAGGAGAGTCACTGGGACTCTGCAATGCATGGGCCCAGAGGGAAACAATTGCCATGAGGGAACAATTACTATACAAGGAGAGCACCAGCAGAAGTGAGAAAAAATTTGCTTTTTATTAATTGTATGATGTATGTACCACAAAGCAGACCAAGATAATCAGCAAACTAGTGAGAACCACCCTTGCCTGAGACAGAATCTCTACAGAGGCTTCAGCCAAGTCTTTTCAGAGAATTTCTAAACAGCTCAGATAATGACCCACATAGCCACACACTCCAGCTTCAGTCACTGGAAAATGAGCTAACAGCCTCCAGTCCAAGCTATGTCTGGCTAATACATATGCTATTCTTTTCGCCTGTAACTTCTGAAAATTTGTCATCTCAAGAGCAGGCAGCAGGAGAAAGAAAGAAAGAAAGAATGCCATTTCATTCTTAAGCAAACACTTCCTCCTCCATTTCAGACCCATAAAACTATACAGCTTCAAGCCAATTCCCATAATCAGCTGCCCAGCCCTTTCCACTTTATTGGCTGTTTTGTGCAGTCAAAGCCAAACTGCCAAAGGGAGAGGGTCAATCGTTTGTACTGCATCTGCTCCAGGCA
This sequence comes from Mohoua ochrocephala, assembly GCA_013398855.1. NCBI lineage: Eukaryota > Metazoa > Chordata > Aves > Passeriformes > Acanthizidae > Mohoua > Mohoua ochrocephala. Next base: position 955,495 of record VZTA01028455.1, on the reverse strand, counting down.
GTGACAGGCCACGGGATAGATATTCAGGGCTAGAACTAGTTAAATGCAGATTAAGGGCACTGAAAACAGGAGTGGGGGAGGAGAAACAATAGTGGAATAAAACCACTGGGAATATGCAGAACAAGTTGCTTGGCCAGACTAGTGCATGAAGGAGCAAGCCATCTCTCTGCTCCTTGGGTTTTCATGGAGGGAGGGAAACGGGCAGATGTGCTTCAAATGGAAAATGAGGTGAATAATGCTATCACTCATCTGGTAGGAGAGGGGCAGTTTGGGTCAGGAGGCAAGAACAGCATTCACGGGAGCACGGGGTTATTCAGTTTCTGCTACCAGGGACTCCATGAACTCCTCTCTAACAGAGCAAAGGCTGGCACAGAAAACAATCCACTGGCAGTTTAAAACAGAGCACTGATCTCTATTTCCCACAGTCACTTTTTCCAGATCCTGACAGTGTTTTCTTTGCCACTGGACAGGGGACAGGAAATGCAGTCAAGCTATTTATCACCTGACTGCCAGGTAATGAAGACAAATGTTCAAATTCTGCCATTCCCTGACAAGATTTTTTGGCAGGAGCACTGAGGACAGGGACTATGGCCATGTGCATTTGCATCCCAGTTTAAAGAAGAGGTGTTTAAGTGACAACTAGTGCTTGTGGGAACTCCCCCAGTACAAATGTTAGTAACACCACCACAGACATTTTGCTATGCTAAACCCCCCAAAGTGTTTCCAGTCTCTCAACATCAATCAGCACAACTGAAGCCAGTAGTAAATTGATTCTCACATTCCACTGGTGCCAGTTTTTGTTAGAAATGATTTGTGATAGATATGGTGGAATATATTGATTAGTACTGACAGTCCCAGTTTCCCAGGCGCTTTGTAGCACTGCCTTTCCAAAATGACCTGCTTTCCACCTTGTCAATTTTCTTCTGCAGAGTCCATTAAAAATATCTATTCTTTTCTGAGAGCTTCATGCCCCTCCAGAAAACAAAACAAAAGGGTCAGGCAAGTAAAACAATCAGTACAATAAAATAGGTTTGGAGTGTTGCAAAATAACTTGTTTTTATTGAGACATTTTGTGTCAGGGGAAGAAAGGCACAAAATAAGTTACAAAACATTGGATGAACTGTACGAGTCAGAGGCAGTATCAGAGCTGTTACAAATCACCTAAAAGTTGGCTTACTAACATAGGTTAGCCTCTACAAAATTCCTAAAAGAAAAAACGTATTTAAAATGATCAAAATAATCCAGAAATTAAAGGAGAATGTAAAGACCACCAATATTAACTTTTGACTAAATTCATCTGGGCTTACACACCATCACCCTCTCTTAGGAGACAGAGATCACTGGAAAATATTTAGTATTACAGAATTATTTTAAAAACTCATTAACATATTGTAAATTAAGACCCTCATCTTTACTTTTCGTACCTCTAGTGAAGTACAACACATACAGGTAAGGCAGTATGCATAGGAAATACATTAAGAAAACAGAATAGATAAGTGCAATTATTCTGAATATTTCAACATTTGTTATGGCCCCTCACCTATGGCAAAGAACATCTTAAAAAGATGGATCCAACAGCTGTTCACAGAACATATGAATATATCACCATAAAAGGTCTACTGTGGAAAAGCTTATGCTGTCTTCAGTCGTGACTTCTCAGATGAAGTATTCTACAAACAGACTTTTCAGCAGTACAGCTCTCGAGTGAACAACAGCACAGTAACACAGTTGAAGAAAAGAAAGTACTTCTGAAATATATCAGTCCTCATTTTAACATGGGAAGGCTCATAACACTCAGTATTCCATTAATCCAAATTAAATATTTAACAATACACACATCAACTATATACAACTTCATTTTAGAACTGAATCTGCTCCTCCTGCCCCCGCCACCAGTTTCCTGTTACTCAGCCCTCAACTGGCAAGGACTTCTGATAGTTAGTTCAAATTAAATGGGAATGAGAAAACAATGCGAAGTCTGCAGGATATAGAAACTACACAAAGATTTGTTTTTATGATGATGAAAGGTGGAGCAGCAAAAAAGTAGTTTACCCCTTTGGCTGGTCCTCTGGTCAAGAGGAGGTCCAAGTTCTGTCTTCTGAAATTAGCAAGGATGTAATGCAAGCAGACACAGAACTTGGCTATAAATGTCTGATTATATCCTTAGGAGTTTCAGTTACTTGACCTAAGACAACAGCACCACAGAAAGGCAACACAGTACCAACCACCACTCTCGTGCTGTCAGCCCAAGCCAAGGACTCGATGTGCAAGAAAACCCTGTAGAGTGGTGCATGAGCACGGCTGTCAGGGCTTCAGCAGTGAGGGGGCTGCAGGGTGTCCTGTGAAGGAAGATGCCAGGGACAGCTCAGCAGCAGCCAGCACAGGAATCCCAAAATAGCTGAGGATGGAAGGCACCTCTGGAGGTCACCTGGTCCCACCTCCCTGCTCAAGCAGAACCAACCACCAAAGCAGACTGCCTAGGACCATGTCCTGATGACTCCTGAGTATCTGCACACATGGAGACTCCACCACCTCTCCAGGCAACCTGTGCCAGTGCTCCATCTCCCTGACATTAAAAAAGTGTTTCCTTATGTTCAGATGGATCCTCCTGTGTTTCAGGTAGTGCCCACTGCCTCTTGGGCCCAGTGAGCACTGACCCATTGCACTCCAACACTGCCAGAGGAGCTGCTGGCACTTGGACAAAAGCGTGTTTAAGACAGGGCTGTAAATGCCAAGAAAAAGAGATTACAGTGCTGCAACAGGAAGAGGAAAAAGGATAAGCCCACGCCAGCACAAGGGAAACTGAGAGACAGCTGAGCAGGAGAAACACCAAAGTTAAATCATAGCCCGAGCAGAGGCTGAGAGCAGACTCAAAAGGAGCTACAACTCTAAAGGGACTGTGTCTGGTGATGAAACCCATGAGAGAGCAGAGGAACAAGAAACAAAGAGCAGTGAATAAAAAGAAGCACAACAGACTGATCCCAGTCTCCTGTGCTGCCTGTTGCCTGGCTGAAGGGACTGAGCATGACAAGCAGTCAAGGAATTGGAGGATGGCATGGGGAGAGAGAAGGAAGACCAGTGTCTGGAGAAAAGCAGCAGTGTTTTCCTCAAGTGTTTTAATTATTTTTAATTCCAACACCAAAGCAGTAACTAAAAACTCTTAACTGGCAATAAATTAAATTGATTAAAGTCCCCCAACTCAAAACTTAGTGCCCCTGAAAAGTCATGTCCTCAACGGACATTAGTAAAAAATTAAGAGCTTTCTGGCCCTTTTAAAGGAAAACAGTATACACAGAAAAGCCATGTTCTAACTGTGTAATTATTATGCTCCTTGAAAGTCTTAAGTCTTTTAACTAAATTTAAAAGGCCCTTGAGAAAACCTTTAAAGAGAAGGATCACTTGAGGACTTTAAGTCATGGATTCCCACACAAATAAAAAAGGAAGTAATTTCCCAAAAAATCAATTACATACAAAAGTGACAAAAAAAGCTCAACATAAAGAGGTAGCTTAAAAAAAATCAAAGCATTATTTGATTCAGGAAGCAAAATAGTGCAATAAAAGTGAAATAAAATATGAAAAATATACTTCCCATTTCCACATTACTTACCCAAATTTTAACAAGAACAAAATAAAACATGGTTTGGATTCCGAGGAGTGAAAGGGATCAAATATTAGAAACCAGTATTTCAGAGGCATACTTGAAATCACAGCACGCACAACTCTCATCACAATTCACCTAGCAGTTGTTTGCTCTATAACAATTTTCATCAGTATCTGCAAAACTGATTTTTCCTACAGAGTAACATCAGAAATGCCTGTCTCCCAATCAGGTTTCCATAATTTAAAACCATTTTGTTTGAAAATATATGTACCAGATACCTCTCCCAGGATATTTTTAAGTAAATACAACTTTCAATACTAGCAAAGGTTTTCTTACTGCCATACTTTTTTTGCCTGGCTCCTGACAAAGTAGGTATAATATGAGCACCTCGGATGTGTTGGTGGGAAGCAGTACCATGCATGATAAAGACAGATTTCCTCTAGAAACCTTTAGTAAATGAGGGTGGGCAAGTATTCAAACATACTCCATCCCACAATCTTGCTGTATACACCCCATGGCCCCCTTTCATTCTGTACACACAGTAGAGAACATTTTAAAAGAAATAATCTTTCTTCTGGGGGTCATCAGCCCTTGCTGCACAAAGTTTTATCCACTTGCTTTTTTCCTGACAAACGTGCAGCCATGCCAAGGCTGACTTGTGGTGAATATTAGCAGCAATAGGGATTTAAACTCCATACATTATTCTTTAGCAATGCCTCAAACAGAGTGTGTATTTTATAAAAATCTGCTAGATCCCGTGAAGCTGCAGGCAAGCTGTTTACTAGCAATGCTAGTTTGTAAGATTGATGAATGAACTAACAAATTCCAGCGTGCAGTTTTTAACCAGGTCTTATCAGTCTTTAAGTAAACTTTGACATTTGCAACTCAGAATCAAACAGGCTCTGCAGATTCCTCTGTAATGGCTACATGGTATAAATTCTGAATGTTCTACGAAATGAACACTTTAATCCTTCATTTAATTTCTTTGGTTTCTCAGAAAGAAAAGCTACTTAAGTGAACTGAACAATGAAAGACAAGCAAACAAAGGTAACTCTCTGTCCCTCTAGTTTCAGAGATGCCTGTAAATACCAGTTCTGGCAGGCTGCGTGGAAGAATTCTAAATGAAGGCAGCTAGAACTAGTTTTGGGCTATTGCTTTCCAGCAAAAACTGTCTTTGGCACTTATATAATCCAATTCTATGATGCTACTTTACACATAGTCCCATATAAAATTGACTGAGGAAATTAAAGACTACTTTTATAAAAACAGGCACTTCAAATTAGGACAAAAAAAATCTGTTCCCTATTAGGCAATACAGATGCTTTTTTTCACAATGACAGAAACAGAAAGTAGTACCAAAATTAAGATGAGAAAGTTCAGTAAATTCAGACTGTTGGGGTAAAAGTTTTACCCAGCTGTACTAGCCTTAAATAACAGTAGCACCTTGAAAATCTGAAGGCTACAACAGACTAGACAAGGCATCAAAAATAGACAGTATGGAAAAATTATGTATAAATTTGTTCACCCACCAATTCCACATTTAGATCTGCCAGAGAGGTTTGTTTTACGTAGGCGTCGGTGTCTTTCTTCCATGTAACACATCTTGCAGTAAGATAAAATGAATGAGACTCAAAATACAGCTATACCCTAAGTCTCCTGTTTGGTAAACAGCTGAATATAGGCATTTCTGACACAGGCATTGTGTCAGGCCAGACTAATTTCCACCATGGAATGACAGCACTGCTCTTGGGCTTTTCTGACATCTTTACTGCAAGGCTCACAGTGTGCAGTCACAGGTTCAGCTGTGTCAAACAGCATGACCAGAGAAGCTCTAACAGTGGGAAAATGGACACATAGCTTCAGTTAAAACAAAATACTACTTACCACATCTGCATTCAGTTTATGCAGAAGACTCAGGAACAAGAGTTTTAGCTCAAAAGTTTCTTTTAACACACTCCAGGAAAAACTCCTCACTTTCCCCTTTTCCTCAGTACAAAAAACCATTCTCTTGCAAACTGCTTTTCTATGCTTAGGTGAAATATACTGGAAAATGCATGGCTCAACTGCATTCCCCATGGTTCTGTAAATGATACCCTACTAACCTCAGTACGTCCACACAGTTTGGAAACCCTGGCACGGATTGCACACTGTGAGCTGATGAGCATGTGGCGCCAATCCTTAAAGCCTTGACTGTAACTACGGTGGAAACAAGCTACGACCTGCTCCACGTTAGTCAGGTGTCTCTGGAGAGGTGTGGGCATGTTCTTCACTCAGCATCCTGACATGAACACAGAGTCATCTCTGGCCCTCCTTTAACACAGAGCTTCTAAGGTTCTGGTACGTCAGGGGGTCTCTGAACAGCACTTTCCCAATTCCTATAGAGAGAGAACTAGCTTTGTTTTCAGGGGAAGTTTAAAAAAATAAACTTGTCTAATCGCTTTTGTATTGTATTCTCTTCAGCCTATCAAAAGAAGCCAGGTAGTAAAATCCTTTTAGAAGGCTGAAGTATAATTTCTCAAGAGGTTGCATGACAAACACATCAAATAATTCCAACATTCCTGTCCTAAAGGAAAGCTGGCAAATTAAGCCATAATGACCAGTTACACAACATTCTACAAAACAGGGCTTTCCAAATTTTAATTATTTTGGTGCCATGCCATTTCATAAAGAAGCTGAGTCCAAACAAAAACCAGGCAGGCCACATTTTATATTGATCCAAAGAAATGTTTCATCACTAAAGAGGCAGTGCTGGGCACAGTTGACATTAAAAAGGAAATTATGAAACTAATATCCCCAGTATGACATCCTGGAACCAATACTAGCTCTGAAAGCAGAAGCTTCAAGTCAAGTCAAGGAGCAAGAAGGGTATTTCTACCCAACAGCTGCTATTTTGTGTTTTCACTTACCCTTGCCCTAAAGTGTTTCAGTTGAATCCTCCATTCTTTTTTACTTCATCCAGCTCATTCTCCTCCAAGCTGCCTCACATGACCTGTCACTCTCCTTCACTCTTAGCTGTACTCACTTATCACTTGTGAGGTCCCCAGCTAGGTGAGGTATGTTTGGGATTCTGCTGAGACAGTATTAAGACCTGACTAATCAGCACCATGGGAAAGGCTCTCTTCTCTCTAGCATAATCCCACTAAGTGAGCTACCTGAAGAAGAAGAAAAAAAAAAAATCACAGCCAAAGGAATCCAGAAAAGAAATTCCATCTTGGGAAAAGGTACCTTAGTGCTTGCACAACACAAAAATAGCCAACAGTGCCAGCTACTCCAGCAAAAAATATGGGAGAAGATTATCATATTGCACTGAAGCACAGAAGGACCTTGGGCCTCAGGCTCTTAGCACTACAACATGTAGTAAACTGATGTATCCAGTGCTGTATCATCCTCTGCTTTCCAGGAGCTCCTCATGGCACTTACTACCCAGACACTGAGATTTATTATCAGGCGTACTCAGACTTCAAAATCACAGGTTTGCTCTGACCTTCCGACTTGGGCTTTAAAGTAACACAGTTGTGAGACCCACAATGACAGGCACTGCTCAGTGAGGAACTTCTGCTCAGCAATGGTGCTCCACCTGGACACAGAAAATGCCAAGCACGTGGGCTACAGAGCCCTGTGCTGCACCTCTCACCAGTGAATGCTACACACAGCACAACTCAGTATTGTAAAGCATTACATATTATGGGGTAAGGAAAAAAGGGATCCTGCAGGAATAGCCTCAGAAAACAAACTTAATGCACCTAATGGATTTGAACTTCAGAAAACAAAGCTAGAGAGCAAAGTCTGACGCTACATGGCTGAACTCCTCCTGCAGGGATTCTCTCCTCCACACTTTCTGAATTAACTGAGATGGGAAAGTAACAATGGAAGATTTAATATTCCTTTTAAAATATTCCCTTTAAAATTCCAACGGTGAAAACATGGCACAGATTCAAGGTTAAAAAAAAAGAGCAGCAATTCCTATGCAAAAAAATGACTAATTTTGTCTTCGCTCTCATTTTCGCAATTTTACATATGTATACCAATGATATAAAAGTGCATGAGTGGAGAGGTAAATTTAATTTTAAACTGAAGACCGTCACAAAATCTAGCTCAGGTCCTGTAAAGAGTGATCCTCTCCACCAGAACCATTACAGCATCCTACTGTAAATGAAAATTATATGGAGGTGTCTTGTGGCATTACACAGGGTTGCCAGGAGCAGATAATGACAGTTCCTGACTTATTCCACCCAACACCCGAGGAGGGACAGAGGCAACAAACACCTAAAAACAACTGTTGGCTCTTGGCAACATGTTAATACTGCCAGGCTTCCTGCTCTTTGCCATCAGCAACAAAAAGCCATTTTCCCAGCTATCCATAAATTAAAGTGTGAATAAAAAATTAAAAAGCATTTGAACAGATTCAACCTTTCCAACTCTTTCTGAGTACCTTATTTGGTGAAATTTTCTTATATACAAAAGGGCAAAATAAGGCAGAAAGACCACCCAGCTGGGTTTAAAAGCGCCACATCTACAACAACTACTCAACAGTCTGGGGGGAAAAAAAAGTGAAGAGCATGGGTGAGAATTCTACTAGGGAAGCTTATAATACAGGCAAAAAATCACAACAATATTGATACACTGTCCACAGGGACTGAAGTTCCCAACTGCTTAGTCAACACCCAGATCAAGTTCAGCCCCAGTGGGAATGCTGCACGTGTCAAACTGCAGGCTCTGGGCTGCCCTCTGCACCAAGCAGGGTAGTTGCACTTTGCTCGGCATTACAGCTCCCAGTGAACAAAGTCCAAGCAGCTAGCTGCAAACTTCAGATGCTGTTTACTTTCACTTCCTTGCAGAGTAAAGGAACTTCCCAGTTTAACCAGGAAATATCCAGCAGACAGCTTTTTGGTATTTTTAGACCCACCTTTTTTAATTCTAAGATCTGCAAAAATGGCTAGTGAGCCTGAAAATGTATTTGCTGCCATTGTGTGGCACTTTGCTAGGAACTCCAAGTAGGAAGACTAACAAACATGTTATGGAAACCAATCTTAACAAAGAGAGAGCCACAGGTTAGAGGATGAAGATGACAATGTCATCACGAAAACGGATTCTTCATAAAGCCTCATTTTTGTAGTTGGAACATTTCAAATGTTCATGTTTCATATTTCATGATTCCACATCCCTCTAATGAAGCACTTACAGAAAGTTCAATGGAAACAGGAAAGTGAAGTTGTTTTCCTTAAAACGGTCAAGTAATCAAGTGCTTGAGCAAGCACGAGTTTAAAAACATCAAGTAACCAAAAAGGTCCAAAGAGATTTGCTTTCTTTTTAGACGAGAACCTTATCTACACACAAGATTATTTTAAAATAAACACTAGCAGCTTCCTGACAATAATGCCCAAAATGTAACAGCACCCCACAGTTCCTCTTACCACTTCAGAGTTAAGTCTTTTCCAGAAATAAAGACCCAGATAGGTCCAAAAAAGTGAGCTATACATTCTAACGCACCACACATGGTATGTGGTAAATACCTCACCTTTGTTGCACCCAGGAAATGATAGCCATCACAGAACTATTTCACTCCACAGAGAAGTTGCTGAGCTTCAATATTTATGGCAAAAGTGAAGACAAGGTAAAAGTAGGCAAAGCTATAAACAGCAGTGCTGAGATGTGGGGAACACGGGGCAAACATATGCACAAGACAGACGAAGAAAAAGCTTTTGTGCATGAAAAGAAGGAAAAAAGCGAGTAATGTTCCTTACATTTGCAAGTTTTGTGGTTGCTCTTTTGTGTAGTCCTTCCTCCCAGCCTTCCATTATCACCAAGTTAAAGCCCAGCTCATGACTAACCAGCTGCACCTGTAACTCTGCACAGGTGTGCACACAAAGAAACCTTATGTTTGTAGTTGCCTCTCCTCTACTGAATATGCAAAAGCCATTTTAACATACAATTTCAGCAATTTGTTCCCACTGGAGTAGCACATAGCACATTCTCTGGCCACTTTCACTCAATGGAAAAATACATGGTTGTTTTCAAGTTTATCAATTTGTACTGAAACAAAATCCACCACGTTGAAAATAAAATACCAACATGTGCACTAATGATCTGTCCAAATCTGTCTAAGCCTAGGTTATTTCCTGGGCTTCTGAAATACATCATCCCACTCTTGCTGTCTCACCTGGCTTCAAATGCAGTCCGTGCACTGTCATTCTGAACCACAAGATTTGGAATGGCTGCCTCGTATGGAGCGCATCAGTGATGTCATCAGTCTGAACAGTACTCAAATCCCTCTCCTAGTAAGGAAAAACACAGGCACTTGCCCAATTACATTCCCTGACAAGCAAGGTCCCCAGTACTTGTCATACAGCTGGACTGACTGGACAAGAAGAGGCATGAAATAGGCCAGTGTTTCTTCTTTTCATTACTTGATCATATGAGTCTCTTCATCGGCATCATAGAACTCCTCATCTTCACTTCCACTCCCTGTAGAACTGTCTTTGTCTCCAGACTAGAAGCAAAAAGGAAGTCATTAGTTAGACTGAAGCCCCTAAAATCAGTCTCAACATACCTGAACATGAACCATTACACTTCTATGGAATGCTGGTAGAGAAAAAGTAAGAAAACACAGGTCAGACCACTGTATTAAAACTTTGTAAAGACGTGAATTAAGATTTCTTTAAGTCCTTGGTTCTTCAAAGTATCTTTAAAAGAGATGGGGGTTTAGTGGATGGACTTTCTCTGCTCCACCAGTACACTAGAGAATATATGCAGGAGAGACTGGCTAGAGTGGTTCTGAAGTGATAATCTACTAAACTTTCTTAAATTTAGTCTAAGGTGCCTACTCTGTGGAGAGCTACTGGAAACACAGTAGCTCACCACAGCTCAGAACGTGCAGATTACTTGCTTAGGTAAAAGCTTCTCCATCCAGAATTAATACTTTTCCCTGGGTAGCAGAGACATTTTACTGTGCAAGTTTAATTAAAAAGATCCCCCTGCAATACTAAATGAAAGTGTTAGGGAAAAGGGAAAAACCATTACCACGCTGTATTTTCAGAAGGTAAAGTCCCTATTATAGGCATACCTACTGTGTCCTTTTCACAACACAATTTATACCACATACCCAAAATAAAGTCTGCTATTACAGCTAATTGATTTTTACTTGGCCAGTGTAGCATTTTTCCATGGAACTGACACAAATGATTCCAGTTAAAAAGATTCTCCTGCTAGTATAAACTCCGTCTAGTTTGATTATTTAGGATTTTTTCCCCAGTATGCTTGTAAGACTTCTGCCTGCCTAGTCATATGCTAAGAAGGTTGAGAGAGAGGGTGAAAAATAGAGAAATGGAAATAGTGTTCCTGACTGACAGTACCATGCAAGCAAAATCTGTAGCTTTAGATCTCTCTTCAGAGGAGCTTTGCTACAGCAATGTGCGTTAACTGCAAAGGAATTTCAAGCAGTTTGAGCACTACGACCTGTCAGAAGATGTAAAGGGAATCATGTTAGGCTTTTTTTTTCTAGACTTCTAAAACTATTTGAGGAAAGTCAGGCTATCACTGGATGCTGTCCAACTTGAATATCATACTCATGTACGTTAACAGGAACAAAACCCCCGTTCTGGGCAATCAGAACACATGTTATCTTGAAAATGGTACAAAAGGACAATGGATTCCACAGGGGGAATTCAGGGTATGCCAAAGAAATTCTAAATCTTTCTCACAACAGCTTCATAGGACCTCTCATGGCCTTGTCAAATAGGGTTAATGTTTAACAGCTTTCCATTTTATCAGCGCTTTCTTCGTGAGCTTTAAAATAAATCCCGAATGTGTCACAGACATTCCAGATATAACTTCACTGAAGTTACAGGATTAGTTAAGGTCTGAACCAATGACTTTTTCATTTGGATTCAGTAATTTTAATCCATCTGGGCAAAATGTTCCGGAAGAACACTCAATTTTTTTTTTCCTTTCGTGGGTCCTGCTCAGTTGGGATTTTTAAGAAGCCTACAGAAACACAAGCGAAGAAGATTCAAACCTGAGAAGACTGACTAACATAAGTGAACCAATTTGTGGGAATACTAAAAGACAATATTTGTCACCTCAGAGGGTAATACCGATGGTTAGATGGTTAAAGAAGAAAATAAAAATGTGACTTCCCGCCTCTAAGCTGTAACACCTGCATTGCTTGCAAGAATTGCTTTCGTTGGTAAGCCATCTGCACGATTAAGACGTAATAATCATGTAATTACCAAAATAACGGCTGATGTAAACATGCATGATGGATTTGTGTAGTCAGCAAGAATGTGGTGCCATAACACATCATCCAGTATGGTTGAAAATGTTTATAAAATACACATGTAAAGTAGCTAAAGTACAAAATTAATGGTTACAGGGCTGCCCCTTTCAACCGTTCTTCAAGGGTGCTTCTGTCACTAAACTGTGCTGTCCTATCAAGAGCTATTACAGCTAAACTTGGTAAACAGGGCAACAAATTGAAGCTTCTGTCTAATAGAAAATGTCCCCATTCTAGAAACACGTGATTGCTGTGAAAATAAGTATGGCCACCTGTGAATCTCAGAGGGCTTGCCCAACAACTGTTCAAATGGGAGTAAAAGGTGTTTAAGGATCCTGTCTCATCTCAGCCTAATGGGGCAACTAACATTTTTTGTTATGAGTTTCCCTTCAAGTCTTCTGACTACTTATTCTATTTCTGTAAGTCCCTCGGTACTTAAAGTTTTGAGACCCCGATGGAAACTTTAAAACTTTAAAACTTTACCCAAATTCAAACATTCACTTTCAGCTCCCTAGCTACTTCTTTCTAATCTCACTTCATTCACAGAGGAGCAACCATGTCAAAAAACCTCCACATGACTGGAAGATACAGACACCTGAAGAGGCTCCCAGGTGGTTTAACAAAATAAAGCAATATGAAAAACACAATGCAAGGAAACCTCATTGAAAAACATCCTGCTGCCACATTTATTTATGCTTATACCAGGGAGTTTTGTAGTTCCAGTGTTTCCAATGAATCTCATTTCCCAGAGTCAACAGTGGGAGAGATCTCAGAGGTTAGTCTGGCTTTAACCCATTTAGAGCCTCTCCAGGACAGACCTGATAAGTGGCACTGCAGAACAGCTGGGGCAGCTCAGAAGTAGGGCGCTGCCTTTGAGAGCAGCCCTTCATGAACAGGCTTCTGGTTTTGTTAACATCTCAGGCTTCAGTGTCCAGCTTTGGATGAAGCACACTGCAGCAATCAGTCTTAGAGATTAGAGATGCACAGACATCACTTTATCCCAAGGGGAAATGTTGTAAGCTTGTGGCCTTGAAGGGATGAATTAATCCAGCTATATTTCAGCCTGCGTTTCCAGAAAACATTTCAGACGCGATGGTAGGGTTGATACACTATCTTCTCCTTGGGGCCTATCCTCCACAGGCCAAGAATCACTATCCTAATCTATTTAGAGTGGCAGATTCAAGCTGACAGCTGAAATAAACACAACAGAAAAGCACTAGAAAAAAATTAGTATACCTGTGAGCCATCTAGGGCTTGCAATGACATGGCTTCATCACCCAGCCTCCAGTACGAGCACACCTGCAGGTCTGATATCGTTTCTAGCAAAGGGCTGTTTAAGGTCTCTGGCAACAATAAGCTTAATAGCCCAGACAACAGACCAGTTGCTCCGAACACAATGTAAGGCAGAGACCACTGCACAGATTTCTGCAAAAAATAACAGAGTTAGGTTGAGAGTGGTTCCTTGTAGTTCATACTGCATATTAAAGGACCTAGACAACCATTGCCTCTGGCAGTGTTTGTGTTCCTATTCAGTACAAAAGGCACCAATCCTTCTGCTGTGGGTTTTTTGGTTGGTTGGTTGGGTTTTTTAACAGTATTGTCAACTGTATCTTGTCAATACTATTAGAACTCCACAGATTTTGTCATGAACTTTAAAAGAAGTATCTGCTAAAATTTGAGCTCAATTCTTGCCTCTAACATACATACTTTTTAACAAATGCAACATCCCTTTGTAGAAGGGAATAGGTATCACAGAAACACAGACACGCTGCTTGGAAATCTCTCGAGGCCATCTAGGCCAACCACCTACTCTAAGCACAACTACAGCCACAATCAGACCAGGTCAGTCACTGCTTCACATAATCAACTATCAACAAAACTCCAAGGATGGCGATTTCCCCTCCAAGTAGATTGTTCCAGGCTGCATTAAGCCTCTCAAAAACATTATTTTCAAAATTTCCTATCTAACCCCCAAGCCAAAACTTGTGATAAACAAGGTGGGAGAGTGCCAAAAGCCTTCCAAAAGCCTTCCCTGTTCTCCTCCCTTTCCTCATCCATATTGCCTTCTGTGATGAAATGGCTGACTATCAAATCAAATTGGCTGAGAAGGAATTGTTCTTAATAAACCCATGTTCACTGATCCTGGTTACCTTCCCTGCCTTCACATGCTTACAAACAGACTCTGGGAGGCTCACGTCTCCCTCTTCCCGCAGACTGAATGAGAGGTTCCTGGTTCCACTTTCTGATATTTAAGACAAAAACAGGATTAGCCTTTTTCCTCCCACAGCTACCAGTGATCCTTCATTACAATAGTTGTTTATCACAGACCATGGACACTTGCTTCACTATCGCAACCATTCGTACAGAATCTTATCCCATGGAATGGAAAGCTTCCAGCTGTAAGTGTTCTTGAACCTATTGCTCCTCCTACTGTTTGGTGGCCTTCTGCTTCCTTGACTGTGCTGACAGGCAGAGAATCTTGGAGTCAAGCTTTGCCTCTCAAGACTGAAGTACAAGTATTTCAGCTAATTCCATGCCACCCACCAATGGGATGCCCATCCCATTCATCAACAGGCATTTTCACTGAATTTCCTTTAGCTGACAGAATCCCTATTCATGTTCATTGATAGTTTTAGCTTCAGCTGAGCTTTGGCACTCCTGGCATCACCTCTGACAGCCTAAGCAATGTTTATACGCCTCTTCTGATGACTGCCCCTGTTTTACAGCAAAGAAGGCTTATTTTAAAAAAGGGAAAGAGTTTAGCTGTTTGTTTCAAAAACTCACCTTGTAAAGAGCAATTCTAAACTGAGGAAAATAACAGGCTGTGATCAAAAAAAAGACCAACATTTCATCTCTTATCTCAGCAACTAACTTTTCCTACTCTTACTATTAAGAGAGAGCTCCAGACAAAAGACACTGAAAATGTATTAGAATACTGGAAGAAATTACAAAACACAAAAATAACTGATTATTTTCTCAAACCAGTGTTCATTTGTTATTTAACCAGAACCATTTTCATTTTCCTGGAACCTCTTCAAACGTTATGACCCAAGACTTGTGTCTCAGGCAGTATCAAATCTCCTGCAGACACAATAGAATGGATGCCCCAACTGCTACACAAGAGCTGCTGGTATTAAATCCACCTGGTAGACTGGCAGCAGTCTTGGCTTTGCCTGCTGTTCCCCAGAGGTGCTCCCGCGCTCGCCCGCCCAGCGCTTCACTCTGCAGATTAAAAGGCTCCCTGTGCTCACCTGCCCTTTTGCTAACCTTCTGCCTCACATGTAAGATGACAAATGGCAGAGAGGAAAATTACCTGAGATGAAATCTGTCAGATTAAAGGAATCGTCACTGGGCCTCAGCAAACAGTTGGGAAAAACTGGCACACTTTTGTGTGCACACACGTAACACTCCAAGCAGAGCAAAGTAACGGCATCATCCCCACGATTTGTTCGTCAGGATCTTTCTTTGCCTTGCCAGTGTATCAGATCTCCACATCATCTCCATTTACTGAAAGACTAACTGCTTGGCTGATATTTACAATCTATGGATATTTAATGAAGTGCACTGAGAGTAAAACTATTTTTTTCTCAAAAAACAGGAGTTACTGAGCCCATATGCTTAATTTTGATGCAGTAATTCTTTTAATCACACGGGTCTTTTGCTATTGCTTGCACAGGGTTTAAAATTTGGTATCACCATCTTGGTGATCTGAAATTTTATATTTTAAGGTCCACTAGCTAGGTCCCAAAATTCTTACAGAGCTAAAATACCTTCTAAATTATATAATGCTGAGGTTTTGTCTAATCACACAGATGATACTGCAATGCCTTTGGCCTACCATGATACTGTTAAGACTGGCAATTTACATATCTTAGTCTATATACATAATTCATCCCAATCATTCCCATCTCTGTAAGCCTCTGATACACCAGAGCCACGAAACAAAAATATACATAACAGAAGTTCAGACAAACCAATGAAGGGACAAAAGGCGCAATGATTCCACCAACACGGGAAAACATGGAGCAGGCACCCATTCCAACATTCCTATGGAAAAAAACCAAAAATAATTAATCTTTTTGAAAGTGTTATTGAGCAAGGAAAAAGACTTATCAGTCATGACCCTGAGCACATTTAACTGGCAAAGAAAAGTCAAACGTAACTGAAAGCATCCCAAGACAGGAATGAAACATGTTTTTGTGATTAAAATGAAGCAAAAATCCCCTTTACATTCAGAATTTTTACATACACACATAGAGAGGCAGAACAAGTGTGATTTCAGTTCATGCATCTTGCCTCTGTCTGAGACTCTGGCCGAATATATTTATCCAAATCCTATTTATCAGCAGATTTACCCACTCCTGTGAAAAACACCACAGTATAGTTTCACTGGTGGCTGATCATCATGTGCACCCATATGGTAGAAGCTTCTGCCTGCTCTGTCAGCACACGCAAGGGGTACTTTTGCCCCTAGTGAGTGAAACCTCACTGGTGCTTACACACAGCCTATGAAGCACCAAGTTACTTTTACAAAGCTTATTGACCAGTCATCCTCAATGTTCCTGGTTTAGCAAGTGTGATGATAGAGTTGTCTGGTTTTATAAAGCACTCATCAAAAGAAGTATCAGCAGTGCTATTGTTATCCTCATTAGTAGAAGGGGAGCTGTAAGCAGGCCAAGCAGCCAGAGGCCTATTTTACTGTTACATAAAAATACGGTTAGTCTGAAGAGAACACTGCAAATTTGATGGGAAAAGGAGTGAGAAGAGGATAAAGGAAGAAATCTCAGATGTAAAACTACAAATAATCATTACACGTAACTGAAAAATTCAAATTAAAATTTATAGTTAATGTAAAAAAATTAAGAGAAATAAAAGATGATCATGTAAGAGAACCAGAAAAACGAAGACTTAAAATTAACCTGTGTTACCTGATGACTGTAGGATAAAGTTCTGATGTGTAGATGTAGACAATGTTAAAAGCAGCACTGATTGTCAGTTTTCCCAGCAAAGACAGAGAGTGACTATTCACCACTGCAAACACTCCAGTATCTGAGAGAGAAAATGTGACCCTTGTAAGGCTTTTGAGCACTCAAATACACCTCCAATCATTTCAATCACACAACAGTATGGGGTGAAAAGGAATCTAGTGAAGAATCTAAAAGCTGAAACTACAACTCAGTATTTTCAGAGTCTACCACTAATTAGATACTAAATTAGTTCTATCAGAAAGTTGAAGAAAAGTATAACAGACATATTTTCCAAAAGTGATCACTTTTTTTTTTAAACAAGAGTCCTATTTATTGTCATTTCTATAGTATGATAGTATGTTTCTAAAATTATTACTTTGAAAGCAAGATGCTGTAAAGAACCATACCAAATTTCCCATCCAGCTTAGTTTGTCAGTGCTCATTTGCTTATATCAGGCAAATTAGAGCTCATCCCAGTGAAGACAGGTGCCTCCTTCTGGCCAGTGAGCCATTTCATTTCCTAGGGCACTTCACCCTTGCCTGACTTGGGGAGTCCAGTACACAGCTGATTTCCTGGGGTCTCACAGTTCCCCTCTTTTCCCATGTTACGTTTGGAACGATATGCAATAACTACTTGATGACTGGCACCAGCCAAACCAGAATATCTCCAAGTATCCACATTCTGGCATCTGGAATAATTCTGAAAACTTGAGTTGCACCCCTTTAAAACAGCTTTACCTATTAGGCCCACTGCCATCTAGAGCCACCTTCTGTACTCTGTCATAGATGTTTAATTTCTTGAATCACTCTTCAAGTGTTTGAAACATTCTCTCACCTTATGAAAGGTAATACACATCCACAAATCGTATGAGCAAGGTGAATTTATCTATCTGGTTTTAAAAAGAAAAATTGCTATGTAACCTGAAAATTAACATTAGTGCATCTTCACACAAAACATGTTTGATTTCACATTTCTTAAAGACCCTCCAATTCAGAAGTTTATCAGAACGCTCTCTGAGCTATAAGTTATGTGGCCACATTACTATTGCCACAATCACACTGCCCTTGAACATTACAGAGCAGTGAGGGAAAGATGGAGACTCGCCCCATCACTGAATTCTTCGGATCTTGTGGCACTGATCTTCCACTTGGAGAGATGCATCCAAGTTGCACGGGTACTACTTACAATAACACATCACTCGGCTAATGGAGATACCACAAGAAACATTGTTCATTGGGATTACATCAGAAACACTCAAAATGAGCAACTGATGTGAACAGAAGTAAAGGGCAGAATGCAAAGGCAAAAATTCAAATCCAAACCTTTCTAATACAAGTTTTATCTAAGGTTTTAAGAAGGTTACTGCTTATTTTTTTTTTTGAGTTGGCTTCTCTGGCTTCAAAAATTGAGACTCACATGTGGTATAAGCCTCATCTTCCAGCAACCATCAAATCCTTAGGCTGTAGGATGCTGCCTTTATCAATTCTTACCACATACTCCAGAAACAAAAAATACTTACCTTTCTTCTTAGGCAGAAACATGACAATAAGACAAGCCAATCCTCCCAGGAATAGAAATGTACTCAACGTTCGCTTCCGACCGAACCTGATACGCAAAGATAACAAAGGTTTATGTTCTGCATTAGGTTTGTGGGTTGCAAAGTAATGAATCCTCTAAATTCACACTGACTCTTTATTTGCAGTTGGGAATTCTGAACACCATCTTCCACCAACACTTCCTCTCACACCGTTTTTAAACAAGCTTCTGCTGCACACTTAACAAAATGAGTGCCAACTTTATACAGCGGCTGACAATTTCCAGGATTTTGAGTTGCCTCCCGCTGTGTGTGACATTTGTAAACCTCCTCAGGAGACACAGAAGAGAGATTGGGAGGAAATTCTACAAAAACCGAGAGACATTGTCCAGAGTATCGTGGCTCAGGAAAAGGCTGAATATCTGCTCTCCTCACGCAGTAGTTCACACAGGTACTGCTATTGCATGAGAGCACACGACAGCTCCACAGGCAGAGTGGAGTCAGGACAGCTCTGTCCCAGCAGCGAGGATGGGATCTCGGGGCAGCGGTGGGAAGGACGCTATCTGGTGTTAGCCTGCAGCCAGCGCAGCTTCCCCCGAGCTACATCAACCCCCTCTGAGCCAGAGAGATGCCTCACCATTAGATGAGCGACTGAAAACAGGTTAAACTGCTGTTTGAAATAGAGATAAATCAGTGGCACTTTCACGTTGAAGTGGGAAGCCCCGCACAAAAGATATAAGCTAGGAGATGTGACACACAAAAAAAACTATCTCTGAGAAAAGCTATAAGGAAATCCTGAATGGGTTAATAAATTCCATACTTACCACTTTTGGTTAATCAAGTAAATACAGATTGGGTACGCTGGGATTTCTATCAAGCCTGACAGGGCTAAATTGGCATAAATACTTCCACCTAAGTCACCCACATTAAGGGTAAGACCGTAGTAAACCAAGCTGCACACAAACCTGCAAAAGACAGGGAAAAAAAAAGTAAAATCAGAGCTGACACTTTGCCTGCCAAATCGAAGCACTGGTCTGGCACAATATACTATAAACTATATTTAGTGTTCAGCAGATAGGTCTAAAATGTTTCTCTGTAAGCGTATGATGCTTTCTAGGCAAATAAACCATCTTATCTCAGCAAAGACCCAATTCCTGACTTACTACTGAGTAAAACTTAAGACTACACTTAAGAAGAATGTGCATAAGCCAGAATAAAGTTAAAATACAATCACGACTGCATTATTTGACTTCAGAAATGTCTTTGTCCCTTCTGTTTTTACCAGGTTACACTTTCATCCACACTTTTTCCAATTGTGTGTGAACCAAATTTCTCAAGCACTTCAAACAACACTTCAACCTTCTTTTAATTTCTACACCCTGGTCCAGCTTTATTCATTCTCCAACTGCTTAACTTTTCTTTCGTAACCCTATTGTCATGTTAGCCCCTGTAAAAGCAGTTGTCTTTACAGAGAGGAAAGAAACTGGTCACTAATTCACTCTGCAGCAAATCAGCAATTCTCATTTAAGGAACAGAACAATCAGCTATTTATTCTGTAGTAAGCATTTGGAAAAGCAACAGGAGAACAGCTCAGTGTTGTATGCTGGCAAAATAATTTTGTTCTTAATACATCTTTCCCAAATAGATGCATTATAAAAGCAACTACATGAGCAGTAATGCCTGAGGACCTGCATACCATGTACCGCATCAGATTTCTTTAAAGTAGCACCAAAAGACCTCAGGGCTAGCGAGGTATCTGAAAAAAACCAGGCCCTTTTGGAGTTAAATTTCTGCTAGTGACTAGAGGGAGCATCTCAGGCTCCTGCTCCTCACTACAGCAACTGCCAGCACCGGCAGCACTTTCTCTTAAGAAAACAAACATGCTCATTAGACAAGGTAGGCCACCCAGCTGCTAATGGGCTCCTTACTCACAAAACAAGCAATAATCCATGTGACAAGACAGTGACAGCACTGGGCCTAAGAGGAGGACAGTGTGACTAATCTCAGCAGCCTTGAGGGTCAGAACAGAAGAGGTAGTTCTCAACTACTTTGATACTCAAAAAGCAAGACAGAAGTGCAGAGACAAAACACCTCAGAACTGGGCTGTAAAAACGGCTTTGTGTTAGGAGCCTTTTTAGGTATATTGTCCCTAACAATCTGCAGGATGAGCCAATTCTCAGCATCATATTCTCTCAAAGACTTAAAGAGGTTGCAGTAGCACAGCTGGGCCTACAAAGTATTTCAAGTACCAGGTGAACATCATGATCAAGGTGCGTCCCAAGAGAATCCTGTATCGGAACAGGTCCAGAAAGCTGCCAGCCTCTCTGGAGCTCCTCTCTGCTGGGAGTTTTAAGGAAAAAGTGCATTTCTGCTTGCGGTTCCTCTTTGCAATGAGGTAGAGGGCATCTTCTGCCTCGTTCAGACGGCCCTGGGAATAGAGCCAGCGGGGGGACTCGGGAATGAATCTGAAACACACACACACACACACACACATACACAGACACCTTTAGGGATTTTCTTCTCTGTGAAGCTGAACTTGTATAAAGGAATAAGGCTGAAACACACTTCAGTGTAATAGTTTTTCAAACAATCCTTCAGGTGTAAAATTCACTTATTGAAAAAAAAGCAAAGCATGTTCAAAGGAAACGTATGTCATACATAATTTAGATACCAAGAAATTACACTGAGTGTATACACATATAGACACATAGAAAGCACAATATTACAAGTTACAGTATGATTAGGATCCCGTCTTAGGAAAATTCAGAATTAAGGAGGGACACATTACTGTAAGTAACACAGGATGGTTTTATAAGACCCATTTCTCATTTTCCATAAGACCAACTTCCATTTCCCATTTTCCAGCTTTTCCCCAAATTCTCTGCTGTAGACAAAAAGGCAGAAACTGTGCAAAGGTCACGCTCCTCATGTGCACTGTTCACTTGACAGATCTGTAACTCCAACACTGTCTACTAAACAAATCTTCTATTACTTTCAGACTTCCAGAACTAATTTAAACTTTAGCCTTTTGCCAGAAGCTTTTTAAGATTTTTGCCTCTGACTGAAAATTGTATTTTTCCTCTAAGTTTAAAAGAATGTGATTCTGTGTTTCACCAATAAAAGAGCTTAGAAAGGAACATATTTTCTTCCCCAAGATAAAAATCTGATAGTATTCTCTACACAGAGTAATTTTTAAGCCATGTGGCAGGGAGCAGTGTGAAATTTGGAACTGAAAAACCTTTTTCTTAGAGGAAAGATAGGCCTCTGAGCACACCTCTGAAGTCGCAAGCATAACTCACTTTAAAAAGTTGTACATATCAGTCCGAAAGTTAATTTTTTTTCCCAAGGGTCCCAAGCACCACAAGATTTTCAAATATCTAAAGTGCCATCTCTGCCTTTCACCTCAAGAACAGCTTCAAAGACCTTTCCCTGAGTTCTGATGCTTCCTTTGAAAGGGTATGTGAGCAAAAGCTTTATTCAAAGAGTTACTGAAGTGAAATAGATGTTGGAAAGGACAAATCCTCTAGTTTAAACAGCAGCTAAAGTAATTTCCTTCTTTCACTTACTGAGATTTAGATGTCAGGAAGTATGTAAGAAAAGAAGAGCACACTGCATCACAGAGTTTTCAGTGTTGAAATGCGCAAACACAAAGCCCCTACTATCTTAAAAAGGTCACAGTAGAAAAATTAAAGGGAGCTGCCCATTTTTTCTTTTGCATGTCACCTTCAAGACTGACCAGGCAAACAATTTTGATGCTGTTCTTTCTGTGTGAACACGAGAGAAGCATCACGTTATCACATAACCACGAAACCATTCCTGTATCTTTTCCCATGTATTTATAGTGCCTCGGAGCACACCAGTTTAGATCACCTATATCCACCAGCTAAAGAACAGGATGTGCTTCTCTACCACTCTAGAGACTGTTCCCATCTACAGTAATACTGCAATCACAGTACAATGTAGACTTACAGGCTCAAACATTGCAGCACTACTATCTGAGGAACTGACAGACCATTGGGGGAAGGGTGGGGGAGAGGGCTACAAGTTGAGAGAAATACCTTATTTACACCATTTCATGCCATCCTAGAAAGGCAACTTGACTTACTAGTTTGGTTACTCTGTTTTGTTGTTTTGGGGTTTTTTAGGACATCTTTCTCTATGAAACTCAGTTTGAAAAACAACTTACAGAGAGAGAAGAAAGACGACTGTTCCTTCCAGGTTAACCACAACAGCCAGAGTCCTCCAGGAACGAATGAAGTACCCTAATAAAGCAAACTGGGCAATTCCCACGGCAAAGAACAAGCCACCAAGAGAACCTAACATACAAATAAAAACAAAACAAAACATTATCACTTCTGTAAGAAACATTAGTAAATCTCAACATATGGGATCAGACAAGAACTAACTCTTCATTAACAAAAATTCATTCAGCAATTCAGGCAAAGCCACAGCTCTTTGATCAAAGAATACCCTGTCCTTCTCTCATGCAGAGCAGAAGTATTACATCTAATTGCAAAGATCAATAAAAGCCCAAAAAGTGCTCTTCTACATCCTCCACACCCAACAAAGCCCCGTGAACAATTAAGTCTTCTAATTCCAAATGTAAGTATGTGTATGTATGCAGCATAAGTATGCAGCTTTCTATATGTAAAAATAAATACTATAAAACATTGAAAAACTGGTAGTTTTAGGAATATGTAGCATTCATTTTTAGCGTCCATGATTTGTAAGATACCCTGTTTTAAAACAGTCACAGCATAGCACTTCTTGGGCTTTTTAAGTCAGGCCCTGGAGCTGTAGCAGTACAGGTTACACACATCGTATGTGAAGGACAGGTCCAACATTAGCAACCAAAACAGTTAAGGGTGTCTGTATCTTCTAAATTTTAAGGGTAATTACTGCATGGGACAACTTTTTTTTTTTTTTTAACATATAAGCAACAGTTGTCTCATCCTCCTATGATATAAAAACACTTTTGATTTCTTTTTAAGAACTGCCAGGAAGGAAAGAATTGCTATTTAGCATACGAACACTTAGTTCTGTTTAGCAGAGTCCAACATTCTGATTGATAGAGCTCAGCTGTGACAAACCTTGGATGAGTATTTAGCTGGGTAACATTCATAGGAGATGTTTCAGCTGGATCTTTGTCAGCTTGAGTGATGCAGAGATCTGAATGGCCCCATGTCATCTACTCTGCTTGTCCCTGGTTCATATTACACAAGCAGAGTTCAGAGACTGTGATCACAGATATGCTCAAGTGGAGCTGAATTTGCAACTGCTATGGTGTGAGCTTTGTGTGCCTCAAGTGGTGTGTGAGACTGAAATCTATGAATTCTGACAATAAAGGCACTTTACCTGCTAATGCCCAGTAGGCTGTACCCACACACTCGTTCAGCAGAACAAAGGCTACCAGTGACATCCCACCATTCATCATCCCTACCAAGAACCGAGAAACGGCGAAGAATTCATACGAGGGCGAGAATCCGTTTGCGATGGCAAACAAGATGTCAAGAGCAAAACCTGGAAAATAAGGCAAAAAGTTTCATTTCAGAAGGGTACCTAAGGAAACAGAAGCATTTACTGGTATCTTTACTTGATGCCCACTGGCATCTGTCCTAAGCCATCACAATCAACAATACTACCACAGGTTTGGAAAAAAATTTAAATACCCAGAGTCAATATCAAAAAGGAGGGGACACAAAAGGAGTGGTTTTTTTGATACACGGTTTGCAGTTTGAACCTTTAAATTCAGTTCATGGCAGACAAATTTTTTTATACACTCAGAACCATTGTCTGACTCCCATTAAAGACGGCTTTATATTTATCCCTGATCCAGAAGTCACAGGTTAAATATGTGACCAAATATCTCTCCTCATTTTTAGAGACCAGTGTATGGAAACCAGAGAAGAGAAACATTGCCAGGGGACAATACATGGTGGGTTTGTACTGCACAGCAGGCCCACCTTTATGTGCTTTGAATGAGTGTTGTTCCTTAAAAGAAAAACAACAAACATGAAACATTTTTAAAACTCTACATGCTCATCTATTGACACAATTTTATACATACACAAAACATGCAGTTTCAAATGTCATTTGATCCAGGGGCAGTTAGAAAGCTTATGAGCTTCAAAACAGTATGAGGATCACAAATACATAAAAATTAAATAATGTAGACATGAGATAAAAGGTTTAACAAATTCCTAATAGGTTATACATGTAAGAACACTTAAAAAACTACTAAAAATACTAATTGCAACTTGCAGAGATCCCAATGTTGCATGAATGCAAGCCTTTTTGGCCTGACTCACAAACTCAGAATATCTTGCAGATATTCAAATGATAACTGAATAGTGAAATATTAATTTCTTGTCTCAACTTATACGGCACAAGTGTATTGGAATGCCAAAACAAACAAAATCATAGCACGTGATTTACAGCTGCCTGTCAAACTCTCAGCAGGAACTGGGCTCTTGCCACTGATCTTCAGGGACACGACACCTCCACCTGTGTCATTCACTGTGTCGAGTGGCAGTGGTTACCTGTGAGATAGACCTTCTTCCTCCCGAAGCGATCGGAGAGCTGGCCAAAGGAGATGGCTCCGACAAACACACCACTGAAGTAGAAAGAGCTGGCAGCACTGACTTTGTATGCTGCATTGCCAATTAAAAACCACTGGACGGAGGGGGAAGAAAAAAACAGAAACAACAAACCAACAAAAAGGCAAATTAATCCGAATTCAAACAATTCACTAACAGCTAATAGTTGGAGGGGATGGTACATGTTTTAAAGAAGATCAAACTCTGCATAAATCTCCTAAGCATCATACTCAGTATAGTCCCCATTGCTGTCTCCCACAATCACTGCAGGATACTAACAACTGCACAGTTCTCCCAAATCAAATGCAGTCTTGGATTCTGAAATCAAGAACAGATTCCTCACAATACTCTAATTTTTGCAGCTTTCTCCCACCTTCCCGTTTTCTGTCTTCTTTCACATAAGGCTATTAACCTAAATAGACTCAGTTCTACTTATTGACATGGGTCACTGCAGTGTGTAGGCACACAATGTGAAAAAATAGTTGTGGTTTATGTCTGAAGATAATCCTGCACATGCTCCTCTTTATGAACTGTCTTGTCCCTGAGCAATACTTTGGCAGCATTAGACAGGTTAGTCAGGTTTTCTGCACACACATCTTTTTTACAGTGTATTTTGTCATTTCTAGTTCTTTTCAATTCCAAATACAAAGCTGATCTTGAAATGTTTGATTTTTACAGACTTAATGTCTCAAGTTGAACCTGACAAAATTCTTTGTCCCTCAGAAGTGTAGAATCAAAATATGTCATGCTCTCATTGTTCAAAAGTTATTTCCTTTTGTATTCTAAACACTCCACATCTTCTGTTCTTTTTCTTTTTCTATTCCTCTTGCACCTTGAGATAATGTTTCCTTTTAGTGACAACCAACTCTTCTTCCTGTGCTGGTAAGCTGGTGATTATGTCATTATCCCTGCAATAACACTCTAATCTTCTCCTCATAATCTCCTCTTCCTCTACCAAAATCCCATTAAATAGCCTTTCTAGCAAAGCTTATATTATTTCAAAGCTCAGTTATAAACTACCTCATCATGAGAACAGAGCCATGCAATTAAACCTCACAAAGATTAGGATGCTAACAAAACATCATTCATAAGCTCCAAGAAAATAACTTGCTTACTTTCTAAATCTGCTTCATTTTGAATTGTTACTTTAACAGGGAGGTGGTTACTGATACAGTAGGAAATGCACCCATAAAACACCAAAACGGACAAAATTCAACTGAAACCAACCACATGACCATAAATCAGCTTTTGAAGCTTCTGCAGACTTTGAAAACAATTCTCAGAAAAATACATTTGCAAAATAATTGCCTATGAGATTAATTTTATCCTGAAATAACACGGTCAGTTTGTTTTATAACAGCTACAAGAATCACGCCCTAACTTTTGGTATAAAAATTTTAAAAGCTGCCGACATGAAAACTGTTGACATGAGATGCTTTCTGAATCATTCAGGGATTAAGGGATAATTTGGCTGCACAGCAAAATTTGTTCTGAATATTTATCTCAACATCTAAGCCCTTTAGAGAGCTCAAGGCTTTTCTCTTCTACATAAAAACATACTACATATATGCTTATTCACAAATCGAGCTTTTTACATTAGAATATTTTTCAGTGTACATTTGTAATGGTCATGTTAATCAGTGATGCCACAAGGTTAAGCATTGACACATCCTCCTCAAATGTAGGAAAAAACTTCTTTACAATCAATCATGAAATTAGATTAATAATGATTTAGTGGTGAAATATTCCCCAAATATGTATGTTTTCTCTCAAAATCTTTGTGCTTAGCACATAACCTCCAAATATACCAAATATTCAGCTAACAAATTCATAAAAACTGTATTTTGATAGAGGGAAACAGAAGCAGTAAGAAGATTTTATTCAAAGGGGCCTTTACTAAAACACATGCTAAAGAATTAGAAAGCAGAATCTACACAAGTTGCCTTGGGCTTGGGGTTTTCAGTTTGTTTTGGTTGGGGAGTTTTTTTAGGTTTTTTTATTGCTCAGGCAGGTTTTGTTCTTTACCTGCATTTCTTATTTATGCAACCAAAATGTATAAAAATCTGTATAAAATCTATGTCATATGCTAGGCTCTACAAGCATGTCTGACTTGTCAAGTTTAAGAGAGTAAAAGATTCTTGGGTAAGTTAAAAAAACAAAAAAGGAAAACCCCAGAGAAAATTCAAAAACCAGTTTTAAATAATGCTTAAGAAATCCACCATCCATTAAAATTTTAATTTAAATGGTATCAGAAGTACTCATATCCTCTTTATTGCCAGCATAAGCAATGCCTTTTGTACACAATGGCTTGGTACTATTCCAAAGCTGGCCATTTTTATTAATATGCTCCTAACCAATAAAGTGCTTTACAGGAGCAATTTGGGTAGCAGCAATACCTCTGGACAATAGCCACGAACTATCAAGAGGTACTACACTTGACTCCACGGTTCAGCTCTACATTCAGGCCTTCTAACCAATGCACTCAGGGCTGCTGTACAGAACAATTTGACATTAACAGACACTGACAGCCCCAGGAAGGGCAGGTGTTGCACACATCAACGCAGAGTCTGGAATCATTCCTGTAGGGACTGTGGCTAGACCATGAGAGAAATTGCTTAAAAAACACAGAGGCCGTGCCAACGACGCTGAAGCTTGTTTTGGAATAGAATGTGAGGGAGCTGCTTTGTCCACCTGACTCCACACTGCCCTGTGTTCTCATATCTGGAGCTGCAAAGACTGCAGGAGCCACTTCCTCCAGTGCTTGCTAACTGCACGATGGATGCAGTACATGCACTGGAGCTCAGCAGGGGAATTGCAAGAGGTGGCCAGAAAGAGCTCAGGATCCATAAAGGATTTTAAACACGTTAGTAAAATGAATGTCGTGATTCCAGCTCAAACGTGGAACCAGGCTGCAGGATGCAGTATGTAACTTCCACAGAGAAAAGGTGGGAAGTTTTGGAGCACAACGCTGGTCAAGATCTGCATAGCAATATAAAGCTAGCTTTTGTTGCCAGTAAGGACATGAGCACATTACCTGTTCTCTAACTGGAGGTAGCACGTGTTTCATGTGCTAATCAAAACATGCATTAGTATGCAAGACAAAAGCAATACAACGAGTCCCCAAGAACCATCTCAGTAAGATTTACTACTCACACACGAGGCTGCAAAACACATTTCAGACTTACCTCGGAGACTATGGATGTGAAGCTGCTGCCAAAGTGCACGTGCTTACGCACCTCGCTGCCATTGGCAGCCAAGAGCCATTCCCCAAAAGCTCTCTGCTCGCTCACTGAATGGTTGCCATGGCTCTGATTACCTGAGAGCCCCTGGAGATCCCAGTGGTAGGGAGGAGTTGCACCCACCAACGCGATGAGGATGGCTTCAGTGGCCACATAGAGCTGGTACGAAAGACAAAAAACATCATTGCTCAACTTACATCCAAGCAATGTTTCCTCCACTGGATCAAACCAGTATTAAAAATATTCCGATTTTTATATTTGCCTTCTATCAACCACGAGATGTCACGTATAGCCCCTGTCTATCGAACAGCACACACTGAAGAACCACAGCTTTAACAAAGTGGCTCTTGCACTTTTTATGTGTTGGATATTTGAGAGAAAAGAAGTTCCCCTACTGACACCCCTCCCTCAGCCAGAGGGCCCCAAACTCCCATCCATAGCAGGTACAGATCCTGGATGGAGGAAGAGTAACTAGAAGTACGGAGGAGGAAAAATTCTTTAATGCAAGTATATTCTTTAATGCAAGTATATTGCTCTTATATCCTCTCCTTCCACCTGTGCTGTTCACTCCTCTAATTTGGTATTTGGAATAGATCTCCTCCTCATGGTTTCATATCTAATCTTTCCCAGTTTTAACAAATTTAATTCTTTGCTGGCTTTCTATCTTCTGTGGACCTGTTTAACTCTTAGAAGAGACAGAGACAACCATGTGATCACACATATGCATTTTTTATATACCTACACATTTACAAATACACACAAGGTCTAAATAGCGATCAACAGCACCTTTTGTTTAGGAAAGAATAAATAAAACTGCTGGAAACTGAGACATTTCAAGCCTAGTGTAGAGCTGGGTTACTGCTGCTTGCTCAGAAGAACATTCACAGGTCACATCACAACTAACAGTTTAAAACCCGGTGCTTTGAGACCTGCTTGAACATAGAAGTGGCACAAATTCTGCAACAGAAGACGGATCATAAAGTCTTCAGAGAGACAAAAGGAGTTGCTAGTAACAACCCTACACACTCCTCAAATAAAACTGCTTCATCTCAAGCCCTCACTGAGGAACTGTTAACACGGCACGGTGGTTCCTGACATAACAAACAAACAAACAAACCCCCTCCTCCATAGAAAAACCCTCATTCAAACCCTCTCCATTCTACAAACCCTACTTGAGGCACCTCCTGAACAGTCCTTGCTCTGCTCCCAGCATCCCCTCCCCATGTTCTTGGGAAGAATGTACCCACAGGAAGTGTGTTCTCTTGGAAGGCTGCTACACAAAAAATTTGCAAAACTGGGAGGACCATAGGTACAACAAAAGCAGCCCGAGGACCTCTAAATTCTGATGGAAGCAACACCAGATAATACTGCTCTGTTCTGTACAACAGCTGAGCAGCTGGAGTTACACAGAGATCTATATGAGAATTATTACTAAATTAAAACAGAGCCCCCCCGAGTTCTTACCTGAAAGCATTTTTCCCCATCAGCCCCTTTTTGTATCCTACATGATAAACTGCTACTTTAGTGGCAGGAGGTAGATAAATATTTTTTTTAATTATTCTCTTTCCATTTTCCATTAAAATTACCAAATATCAGAAGAAATTGGGAAAAAAACTGTTAACTGTTATTTATTTAAGCTAAAGAACAACTTTTAAATCAACAACAATGAAAAGTAAAAGAACTCATCTGGGAAAGAAGGCAATGACTAAGATCACATGGGAAAAGAGGTTTTAAAAAGCTGAGTGGCCATGTTGCTAGGGATGTGTGGACACGGTACTCTCAAGAACAGCTTGAAATTACTGAGAAATGAGAATTACAGGTCACGATGTGTGGTGCATCCCTCTACTCTGACTTGCTCACACACTCATGTGTCAGGACTAAGTGATAACATCCTTGCTTTTGTCTTGTGAAATAATAAACATATTTTTGAAGTAGATCAGGCAATGAAGTCCTCAAGGCGTTTGGTTTAAAGAAGGAAAACACAACACTTCATTTTTGCTCTAGGTGAAACCCATTCCAGCTACAGAAAACTGAACAGAAAAATAAGCGATTGCAGGCGCATGAAGAAACACTACAGGGTTTTTTTCAATAAAAAACCCAACAATCAGCCTTAAGCATCCTAGTGGCTGCAGCAACCAAGGATAACACAAAGACAGAAATACTTTCAATTGGTTTGTGCAATTAGCAAACCATATGAAGATGGAGATGTGTTTTGATGTTATCAAATAGTATTGTTCTGTACTCAAGTTCACTAAGTAACTGCTGACACTAAATTCTCCTTCCTAGTAAACACCTGCCTTGTATTTTGGGTAAGGGGTACAGTAAACCCTATCAATTTCATTATGGAAACAAAATGAAGCCCATAAAACACCCCCCAAAATTAATTTACAATTCTGAAGGTCAGAAACATTTTCTAGAAGTGATCTTAAAAACACGATGAAGGAAACTCTAGACTTCTTTACAAAATAAAGTTTTCATTTAAGTAAGAGTTGTGTTAATGGATCTGAAGACTCCTCCCTTAAGAATTCTAAATGCTTGCACTTAACAGTAAATTAGTTGTGCAGACTGGTGAACAACACAAAACACTAACAAATCGAATAGAAATGTTATGTAACAACCATATAAAATATAAAATGGCTACATTATATGCACTGTGGCAAACAAAGCCCTTCATTTTTCATTTGTTCTGTAACCCAAGGCAAGTCACATATATGTCATTTAGTCTATAGTTCCTATTAATAAAACATTTTAATCGGCTCTATATGGATGTTAACAGTTCCCTACCAAATTCCCTGCACTGATCTGTATTGATCAAGATGAACACCAAGCACAGGGGGACAAGGCACCCACTCACAGTCACTGATGATGAGATGCTTAGAGTTCTGTTAGCTGAGGTTTCCCCTGTTTGTTAATATTCTCTTTAGGTTAAAATTTTATAGTCTGCCTAAATTAGAAGACTGTGGTGTAAGGGAATTTATTAAAAGGCAATGCCCTAATAACCTGT
Organism: Mohoua ochrocephala; assembly: GCA_013398855.1. NCBI lineage: Eukaryota > Metazoa > Chordata > Aves > Passeriformes > Acanthizidae > Mohoua > Mohoua ochrocephala. Next base: position 924,281 of record VZTA01028455.1, on the reverse strand, counting down.
AAACTTTCACATTCCCTGCTAAGTAGAAGAGATTTTAGTCAGCCAGTTAAAGCTATTTCACAAACTGATTTTGAAATTAACTCAAAATTAATATTAATAGAAGTGCCTGCCATGTCTTGACCAGCTTTCCTGATGTTCGTTTTCATAATAAATTACATCCAAGAAAGATGTAGAATCTCTAATAAGACTAGCAAGGAAAGGGGAGAATGAATTTAAAGCTTCACTTGTGTATAGTGAAAACAAACACAAAAATAATTTAAGAAACTCTTTTAGTCCTCATGATTTACCCATTATGAAGCACAACTGAAAAAACAAAAGCAAGACTTCAATTCTAGGAAGAGGAGCTTTCAACCTTTTTAGTCAGCTCATCAGCAATTCCCAACTAGCCTGGTCATTCTGGACAAGTATCAGCTGATGCATTCACTGCCGAACAAAATAATGAATAAGACAGTAACTTCTGACCTTTGGAATACAGAAACATTAAAACTGCACCCTGAGGAAAGACAGAAATTAAGGAAGAACAATGAATGACCTTGCTCTGGTAGAAGCCTTTGATAAAGAGATGGTTACAGTTCAGGATTAGAGTAATTTCTTCTGAACCCATGAAAAGCAGCTGAAAAGCTGGAGAGCAACCTAATTTTTGAAAATCTGATGATCTCATCTGCTCCAAGTCATTTCCAGAGGGTGATGGGGCTTTAAATTCACATTATTTCTATCAACCAATAACTCCTATGTAGGAAAGCCCTAAAAAGTCTTCTTGCTGCAGAATTATTATTTGCTGCTGACAACACATTCCTCCATGAAACGATCCTTCCCTTCTTGGTGGCACGAGAAGAGAGAGAACACAGTAAGGCAGAAGGAAAGGCTGTCATAGCTAAAGCAAAGAATCCCCATGTGCAGAAGAACGTGACATCTCAGTTACTTACCAAGCCCAGACCCACTCTGACAGGAAATACTTCCCATGCAGAACGTGACCATGGCTGGTTATTACCTGTGACTTATCAATGACAGAGCAGACATATTTTGAAAGAACTTAGGGTTTCTGCAGAGAAACAGAGAAAACCTACACAGTTTAGAGTTTTTCAGCCTGAAATTGCTGGCCTCCAGAATCCACAGCAAAAAGTCCAAAATCTGTCCAAAACCTTACATAACTTCATTCTAGAAATTCTTTAAACATCTACAATGAAGACAAACACTGCACAGCAGACCACAACTTAGAGCCTCGCCTCCTACAGGTTTGTGGAAAACATCCCTCCAGCTTCCCCTTCGTGTTCCAAATATCCACACACACACCTCTCAGCTGTGTTTCGTGCCCAGGGTTATTTTGGTGGGCAGGGGCAGCAGCAGGGATTTGTTGCTCCTGCTCAGCCTGGCAGGAGCATTTGCCCATTAGTCAGGTGACTGCTGCCGTACACGGACAAGGGCTGCTTTACTTTCCAGGGGCAAACACTGGTAGCCAAAGAGCAAATACCTTCATTGCACAAGCTTTCTGCAACAGCAGCCCCAGTGACTCCTGTGCACACACCTCTGCCTGACAGAGCCAAGGGAACACGGCATCCTCACTCACATCACAGGTTGGCAGGCCTCTGAACATGAATAATGAAGTTGGAAGTGTTATTTTTCTGCCTTTAAAAACAAAGGCAGAAAGAAAGCTCGCAGAATGATGAGCTAGAGAACCAAGGCAATACCTATGAACCAAAATTACAAAAAGCACTATTAATACTACCTCTGCTTCAGTAGGAATATTCAAGGAAGTCAAACTACATTAATGTGCAATCAGGTGCCAAGGCTCCACAGTCAAATACCGCAGAATTGGTTTCACCAATATCACATTGAAAGTGCCACTCCATTCTTCTCATGAGGAAAAGGACTTACAAGAGAACAAAGTAAAGAAGTGCTGTAAGCTCCTATTCCAATTTATAAATACAATGCAAAGCAGCCCAGGATTGGACTGTCTCCATTGCATCATAGGATAACAGGAAAAAAAAGTCAGCAACTGCTGGCAAAAAAAGCAGGAACTGTGGGCTGACAAGTATCAGGGTTTAGTCCTTCCACAAGCGTGATTATTCTTTTGTCTGCATTTCATGTTTGTCCCTCTTTCTTTCCACACTTTCCAGCCCGTGTTGGCTATGAACTTATCTGAGTCGCAGGCAGTATTTTAAGAGATCAAAGTCCTCACCTTTGCATGCTGTTTTGGGACACTGCCAAGGAATACTGGGTGAGCATCTTGCTCTCACAGAGGCAGTTCTGCTAAGATTATAAAAGCATACTCTTGGCTAAAGCATTTAACTTGGTAATTTACTGATTACTTCCAAAGTTTTTGTTTAAGTATCCAGGCTAAAAGACAATGCTGACATTTGTATAAGCTACTTTAATTTATTTATTCATTTCAAGGACATGTCTGAGGGTAAGCAATTAGATCAAGTATACTTGTGTTTTGTTTGTGGGTTTTCTTAAACTGAAAAATGTCTTCTGTTTACTACTATTTCAGAGCAACACGATGCTCCAGAACTGAAAAAATATGTTCTTCCAGATTCATCGTGGAACTTGCTAAACCACTCATTTTCAGCTTAGAGCCTACAGGCCTCAGAATTCCCCGAATTATTTCTTAAAAGTGCTCAGAAAAATAATTAAGAATTACAAAACTGTTTCAGCACTCTGAAAATTACTGTTTTAAGGGCTGAAAAAAGGGCATGACCTCTTCAGCAGGAAGTCCATCAGGGGTCTACAAATTGAAAGACATTAAAGAACTCTGGTATTTATCTATTTTTAAGATACCAGTAACTAAACATCACACCACAAAGTTTGGTAAGCTATACATACAACTCTCTCCATCTTTCCCTATATGAGGATCTCAAAAGTTTCACTGAGCCTTCCAAGGCAAATTCTTAACACTCTTTCACCCTGAGCCCACCAGGATTAGGAAAATGACCAGGTGAACGCAATGATTAACCAGGTTAAATTGCAAACTTAGTCAGAAATCATATTGTAAACAGACAAGACCTAGAAAACAGATGTTATTGCTCCAGAGGGACTCCAGTCCCACTGGGCTAACACTTGGAAAAAGCAAACAGAGGTTTTGCTTAATGCAAACAATACACATGAAGCACTATCTTGCAGAAGTAGTTATATTACCTACTTCAGTTAAAATAACAAAGACATTTGAGAACACAAATCTTTATCTATGTCAGAAAAAAGGAGCAACTATCTCTTGCAAGTTGGAAACAACTATTTTGAGTTCAATTACACACCTACTAATTCTCTCACCCAAGAGGAAAGGAAATTGGAGCCTCTAAAATGGAAATGTGTCAGTGAGAAGTGCCTTGATATTGCTAGTGGCAAAACACAGGTAATTTATTGCCTACAAAACACAGGAAGTTAGAGACTGTGTGTACACAGGGGCAGGAAAGAAGGAAGGGGAGATAATGTGTCATAATACAAATATTTTTAACCCCCAGTGTTTGCTACCCAGTAGAATTATGCCTGCTAACTCCCAGGCTGCTCTTCCAAGGGTGCTCAGAGGACAGACTGGCTAGATGGATTGTAGTTTGCAGGGTGGAAAGGCAAATAGCAGAAGATGGGATTGCTTCAGCTCCCACTGAATCTAAATACCATCCCATTGCACCAAATATTATATGTAATAACTTTATTATTAATAATCTGAAAACATCTTCCCATATGTTTTACCCACAGCCCACACAAAGATGACAATCACTATTGGCCCAGGGCCTCCCAGGCACCTTCCATTCCCCGCTGTTAAAAAGACTTTGCAAAAATCAAGGCATTCAGCCACAAGTCCAGTAAAGAGCTCAGAGCGAGCTCCTTCTGACAACTTCACTCTACACAGCATGTAGGCACTTTCCTTTAAAAAAAAACAACAGAAAGTTGGGTTTTGGTTTGCTTTTGGGGCTGTTTTTGTTATTTTTTAAACAGGCAGAATACTCTGCTACCTTCCCCCTGTTGGTAAGCCTTCAGAATGTCTACTTAGTGCCTCTCCCAAAACTCATGCTTCTTGCTATGCCCATCAGCAATAATTCTGTTAAGCTCTTTACAACAGCACATTGAAGAGGCATCTTCTCGGACTGAACTGCACAGAAGCTGATGTCAGCCATGCAAGTTAAACTGCAAAAGCTGAGCAGAGGCGTTGATACAGATACACGTGCACAGAACGTGTGGTTTAGTGTCAGAATGAATGTTGTGGTCATAAGAAGAGCAAGAACATCCAGCAATTGTAAATGACACTTAAAAACACCTAAATACCAGCTCAATTGCATGCGCTTTGCAGTTCAGATACAGCTAAAGAAGGGAAGGTCTTGAAGTTATAACTCACATTTCTTCTCTACCTCGAGCTTGCTCTGACCGTACTCTTGCATATAAATGTAAAGCTTAGCTATGTGAATGACACACTGGTTTGATTAAGACACAACATAACTTTGAGGGAAGATGAAGACGTCAGCAGCTGATTAGGTATTTAGACCTTCCCTCCACTAAGGATTATTTTGGAAAAAAACTGAACAAAAGCAATTTAGCTATTTCAAATTAATCAGTAAGGAAGCTGTTGTTAGCATCCAGACTTCTGTGCTGTATCTGAGAGTTAAGGACCTCACTGCTAATAAGGCATGTCACAGCCCAGCATTGTTATTTCAGGTTTTCTGCAGAAAACAGTGCAATGTCTGCATCAGTTGTATTTGTGTTTTTAAGGTTAAAAATGCAATATCATTAAAGGTAGGTGATTGGCTCTCTTAAGGAACAGTTAGTTATGGATATGAAAGTAAAGGACTAAGAGACCAAGGATTGTTGGTCAGCACCACTGAAATCAAATGTCACATGTGAACAAAGAACTACTTTTTTTTCTTTAAAGATTTCCCCCATCCAATTGAAGTAAATCGTAGGATTTGTCTTCACTTAGAAGTTCCATCAACTTTCAGATGGAAATATTCTTAGCTAAATGAGTAGCAGCACATCTTTATGCATCAATAGTTTACATACTCATACCCACCTCATTTATTTGTCCTCCCAAACAGAAGTATGCTACACCAGATCGAGGATTTATAGGCAGTGATGCAAGTACTCTAAAAGCCTTCATCACATTTACACAGAAAGCAAAACCATCCTTCAGCATAAGCATGTTCTGAGTAAGATACAATGCACAAAAAGATGTGGGAATACAAAGCTTTCCTCAAGAAGAACATTTGGGTCCCTACTTTTTATGTTTGTATTCATGCCACATTTGAAACCTCTCCTCCGCAGAAGTGGCTGCACATGTCTGGCACACATTCTGCGACTGCTTTATTGAGAATCAGAGGGACTTGAAACTCTTACTTCTCCCACAGACATACAAAAAAAACCAAACCAACCCAAACACTGAGGTAATCAAACTCAAAAAAGGTTACACAGAAATGCTGAAAATGCTTTTTGTATCTACCATATTGCTCACTTAACTTACAGACACTTGTAGCTGAACTGTGGCTAAGTTACAGTACAAGTAACTTGGGGTAAACACTATACCTGTCATGATGCCCCAGTAACAACTGCAGCACACTACACCATGAGTTGTAATGCAATTTGTGTAATATGCCTCTCCTTCCTTAATTTTAAACTGTTCATTACATTTCCAGTTTGTTTTGCTCTTCCTGCTCAGATAAAGTCCAATAGTATACATCATCAAGGATTGGGAATAAGCTGTTCAACGCAAGATCAATTCTGGCCAGCTCAAAGATCAGTTTAAGAGATTCAAGCAAATGTAAATATTAAAAGAAGATTCACTGATGTATTTCATTACTGTCATTGCAACTACAGAGTGATGTCTCATGCCATTAAAAGAGGTAGACTATGTACAGGGCATAGATAAGAAACATCAAGAAACAGTTAAGCAAAATTACATAGGGGATCACACCTGCATCCTGTCTGAAGACAGACACTATTTCTTCTGAATTATTTCTAGAGATTTGGAATTTGGAAGCCTGCCTTACCTAAGCCACATGCCCCAGAACGTGCTTTCCCTCAGAACATTTGTGCAGACGGGATGATTAGAGACCATCTTTCTCCACTAGGATATTGTAATGATAGAAATCAAACATGATATTGTTGCCAACAGTAAAGTGATGCTAGCAACATCTCTCATTACAGCTGCACTGCATCACAAATAATTTGTTTTAAGGCAAAGGTATAATTCAAGCAACTTGATGTAACTATCTTAATTGTTTTCAAATGCTCCTTTCAGTTAGTAAGGAGTTCCTAAGATGGATGGAACAGCCACCCTTGGTGATTATCCATATTGCTGTGCAATGCACATTACTCAGCTTAAGGCAAAGCCTTTCTCAGCTATGCAAACAAGAACTCCCTTTTAAACTTAAACATGTTTTTAAAAGCCTTTCAGTAGAGATACAGTAAGAGCACATTTCCATTCTCAGTTTGGACTTGGGCAATCCTGTAGCTCCGATTCACTGGCAAAGGCCAGACTTGTTCAACCACATACGTTGAATCACAAGAGACAAAGAAACTTCTTATTTTTAAATATGTTTGCGTGCTCTCAAGCATCTGATCACGGTGTGGGATTTTGTCTCACGTGGCTACACACACTAAACAAACACCAAGACTGTTCTTTAATAATACTTCAATATAATTACTTCAAAAGGTTGCGACAACCTTTCCAGTAATCAACAGGTATCAAGTACTTACTTTTAGCTCAAAATAAAGTCCTAAGTATTTTAAGCGTTATCAGCTCCCTTTGTTTCTTCCTCACTTTCTTAAAGATATACTAGAAATGCAAGACTAATCCAGTCTCATATTCACATCATTAGTCAACCTTCACATTCTTCAGGTAAGTCCGGTCTTTCTGTAATTCCATTTAATTTGGAAAAATTTTTCTCTACATTAGCTGTTGTCAGTCCATTATAAAGTTAGCAACCACTGCTACAGAATATGCCTAGAGGTCTTCCAAATTCCTGTGAAGTTGGTCGTGAATAAGCCAGGCATACCTTAATACAATAATAGCTCAGCAGGTTAATGAATAACAGCAGCAGGTAGCAGAGGAATAACAGAAATCAGGGAAGAAGAAAGAAGGAGCCCACAAGACTTACACTTAATCTAGTTTTACACTGATAACACAGAAGAACATTTTTCTAATCACAAGCAACCTGGAGGTTTTTGCCAGAATGTCAGTAAGCTCATTCCACATACCAAGTAGCAGTTCACTCAAGCCTACATGAAAATTGACTCATGTGGAAAGTCTCACCCCTACACACAGAAGTGTTTGGTAGAGTTTGCCTCAAAGAAGTTCTGTGAGCTAAACAATGTCTGTAATTAGAATTCGGAGACCAGATACATTGGCATATCAGTAAGGCTACATGGTAGAAGTAGCTTACTGTAGAAATTTATATTTAAAAAAACCCCACTAAAATGAGGGGAAGTACTTATAACATATGAAACTCAAAGAGATTAGTAGCATGCAGAGAGGAAAAAGCACAAAAGCCCACAAAGAAAGCAAGTGCACCTGCTGGGAATCTTACTGGGAAGGGAAAGCACGGAGTCTAAGCTCTGGATGTTGGCAATGAAGATGAAGGGACTTGACACGGCAGACAAATAGTTTTCACACACTGGGTATTCTTCTCTTTAAGAATGTAGAAATACTTTTTATACCAACAGGCCAACATGAAAATATAGGCCAACTAAGGGAGCGCATGGAAAGGGACAAGGAAACTAGCAATAACGTGGAATAATCAGTCCATGGCACAGCCAGTGACATAGACTACCAGGAGTTCTCATCCTGCTGCCATATGCTGCATCTAATCCTCTAAAGGAGCCCACGACTGCCTAGATCTACATCACACGCACAAGATACATCACTTACCTTCGGGTCCATCCTCGAAAGGTTGATGATAAACCAGACAAAAGACTAACACCAGTCGTGGAACCTGCCTTCAGTCTTGCTCTCGCACATCCCAGTGACACATTATGTAACTTGGCACCAATAAAGGAACACAAAAAGCAATCAACCACCCAAGCAGGAACCAGTTGAGTAAGTCCACATCTACTTATGAACTGAAAGACAACAAGCTTCACATCTAAAGTCTTTACAGATTCCTGTGCCTGCGTGGTCTTAAGTAAAGAAAAACCACCAGTGAGAGGATGATCCTCACTGGAACAGTTCAAGAACTAAAGGTAACTTGAGAAGAAAAAAAGCAGACCTGCAAACCTGCTATCTTTTCTTCTTCAGTTATTCTGAATTAGTTCCAGGATTTGCAAAGATCCTTCTGTTTACTTATCCCATGAGAAATGCAAGTTAATCCATTAAAAACAAAACAAACGAACACAAACATTACAGAACAGCTGACCCATACTACTTAAAATTCTGGAAACACAGCGCACTTGTCAGGGTTTGCAGTTCATTCCAGAACACGACCAGCACTGGAAGAAAAAGTAACTACTGCTTCCTTAATTCCTAATCTTCAGTGAACATATACATTTTCTAGCCAGCCAGCCAGCCAGCCAGCAGAACAAGCTCTAAGCAACGTCTAATTTTAAGGAATTGACCAGCTAAATCAGTTTTAAAAAAAAGAGAAAAAAACAGTACAAGGAAATAAAAACCTACAAAGCTTTTGCTGTTTATCATCATAACTTTGCAACCAAGTAACAGAGCTCCCATCCAACAGGACTGGGCATCTGAAATCTCTTTGGTCATCTCATAAAGCTTCTTAATATTTCGGTCAGTCTAGGGGAAGTAGGGGTTGCCAGGAGAAGACATCTTCAGTCTCACAACTCATGACTGGAAGTCAGCATACAGGTCAGCAGAGGTGGAAGGACATTGAAGTTCCCCTCTTCCTTCCTGCAACTATTAAATTTCCACAGTGGAGGCAACCCAGCTCTTGTCAGCCCAGATGAACTCATGTGATGAACACGTCATGAACTTCATGACAATGAAGCTTTTGATGCTAACATGGAGTAAACCAGACTTCTGTCAGATTCAAACCATACTTCAGGCCTAGGCCTGACTGTGAAGGTATACTTCTTATTCTTGTCTTCCTTCCCTCTCCTCACAGGAATATGCACAAAGATGAAGCAAAACTGAGAGGCGACAAACATGGCGGCAGAGCACATCACTTGCTCATGCAGTCTCTGAAACTCTCTCCAGAGAGAGTCTGTCTCTTCTAGAGCACCAGAAGAGTGCTCTCTTCTAGCACTCTACTATTACTTTGGACTCCACTTTTATCACAAAACTTAAGAGAGTTCCAGATTTGCATCTCACAAACCTGACTACCCAAAATGTAGGGCCTCATCCAAATAACTAATGGAGAGACTGTTCCTGTATTCTAACAGTTAAGTCAAAGCTTATCAAAGCACCATAAGCAATCATCACCTGTCAGCTGGTAACACGAGAGCTTCTGCACACAGAAGTCTCAGTGTCCACCTGTCACTTTATCAGTGACAATCAAGCCACACACAACCTAGAAATCCCCAGTCTAGGCCATTAACTCCAGGTTGCGCAGGATTCCCAGCAGAGCTTCTCACAGCTGTAAGTCAACGACCTCCAGTCCAGGTCATGGAAGCCCCAGTTTAACTTCACCCAGCCCTTCACCTGACCAGCTCCCGATGTGTTCCACGAGTGACACGAGGTGTAACCGCTCGGGCAATGCGGAGCAGAGAGCATCAGCTGCTTGCCCCAAATTCACTCTGCAGAACTGAGCGCTGCCTTTGGGCAGAGGTGACCCGTGTCCCAGGAGCACAGCACACTGCTGCAGGACAGACCCAGAGGGGAAGACTTGTTACTGCCACCAGTAGCCCTCTGCAGAAGCCCTCCCACACCAGCCTTCGCACCAGGCAGCACTCGGCATGGACATCCACCCAACACTTTGGGAACAGCTGTCCACTGCACCCAGAGCATCCCCCTCCCGGCACTGCTTCCCCCTCGGGACAAGAGCGGGCGGGAGGGGCGGCCTCTCACCTGGAGGAGCACGGCCAGCAGGACGCACAGGTACACCTGGTAAGGGCCCATCTGCCCCACCAGCGGGAATGCCTCCTCCACTTCCATCCCGCTCCCCGCCCGCCGCGCAGCTCCTACGAGCGGCCGCCGAGCAGCGCATCCCCGGGGTGAGGCGGGACGCGGAGCGGCGGCCGGGCCCTCGCGGAGCTGGAGCAGAAGGAGAAGGAGAGGGAGGAGGAGGAGGAGGAGGAGGAGGGAAGGGCGGGAGGCGAGATACGGTGCTCATGCGCAGGCTCCGCGGAGAGCAGCCGGGATGCAGCCGCCTCCCTCCTTCCCGCGCGGCCGCTGGGGAAGCGGAAACGCGCGCGGATTCAGCGCAGGCGCACGGCCCGGGAGTAAAATATTTGGGATGGGGTCGTGTGAGGAGCTGGGCGAGAACGCTGTCAGGGAGGCAGCGCCGAGGTGCCTCGGGCCGGGTCCCTTACAGTGAGCGGGCTCGGCACTGGGGAGGTGGGTGCCGGGTGCGGGAGGGATGTACCTCCTCAGGTCACACCTGGTCACAGCTCTTGGGAAGGGAAAGGGCAGAGAGGGGGTGTCTCTGGACCCTCGGTTAGATCACGGCAGCACGCTGGCCCTGCGGGCTGGGCGAGAAGCCTTCTGGCGAGGTATTGCGGGTTTTATGGCATTGTCCATGCAGAGCTGGGCTCTCACCATCCAGTTTCATCCATCGAGCACAGTGGAGTTACAGTGTGCGCTCCGCGGGTTTGCACCGTACTGAACAGGGTTAGCCCTGTGTCCGGGAAGCTGATAGTGCACTCTGCTTAGGTTCTGTCAGTTCACAGAGGACGCCAAAATGCTGACACACCTCAGCTGTGGAATATTCTGTAATGATTCTTAATCGCTTACCTGCCAATAGTTGGGGGGGAAAAAAAAAAAGAAGCCGTCTCTGGTATAAGACTATTGTGTAGGTGCCACTAGAGGTCAGTTCTGGACCTACACAAATCTTACTGTTCTTGATTTAATGCCTGGTGAGGACATGCCTCTCTCCATTGCACCAGTCTCCACAAATCTGTAGTTGTAGTGTATTTTATGAAAAGAATTTGGAGAGCCTTCATCGTGAACGTGGGGTAGAAGTTCTCACTTAGAAGTAATGGGACTGGTTTGGGAGGGAGCATGAACCCTACTGCACAGAGAAGGGAAGGGAGATAAAAACATGTGAAATAGTAATCTTGCAAAATGGCAATGAGCTTTCATGGTTTTCATTTTCATTACATCTTTACAATAAAGCTCCAGGAACATGAAACAACTTAGATTGTTGAGACTTTTTTTACCTAGTGGTACCAAGAAGCAGCAGCAACATCTTTATGCTTGTAGCTTTTATTGTATGAACAATAGAAAGGAAGAGAGTTGTCGTGAGCTGTGACCTTTAGGACCATGCCAGGAGCCTGGGAAATAATACCGTTTCTGTGTTGAAAAAATCTTGGCAAATTGACAATCATCAAAGCAATTTACTCTTAAAATTAAATTCACCTTTGCCCTAAGCACTTCTTTTCATATTTGAGGCTTAGTACAGATTGATTAAAGGCAAAACAGCAAAGGATTTTTGAAATGTCAGGACCTTTCTGCTGTTCACCCAACTGCACTTGTCTCATTTTATTGCTCAGCTAAGATGTGGAGGAGATGTCCTAGTGTTTGGGAGCTCTGCATTCTTCTCCCCTGCGTCCTTCCCACTCTCCAAGCCAGTTCAGCCACACTCTGTGGCAACCACAGCTTTATTCCAGCTTGCTCAGCAACAGGGAGGGCTGTTGCCTTTACCATCAAGACCCAGCTCCTCCTTGACTCTTGAGCAAAGGTGAACAGACCCTAGGGAAGGAGGTGGTACATGGCTCCCTGTCGGGATGGTCCTGCCTCCCGAATTGCTGTGTGCACCCTGCATTCCCCAGGCACTTCTCATCTCTGTCTCACTTGGGACCTCCAGCACTCCTGCCTGGGGATTTCCTCCCTATGTTCCCTGCTTCCTTACGCCACCCAAGCTCCAGCCTCTGCCTGCTGTATGGGCAGCAATTAAGAACTGTCAGCTTTCTGTATCCATCTCCATGGGGTGCTGCCTTCCAGATGATGCTTCTGCTCTGCTCCCGCCACGCCTCTGCTGAGATAACACCTCTGACTCCCGCAGCTTCTAGTCCTGACCATACCGAAGTTACAGCGTTGGCTTTGGGCATGTCAACACCGTGCAACAATGCCCTGTGCCTGGGGAAAACAGCTCTCGGGGAGCTCTCTCCTCCTGTGCTGCTGCTTCCCAAACTGAATCCAGCAGAGAACCATGAAGGCATTAAGGGACTGGAGCATCTGTCATGTGAGGAAAGGCTAAGACTGGGACTGTCTAGCCTAAAGCTAAGAAGGCTCAAGGAAGAACTTCACAATGTGCGTAAATAACCTGATGGAAAGGAATGAAGAGGAAGAGCCCATGCTTTTCTCAGTGCTGCCTTCCAACAGGACAAGAGGCAATGGGGACAAGTTAAAACAAAACTCACTGGCAATGAGCGGTGTCTGTCCCATGAGGCCGGCCAGTGGTTTTGGAGAGGATTGGATGCAATGTTTAGAGGTTTCAGTCAACAATAGCACTGCATTCCACTTGGCCAATGATCTGTCCTTGCTGGAGCCCTCAGATCTTCTCAGAGTATTATTGCCTGTGAAGTTCATTAATGTACAATTTGCTCCCTCCTCCTCCTCATTAATAACCATGTCAAATAAGAATACTCTTAATAATCCTGTCTGTGGGGAATTTTTCTTTTAATGAGAGCAAATCAGGCTTCTTACTCAGGCATAAATACGGTGCCCCCTAGGTTTTTCCACATCGCTCCCAACCCCTGCTCTGTTAATCCTGCTTCATGGGTTTGTTGCCATTAGAGGCTTACACATCAAATTCATCTGGGCACCCCAAAACTGAGACAGCTGCATGGCTTCTTTTTCAGCCTTTCTGAAATAACAGTCCCAGACACGTTCTTCCTTTTCCTGTCTGTATGTAATGATGACCCAGAGCATTCAAAGTACTAGATAGATGTAAATGCAAACGGATAATCCTAAGATATGTTCCTCTCTGGGGAAAAAAAAAAAAAAAGGGAAATCAGATATCTTACAGCTAAAAATTCATTCTGGTTCATTGACATTGTGTTTCCAGATTTGCTGTATTCATTTGTAGTAGATTCTGACAACAGTCGGTAATTTTTCTTTGGAAACAATAGTAGTTTCAAAAAAGACCTTAAAAGGACTTTCAATGTTCCCACCTTCTGGCTGGGGATTTCTTACCCATTCAAAGGGTGTCCACACAAATTGTTGATTATGCAGTTAGCACAGATGGGATTTAAAGAAGTTCTGTTCCTGGTGGAGGAAATTTCAGGTCATCCATGAGTGGATATTGTGAGTTAGATATGAAACTCTGTAGCCCAGGCTGCTGTGGATGACAGAAGATAAGTGGGTTCAAGTGAAGGATCAACAAGTACCCACAAGTACAAAATTCCTCTGAGGTTTATTTAAAAGAGGAAACACTTCTGACTCTGAAAAGTCCCCAGGACACAAACTGTTCAAAGCTGATATCTGAAGGAAATATTTACCCTCTCTTGTGATACTCCTGTGTAGGCATTAGCTTTTGGCCACAGCAAGAGATGGCATTTGGGCCAGAAAGGACATTGGCTGTCCTGTTGCACAGTCACTTTTGTGATCTTGCACTTCATCAGGTTCCCATCCCCTCGTGGCCTCCATCCCCCTACCTCACAGGAGGTTTCCACCACGTCAGCTGAGCTGAATGCTGAACGCTGAATGGCAAAAAACGGAGCTCCGACTGTGGCACTGAGAATGGCAGCTGTGGGAAGAGTGGTGGAAATCTCTTCCACAATAATATTAAAGGGTTATGGTTCATAAAACTCGTTACTATTAAACAAGCCCAGGGCTAAGAGGAGGTCCCTCCTTTAGGATGAAAATAAAGCAGAGGTTCTCTTGATCTCTTATCTTCATCTGGTCCATAGCAAGATGACAGAAGCAGAGGGTTGACAGTATCTGCCAGAATGCTTGCCTTTGCTGGCCCCCCGTTATGGAAAATGAAGATTTTTTCCAACCAGACTAATCAGCTGCACGTTGCAGCTGGCTTACTCCATAATACTATGCAAAGCTAGCATATGGCTCATTACAATATACCCTGACTAAGTGTGCAGCCAAACAATCCACCAAGGCATTTTTGCTTCTCTGATGTGTTGTTTGCACTTTTTGCAAACAAAGCAACAAACAATTCCTTTGGAGGCACTTTTCAATTTTAGATGAGGCTTGGGGATACTGAATTTCTGTCTGAACTGTGAATGATGTTAAAAGCTGATTCCCTATCCCTTCCTAGATGGACAGTTGTCTGTTTCAAAACAGATCCAATTCAGGTTCCTGAGAAATCTGAGCTTGCTCACACACCATGTATCTGTGACAGTGGATAGTTGCTCTCAGGTGTCTCCCCTGGTCACACCCCAAAGTGCACTTCTGTAGCCAACACCTTCTTGGCCAACAGCCTCTGTAACTCTCAATCCTGCTCAGTTTCCCATCACTTAGACATTGCCTGCAGTGTCCATCCTCGGGTGGGAGCTCTGCTTTCATCACAAACACCGTCAGGGGTTTCAGGTTGAGCAAAGGAGTTTATGAAGCACGCCTCTGTGCTTAAACATACTAAAATCTTAGACATTAAAAAAAGAGAAAAAACAGTGTAGTTTTAAGAAGCAGGATTGGCCTCTGTGGCCCCCCGGCAGTGACTGGGACAGGGATAACAATGCTGAACACAAAGGTGAATGCTTTTGCCTCAAAATGGCTCTTTTGAACAGTTGAGCCACACTGCCTCTGAGAGAACCCATGTGTTCTCTGTAGGCTCTTTTCTTTCCAAGCAGTCATCATTTGGCTGGAGTACTGCTCATAATCTTGACATTTATACCATTCATTCTCTGCCATATCACCAGCATGCAAAAGACTTGTTTGGACCCTGTCTCTTGCTCTGGAGACTGATGAAGATCCCACAGAAGTAAGCAGAAGCACTTACAGGTGGTTTGTCTGGCAGAGGCAAAAGCACTCTGGATTTGAAGGCAGAGAGGGCATTTGGCAACTGATAGCTTTTTCACAATTCCCTCAAAATACAAAAAAAAAGGACAACCTCATGGATTTCAGCAGTTATTTCTATCCCAGGTGTGCCATGTAGTGCAGTACTGGTATTCTGCTCAGTATGTTTGATCCCCCATGAAATTTCTTAATCACCACTGCTGCAGGTTATCCCAGGAGCAGCTTGTCCTTCAACAGCAACTCCAAACTGAAAGATAAGGCATTTGTTCCTGTCCTGCCTTGCAAAGGAAGTGTGATAACTTAGGAACACCTCTCAAAAAGGAAGGTGTAAAGACAGCCAGACACCAGGCAAGTGCTGCTGAGTATAAGGTAGAAGCTCATAGTCAAAATTATCAGAAGTTTGGAGACCTAGGAGCACTGTGGCAGCACCGTGGAAATTCTCATGAGGCCCTACTTGTTGGACCTGATGGGCAGGCACAGACTGTGCTATATGGACTGCCAGACTCTGACTGGCACTAGCTCAGGGCTATCTGAAGTATGATCTAATGAACCTTGTAGACGTACCTTAGGCTTCTGCCCAAAGCAGAGGGAGCATCCGTGGATGATGGGATTCTGTATATTTAGCTCTAGACGTGGGAGGTAGGGGATACTCATTACGTGAATAACCAGAATTCCAGAAAGAGGTTTTTTATAGGCAGTAGTAGGGCATTTCTCCAGCAAACAGATTTGCACCTTGGGAGAGTTCCAAAGACACAAAGGTCTTGTGGACTTCATTTCTCCAAGGAACTCAAAGTGATCTTGGAATCCTGTAGAGCATCTACAAAAGATGTCTGCAAGGGAAGACCCTCACTCAACAGTACCAGGAAGGGACAATAAAACAATCCGGGTTTTGCAGCAAAGAACACTTTTGGAACTTGTGCAGCTAGATGGTGGAAAAAGAGAATGCCACATGCTTCCCATTACCCAAGGAAAAAGGAGGTTTCAAGTTATCCTTGTGTTCTGACATCCCAGTTCATTTATGGGTAGAAAAAAGACACACGGGGCACGGTTTCATAGAATCATAGAATTGTTAAGGTTGGAAAAGACCTCTAAGATCATTGAGTCAAACTCTTAGCCCAGCACCGCCATCTTCACCACGAGGCCATATCCCCAAGTGCCACTTCTAGATGGTTTTGAACACTTCCAGGTCCCTGGGCAGCCGGTTCCCATGCCTGACCACCCCTTCAGTGAAGAAATTTTTCCTAATATCCAATCTAAACCTACCCTGGTGCCGCGTTTCTCATGTTTCTGCTCGGCACCCTCAGCAACTGGCACTTCGGGAAAAAGAGCAGGGTGGGAAGAAGGCGAAGGCGAGCCCCTCTGTCGTCGGAGGCTCCCTCCCGGCCCCCAGCGCTGGCCCGACGCGGGCGAAACAAACGGGAGGGCGGAACCCTTCCACCAACAGAAGGCAGGAACCGAGGAAGATGCCTAAATCTCTTTTCAGGACGGGACAAAACCCATCAATAAATGACCAGCTGGCGGAGGTTCCCTCCGCGCCGGGAACAAAGAGCGGCTGCGGCGCCGGCGGGGGCCCGCAGGGGGCGG
>VZTA01028455.1:869050-907667 GCA_013398855.1 Mohoua ochrocephala | reverse complement strand
CCGCGATCCGCTGCGCGCGGCCGTGAATCGCCGCTCATGAGTTCCGCGGTCCCTGCAAACGCTTCTCCGGGGCGGCACTCGAGCAGCAGCCCTCTTGGCGTGTCTCCTGAAGCACAGGGTATGACAGCAACTTGCACATCTTGCTGCTTAAATGTGCTATTTAAATAAGGCACGGCTGAAATCTGGGGTTGGATGCTGTAGCCTGGATTAATCTCTGTCAGAATATGAAAGCAGTCTCGTCGGATGTTTCTGGCAAAAGATATGCAAATTTGCCATTCAGACTTGTAAAGATCTAGTTCTTAATTGCTATGACTATTAGTCACCGTGCCCATCACTACATCACGTTATACCAGCGTGGAGCTGTAATATACAACAAAAGCCAAGGAACGTTTTCCTACCAGAGGTGAGAGCAGCAGCTGCTCTACAAAGGGTTGACTTCCTCAACACGGCAATGATGAGTACCAGTCTTACCAGTGTATTGTCACTTGGCCATGATGGTCACGTTTTCCAGACTGCTGGGGAGTTTTAAATTGCCATAACAGGTACAGAGTAGCTGCAAAATTTGTGTGTGTTGGCAAAACCTGGGAGAAGGGCAGAATGAGACCCTTCCCAAGTCTAAATCACATAGTTGAATTCCTGGAGGTAAATGCATGTGGTAGTTTTATACATTTTTAAGTCTCTGGGTTACTGCACAGAAGCAAATTTGTGTTGAGTTAGCGTAGGCTGAATGGGAGAAATCCTTTTAGAAAACTGAAATGGTAGAATCCAAGTCTTATGCAGCAAATTCAAAGACTTTTTAGAAAATCTGGATGATGCTAAAATCTGAGAGTCATCCTTGCCCTCCAAAGAGAGAAGGATTTCTCCACATTAAAAATACATGATCTTCTGAATCAATGCATCCTAGAGGAATTTAAAATACATTCAGCAACAGGCAACCACATTTCGGGTCTTTCTGGATTTGTATGGTAAAGGAAAGGGAGATCTTATTTCCACTAATATTCCTACCCTGAAAAATTGTCGGTGATTCCCTGAACAAACTTGGCGACTCTGATGCACTCATTCCAAGATTCGATACTCTGTAGGTCTGCTGGAAACGTGAACGTCTCTCCAAAACTTCATGTTGCTGTTCTGGGTGGATTTCAGTAAAAGTTGTGACACAGCTCTGTGGGGGTAGGTTTGGATGCCTTCCTCAATCCAGAGTCAAAGGCTATGAATGCCTGCACTTCAGATCCTGTAAGTGTCTTATGGCCACAGGGAAAGCCCACTCCACCTATGCTGGCCAGGGTGGGCTGTCTGACGTTGAAATGAGCTCATTCTAAGACCTGACTAGTCCCATTAACCCTTGCCGGTATCATTAGTAGGCACCTCATATAGAAGTAGCTGTAGTGTCTCTCAACAGAGATCAGTACTGTCTCTACCGCCGACAAGTTGCAGGTATCAAGGGAAGACTATAGGGAAGGTGGAAAGCATACCCCAAGATTTCCCAGGCCCCTTTCCTAGGCTTCTTGCAATGTGTGGCTGGTTCAGCCCTAGCTGATGCCTTCATGCTTAGTAGGCCTGGAGAGGTTCTCTTCCATTGTCCAGTCCCCTTTGGAAGTCCTGCTCACTCTTTTGTTCACTGTGTCTTGTAGCAAGGATTTCCACTGCGTAACTGTATGTTCTTTGAAAGAGGACCTCCTGTTGCTACCCTGACACCCACCACCTGCCAATGCCTTGTTCTTCATTTGGTGAAATGGATGAGAGTTTGCATCTTCCATGCCACTTGTAGTTCTGTAAACTTTCACTGAATCATAGAATGGTTTGGGTTGGAAAGGACCTTAAAGATCACCCAGTTCCAACCCCCTCACCGTGGTCTTCCACTAGACCAGGGTGCTGAGAGCTTCACCCAACTTGACCCTGAAAACTTCCAGGGATGGGGCATCCACCCTTCTCTAGGCAACCTGTTCGTTCCTGTGCCTCACCACCCTGACCAGTAAAGAATTTCTTCCTAATATCCAATCTAAATCCCTCCTCTTTTCAGTCTGAAGCCATTCTCCCTTGGCCTTTCACTACATGCCCTTGTGAAAAGTCCCTCTCTAGCTTTCTTTTAGGCCCCCTTCATCAGGTACTAGAAGGTGCTCTGAGGTCTCCCCAAAGCATTTTCTTCTCCAGGCTGAATAGCTCCAACTCTCTGAGATCATCTACTTTGTTAGATCTCCTGCTGTTCTTCTGGGACAGTGCGCCAAGGAAGAACTACCTGGGAAAGCTCCTCAGCTGGAAATGCAGGGAGAAAGTGTATAAAATGTTCTCAGATGTGTGATTTTCTGTAAGTAGCTCCCAAAGCACTTCTTTCAGTCCACAGCTGGCTGTTTGGAGCAATCTGATTTCGGACTGTTGATATAAATGAAGTAAGAGCTGGAGAGCACTTTTGCTGCCAAAGGTGGCGGTGGTGCTGAGTTCAGAGCCTTCATATCTACAGACTTCTCAGAAGAGGTTGCAGGCAATGCTCCTGCTCGATTTCCTCCCTCTGTGGGAACTCTGGACTGTGAGAACAATCCATGCGGCTGAGTTTGGTTTCCCAGTCTAATTCTTTGTGGTAGTAACAAGCAGGCAAAGAAGGTAGGATACACATTCCTCCTCCCCAAAATCTGGTTATCCACAAAATGTGCTTGTCAGCTGGCCTTAGACCCTGCAATTCTTGATGGGATTGCTCTGCTGATTCACCCCCGGACTGATCTCCAGGAGACCTGTGTGGAGCCAAGGAAGGAAGTTTTCTGAGCAGGGGACAGTTCACACAAGCAACTATATTAGATTCTGGTGACAAACAACATCAGTAGGAACTGACATCAACTCCAAAGCCCCAGTAGGGAGCAGCAATCGAGAACTTCCCTTCTTCAGTTTCCACGACTGACATTAAGGGCCTGAGGCCTTCTCTTGGAGACCGGGTTCATTCTCCATCACTTAGCTCCTCATTGACTCAAGCTGCCAAAGAGGACATCTGGTAGCAAAGGGAGCTGGTGCCTTTTCTGAGGTGGAAATACAGTGTCTTTATTAGCAGCTGCATTTAGACTTCTAACTAATTTCATCTAGGCCACTGAACAGTTGGAGAATGACAGCAACTCCACTGAGTTTTGAGGGTACAAGTGTACCTAAAGGCTTCAGCTGTATTAACATGTTTGGCTACTGTGTGACAGATCTGCCGTGGGGTATGAATTCAGGGATGGCATTCTAAGAGGAGCTGGCATTTTTGATCGGTTCGTTGGTCACGACACCTGAGGCAGGAGTTTGCATAAGTCTCAGACCCTATTTCCAACGCCTTTAATGATTGCAGTCACTGAAGTGCGTTGTGTCGAGGGGGCAAAGACTCCATTTGGAGGGAGAAAGGAAGCACAAGTGTGAACAGCTGCGTTACTCTTCACTGGGGCTGGGATATCCATCCTAACCCCAGGCTGGGCAAGAGAAAGGGCTCCAAGCAGAGATTAACTTCCTCACTGCCTCACAGTTTATTTTTAAAATCCTCATGTGTGAGTATGGGGAACTGAATCCCACCCTAAATTATCAGATGTCCTAGGGGCTAGAGTGGAGCAAGAATACAAAAGTCAGTTTTAGGAGTCTTAGGGAAATGGAGGCCATGAGCAAAGCTGATTTTTGTAAGCTCTGTGAGATGCACAGGGAGTCAGCAGCAGTGCTGGAAGATGTTACGAGGTCTTTTTCCAGGTACAGCTGTGGACTGCCACCATCCCAGGTCTTTTTGCAAAGTCTGGGCTGGCAACCTTCCTGCAAGGAGGGGACCAAAGGTAGAAAACTCACTATAAGCATAGACACGGTAGGACAACAGAGATCGAGGAGGATAAAATCCC
This sequence comes from Mohoua ochrocephala, assembly GCA_013398855.1. Classification (NCBI taxonomy): domain Eukaryota; kingdom Metazoa; phylum Chordata; class Aves; order Passeriformes; family Acanthizidae; genus Mohoua; species Mohoua ochrocephala. Next base: position 903,828 of record VZTA01028455.1, on the reverse strand, counting down.
TACGGGGATTTGGATTTTAAATAATTTGTGAGATGCACAGGAAGCCAGATGGGTTTTAAACAAAGATTGTAGGGACAAGCTCATTTCTCAATCAAAAAGTATCCTGAGCCTGTTGATGCTTCAGATGTGTGCCGCATTTTTTATACCAAGTGGAAAAAGAAACCCAACTTCTTGGACTTGACTTGCTTTGCTTCCTGTGTAATGTGTTTCTAAGGATCAGTTTGTGGAGCTGAAAGAGATGCACGGGACATGAATGGAACACGGTGCAGCGAAGCTAACACACCATAACATTTCCAGTACTCTGAATTGAGTATCTCTGCGTGGCACAGTGGGGACCTGGCAGTTCATTCAAAGCCAGCTTACAACTCTTAGACTTGATACGCACTTGCATAACAGACTCAGCCATTCTGGGCTTGCTGAGGGGGACTTTGCTTGTTGTTACTTCACTGAACATTTTTTCTTAGTCAAAAACTTCATGTCAGTTCAGCCCTGCTCCATTCAAGTTACAGCGCTGGGAGAGGGAAAGCTACCAATGTTTGCTTTCTGTACGAAGAACAATAATGTTGGAAGCACTAATGAAGAGTAGGAAGGGTGTTTTCATAGAAAACATGTTGCCTACGTTTCATCTGAGAATGCGAAAGAACTGTGGTTGCCAGCTCTAAACTTGACAGGTTGCTGCCAAAACAGAAGCATTGCCAATAAAAGCAAGGAAAGATTTGCTAAGAATACAGGCAGAGCTGCTTTTGCTCTTCGTGAGTGGAGAACAGTTGGGAAGTGATTAGTCCACAGTGCCACTTGAAACAACTTTATCATATGTGCCATATGGACTTCAATACAAACTTCTCTATAGTTTAATACTTGCTAATAAAGAAATCAACAGAAAGAAGTTAAGTGAGAAGTTACATCTATGTCTATGTAGACTGAAAGGGAAAAAACAAAAATGGAAATTGAGAGTCTTTTTTTGGCAGAGATGCACTGCTAAACTTCCAAGCAAATAGTCAAGAGGTGAGAGCCATGGATTTGCCCATGGGGAGGAGAGGAAAACGAGCAACCAGCCAGCAGGGACAAAACACCTCCCAGGAAAGGGAATGCAGCACTTGAGGTAAAATGGAACACCCCCTGTCTTCAAAACTTGCTGTAACTTCAGTCATCTGGCCAGAGTCCTGTGTCCTCCTCTGTCATGTTCTGGCCCATCATGGCCACTTAAATCATATCACTAGTTACATTATACATGATCAGTTAAGTTATATTCATAGTACCAAAAGAAGGAACCACACTCCATAATTCAGACAAGGATCTGTATTTTCAGCTATGTGAAAGTCAATAAAGACTTGTCAATTGAGTCAATTGAGAGCTGTCAATTGAGAGGCAGGTCAATCTTACGCAGAAACCAAAACACTTGAGGAAGTCAGTTCCTAGATTTTAGGTCTGGGGATTTAGTTTTTCTCTAAGCCAGGAAAATCTGGGGCCAGATCTGGATAATCGAAGATATTTTCACCCTACGTGTCAGAATGTACCTTTTACCACCCCATCCATCCATCCATCCATCCATCCATCCATCCATCCATCCATCATTAATGCCTCTAAGCAAGACTATTTTAAATACACTCATTAATTGCTGATTTCCTTGGAGTTCCAGTTGGGCTCATTTATGTTCCATTTCCAATCATCTGTAAATAAAACATAACAGCTACAAAGACACCAAAGGAAGGAAAAGGCAGAAGTGGAAGAGAGAATAGTCAAGAGAGCTTTTTAGATTCAATTAAAAGGAGTTTTTCCTTAATTCATGCTATACCAAATCCATATGAGACTTTGGGAATTTTTTAGATTGAAAAGTTTCTTGAAGCAATTTGAATTTGCACTTTGAAGTTTATCCCGTTTCACATCAACTGAACATCCTCACGCCATGCTCAGTACTTCTAAGATATATGCATTTACCTGTGTCAGTCTCAGATTATCCAAGCAGCACCAGACAAGCCATTTCATCTCTGTGCCTCCATTCTTCCCCCTACCCTCCAAGAGGAAATAGAGTATTCTTCTTGCCTACATGCCAGGATTTTCTGGAACCTGCATATTTCATTATTTTGTCACTGACCCAAAAGCTACTTAAGGTCAATGCAAAGATTTCAACTGATTTCCCTGAGCTTTACCTTAGTTTATAAATATACTTACTCTGAAGCCTTTGGACAAATAGCACTGTAAAAATGCACTGTTGGTACTACTGCATCTTGCACTGTCTTCCATCCCTTCTTTAGCTGGCGATAGTCCCACAGAAGACAGACTGAGAGAAAGCCAAGTGTCAAGCTCCAGATTTCACCCATTGTCTTCTAAAACAACTGAGTTGTAATGCAAATTGTTCTGCTTTGTTAGGAATGAAGTGCAGCAACTCAACAGAAGTGTTTATTCTCAGGGATATTTCTTGATAGACAAGCTGCATCGCATCCAGGCGGGGAGATTTAGCTTTTTGTTACATCCTAGGAAGTGCAAGCTGAAAGGGAGCTTCCCTAGTGAGCAGAAGTATCCATATTTCCTAAGCAGGGAAGGCAATGACAGATTAAAGCCAAACTCCTGTCAGACAACAGGAAACCTCCCGTTAGCCTCCGAAGTGCCCAGATTTATCTAATGAATCGGCAGCACAGGCAGGGAACTGACCCAAACTTCACATGAGCAAGAATAGCTCTGCGGATTGGCCCCATGACTCTGCTCCTTCTTTTAGCATTGTCTAAACTCCTTGCATTCATTTAGCCATGTTGATGAATGGTTGTCGGCTTTCGCCATTCATCAGTGCTGAGGCAGGGAAACAGCATGGAGGCGCTTCTGGCCTTTTCGGTCCCGTTTGGTTTAACACTGATCTGCCGAGGTCTCTGTTTAGTGCACAAGGCCCTGACAGGAGTCTTTCTGTGGTGAAGAACCAGCACTAGTTAATTCTGGAAAGGAATCCTGCCAGACAGAGAAATCCTGCAATGCTTCCTCGGTGTCTCCCAGGCTATAAGGGTTTACCTCTTAACAAGATCGCCGAGATGAACAGATGTGCCCTGACCTGAAAATTCTCAGCGTTTTGATCAGTGTATTAACACACAACACTTGAATTGTCAAAATCATTTACACCTCCAAACACATTCCTTTTGCCAGGCAGTTGGAAGAAGTGTGTTGAATGTTTAAACAAAGGCACTGACCTGTATGTGAGACTCAGCGAGCTCTTTGGATCACACACCCTGTAATGTTGCTTGTCAAAGCAAGACAGAGGCAGCAGTTCCCGAGTCTGAATTGCCACTCTGGAGTCACACCATCCACAGGAGACATTTCTTTCTGGCCTAGAAGGGGCGTCACATGCAGAGAATCCCCTGCTCGTGCAAGCGCACCGTGTCGGGTGGATAAGCAGGGAAGGTCAATCACATCACTCCTCAAGCTTCCAGGGCTGGGCAAGAGGGGCAGCATTTATGGTCAGATAAAGGTCAGGAATCAGTAGGGTTTAGGGCACATTTCTGTGATCTGTTAATAAGCGAGATCGTCTTCAGATCCTGTTACAATAGTGTGCTGCAGCATCATCCTCGAGGGTTGCCTTTGAGGGGCAGAGGTTGAAGATTTCAGTTTCTGTAGCCTGGGATATTTTGGAGTAACTGGCAATGTCTTATTTCTGTCTGTCAAGTGATCTACCAAAGCCATCGGTTCATCTTGGAGAGGATCCAGGGAATAAGAAAGAAATGGGTAACAATAACTCATTATTAAACCTGGGTTGCTGACTCCTTCCACCAGCGAATAGTTTAGATATCAGGGATCAAAGGCATTGCTTCCAGCAGGAGGCATTTGCACGCACATCTGTTTGGCACTAATAAAATAGCTGCTAGACAAAGTGGAGACTCCAGCCTTTGAAACCTATCCATCTGTTGTTTGGGGCTGAGGGCTCACAGTTCCTTGGGCAGCATTTGGAGCGATTTGAGGATCCAGCAAAAGACATCTTTTCTGATGTAGCATCTTTTCTGTGTCGAAGTGGGAAGGAAATATTGGAGGAACTGCTAAGTCAGTTTGCACATGTATTTTAATGCTATTTGTAAAAATACATCATCTTTATCCCTAAGGAGACCTCTCTTAGAGATGGAACCTTTATGGTTCTTACCCAGTGAGCATGTGGCAATATAGAAGAGGATGACTGCCTGCAGTCCTGTGAGATCTACAGCAAGAATGAGACTACATGGAAAGAAAGCAACTTGCAGAAATGGTGCAGGGGTACTCTGCTTCAAGTCTAAAAATTATGTGCCTGAGCCTGCAAGGAAGTGTTCCTGCTTTGATTTTTTGCCATCATTGGTTATGGGGCACATGGACACAGAAGTCAAAGTTATCCCTTTCACATCTCACTGGACTAAAAGGTTAAGTAGTGAGTGAGATACTCTTGTGGGTAAACACACCCATGCCCCCATGATATAGGGAAGCCTGCAATATATTTGGTGAGTACAGTAACCCCAGTGCAATTAGAACTGAGAGAGCTGCTTTTAGGGAAGTTACAATGTAGTGGTGCTTATACAAGCATACCATGCAGAATAAACATAGGCAGAGGAAGAAACAGCAACAACAACAAAACTCTCAGTGAGCCTCACTAAAGATCCCTGCAAGTGATCTTACCTGTGAGCTGAGAGAACTCCAGCTTGCTCAGAGAGACACAAATCCAGGGAAAGCTCAGGGAAAGAGTAGCAAGGGCTGCTGAACTGAACCAAAACCAGCATCAAAACAATGGCTGATGCAGAAGAACAAGTGTATTTGCCAGAGCTAACAGTTTGCATGAAGCAGGAAAGCCAAATAATAAATCATAATCCAGGACACATCCCACAGAAACAATTCAAGAGAAAAGGTGGATAACATACAGGTCAGGGGCAGGTGTGGGAGATGCTGGAGAAACAGCACCATTTCACCTCCCAGTGGGATCTCTTCTGCAGAAGGGAAGCACAGCTGTGTAATGGATGGTAAGGTACATGACAGACTTCCAGTGCAGAGGGTTTCTGTAGTGTGATAACAGAGGCAGGGAGATTCACACATGCAAGGCACATCTCTGAAGGCTGCCATTCACCACCAGTGCAGTAACTTAGCTCTAAGATCAATGACCAGTTTGATTTCTGCGGGACTGCTGACCCAGCTGCCATGCAGTACCAGCAAAAACGATAAGCAGGAAAATGAGCTGGGAGAAATACATCTGTGTGCTGATTATGCATTGGCCAGCGGAAGGTAAATGCAATTCATAGTAGAAAACACATTATTCTGTACAAGAAACAGCAGCCTATTATGTGCTTGAAAAAGCTAAACACATCCCGATCTCAGGAAAGATTCAAAGGAAGCCACAAACATGCTTTAGAAGAGTCAGGACCAGAGCCACAACAGCAGGCAGAATTTCACTACTGCTGCGTGCAAGCAAGGCTACCTGGGTGCCAACATCTCCCTGAAGGTTATAGACATGATGACTTAATTGTCTCTCTGGATCTACCACAACAATATTGGGCCATTTCTCCTGATAACAACTGGAAAGCTGGCTGCTTTTTATTGCTATGGAGTTGACCAAAGAGGACGTGCCTGACAGCACCAACATGATACCTGTCCAGAAGCAGCATGATAAGGGCTGCTCTGCTAAAGAGGGCAGGCAGGAAGCTGGGGGTGACCTCAACAGAGGCAGAACAGCACCTTCACCAACATGGTCTCACAGTTCTGGAGCAGGGCAGAGCAATGACAGTCCACTGACTGTCCTAGACAAGGTGAAGTGAGGTCAGAGAGCTCAATCAGGACCAGTAGGAGATGGGGTCAGAGCTGGGACAAAGCTGGTTACAACGCAGGTCTGGTGTCCCACCTTGAAAACCAGCCAGTAAGGCAGGATAAGGCAGAGGTTCAGCTCAGTCTAGATCTGGGCCCTAAGCTTATCTTAGGCCTGTGGTAGACAGCCTAAAAAAGGCTGTGGGAGATGCTAGTGCTCCGTTTATTGTATGGGATCATGGGGGAGTGCCAGAACGTCCTCATCATATGTGAGGATGAAGAGATTACTGTAGCTCTTATCCAGCTCTGTACCAAAATACTTCAAGAAGGTGAAAGCCCTTCAAGACTGAGATAAAGTTAGATAGTAGCCCCTTTGTGCCAGAGGTGAAGAGGTAATGAAGCTGAGAGTTTTGCTGACCTTGACTGTAAAGCCAGAAAACAATGAAGAACATCTACAGAGGTTTTATGACAACATGAAGAGAAAAAGACAGTGGCAAGAAGACCCCTGGTTGTGTAACAAAAATGAAGTATGCAGTCTGTTACAATTCATGATCATACACAGCATTGAAATGACAATTTCTGCGAATGACTGAACTCTTAGAAACTGAGATACATTAAGGATGTGATGGAAATCAAGGACCTTATGAGGAGATGCAAGAATCAGGCCTCACACTGTGTTTCAAGTGCAAATCTGGGTATATAATTAAAATCAAAGGTACTTCATGTCATCAGCACAAACCTAAGTCTGCCTTCACTGTGGGTAATGGGAGACACAGTTTCCAACCTGAGGCTGCCACCATGATCCACATGTACTGTCACAGTGACACCACATGAGCAGTGTTGGGCAGATAAGAACGCTGTTCAGTCCTTACCGTGCCACACGCCACAAGGGTCCCTGGTAATCGTGATCAGAGAAGTCACAGGCTGGTGATGTACATGGAGCAGGACGAAGGGAATGCACCACAGTTTTTGCTCATTTCCCAAAAGGGAAAACACCATCAAAGGCAATGCAAGAGAACCAGCAGACAGCACACCCAAAGAAACAAGAGCCATGTCCAGAAATGGGGGCACTTATAAGTAGCCTCTGCCGTCAGCTCGCTTGACAGAGAGTTGGGAAGAAAAGGCTATGGGAACAGCAAGAAGGATCAGCTAAATGGATGCAGCAGGAGGAAGGAAAACACCCATCTGAGAACAGGAACAGTGCAAACAATGAGTAGGAGAGGGATCCAAAGTCTGGCAGACTCGAAAGGCAGCAAGAAATGTTCTTTCTAGATGGGGCTGTGTGTTGGTAACTGCAGGGTTTGGCAAGTCAGCAAACATTCAAACAAAACACACCAACAAAAGCAGCTAAAAAGCAAGAAACAGCAAGTCGTGTGGGCTATGGAGCAGTGAGTGCAGGCTTGGAGGAGGCTACGCTTTGGAGAATGCACTAGGAAGTCTGTCCAGACACATGCAGACACAATGACTGCTGTAGCTGCAGTGCCTCTAAAACAGCTGTTGCCAGCGAAGCACAGGTTTAGTCTTAGAAACATTGCACTTTTCTTTGCTGTGGGTCCTACTAAGCAGTGCACGGAGCCATATCTAAAGCTACGCTCCAAGCTGAACACACTGCCAGCTGCCCCAAAGAGATTTAAGGCTCTTCTCCTGCCTCATACTCCATCAGCTCCAGGACAGCGCCTGTTTCTAGAAGAACCCCAGGTCCAAACCATACCAGGACCCCTGATTTTCCAATTGTTTTGGTGTTTAGGCTGCTGAGGGTGAGCAAAGTGGTGTGATAAGACACACTGGAACATCTGACATGAAGCCCGTCTCCAATTCTTTCAAAACAAATAGCATGCAAAAAAGGAGCAGGTTTTAACCAGCCTTGGTTTGCAGCCAACATGGGCACATGGTTAGCTTTAGCAGGACTGGACAGCATATGGCACAGCGACCTGGCTTGTTGTGAATAATGGAGTATAATAAAACCTGTCAAACTGCTATTGGCAGCTAGGGTGAGGAAAAGTCTCAGTGCACAGACAGTTTGAGAAAACCCACTTGTCACTGCCATGCAAAATATTTTATGGCAGTAAATATACATCATAAAGTGCCTCTCAGCCTTGGGTGTTTTATCCTCAGTCCCTGAATTTCTACAGGAGTCCAGCACAACTATGGGGATAGCAAAGCGGGGAATGCTAACAGCTGGGAGGAACAAAAAACAGGTGCATGAGAAGGTGAAGAAGATAAAGAGCCAAGGTCCAGAAGCAAGAACAGCAGGAGGAGTTAGAAGGGGTAGTAGGAAGACCGAGGAGTGTCATGGCCACCAGCAGGTGTGTTGGCTGAGAAACACGAGGGGGCTGCCTGCTGGCCCGGATGGCAGAGGAGGCAATGGTGTGCACTCAAGGCAGGCAAAGGGAGGAGGAGGCAGGATCCTGTTGGAGAGGGCAGCACTGTCTGGCTCTTGGACGGAGGAGGACTTTGTGGGTGATAGGAGGGCTGCATTTTGTGTGCTAAAGCTTGAAGGCAAGGAATCAACAGGGGAATTTCTTTGTAATCCATCCACAGAGCCAGAGTCAGCAGGGAAATGTGTGATGGGGAAAATGCGGCTCTCTCCCTATAAAAGTTCAGCCAGTGCCTAGCCCCCGCAGCATCTCTGCAGAGCACGTGGGGCCATGAGCTGGGCTCGCAAGGGCAACTCCAGCTGACATGCAAGGACTTAAAGTCCCAGTTCCACCCCCAGCCTTGGAGGACTGAACAGAATTCTGCCAGAACAACGCAGGTCAGAATTAACCTTGAATTTTCATGTCTTGAGTCATCAGCCTGAGCTTAATTTTAGGCTGCATCTCTGGAGAAGAGTGAGTATTGCAAGGCTTAATGGCAGCTCAGCCTGGGCTTCTTTGTGCCCTGCAGTGTTTTTCTCCCTCTGGCCTTGGATTTGTCTGGTTTCTGGAACTATCCTGCTCTCCGAGAGCGTAACAGGGAAGTAGAAGCACTGCTTAGTCATTGCATCCTGCCATTTCAAGCGTCAGTCTTGTTTTTGGGGTTTTTTTAAAGAAAACACTGAGATTACTTCCCTTATAGACTTAAATGCCTTAAAATATTGCTACTGCTGCTTGGGGTGCCTGGTTTGTACTATCAATGGCCTGCCTTAGCTGTGCTAAATGCACTTACATGGGAGCAATAGCAACAATCTGGAATTCAGAAAGTCTACAAACAGGCAGGCCTGTTTTAATTAGTTGAGTACAGAGACTAATTAATATGCAAATGAGAAGCTTACCAATATTAATCATCTGTTTTACTAGGCTGCTTTACTAAAGAGTTTCTAACAAATTTGCGGATGAAGTTTCCATGACATTAAAAATCAGCTAAACACCTACCTGAGAAATAGTCTCCGACAATAAAAGGGAAAGAGAGGGAGAGTGCGGCTTTGGTTTTTTGGAAGGAAAACATCAGTGACTGAAACTAATTTTGTCTTTGGCAAGTGTCACATAGGCTGACTGAGTCAACCGTTTCCAAACCCTAATTGAAAGCATTTCAGCAAGCTAGACACCAAAAGGCACTTGGACAGTAGCAGCACACGCATGTCCGTGTGTGCGTATTTCCTTGTGAGAATTGGCTAAAAAATCGCATGGTTGACTAAAAACTTGCATGATTGACTGAAAGCATGATTGACTAAAAAATTACTGTCTACCTTTGACATCTCCCAATGGCTGTCAACACTGTGGAGCATAACCCCCAAGTAAGATCACACTGGGTTGTACCTTCTGTGTATTTTCCTATCTCCCTTCCTGTAACCAACGCCTTAGAACACGGTAACCGAAATCCTGCCCCTGAGCTACACCACTCTTTACTCTGTTAGCCTTACATTTTGCACTTCACTGAGCTTCTAGGTGGGTTTGGTGGAGCTTCTTGTCAAATTCGCTCTCTGATTTTCATACTTTACTTCAGTGCAATTGCATATGGGTTCCCCTCACTGCCCCAGGGAATGCAGAAATCAAATAAAGAATGTTTTCATCTCTAACAAATCTGTCAAAGCATTTCTGTACCTCCTGGTTTTCTTTTCATATACCTTTACCCCATGTTCCCTCTATTAAAAGCAGAACCTAAATTCTTAGTGTGATGTACCCCTTTAAATTACTGAAAATGTGAGAATGAGATTTGCAAATCTCTTCTTGAGTCACAGGTGAGACCAAAAATCTGCCAGCAAGATACTTCAAAAAAATTAAAGACAGCCTTAAAAATGAATCCAAATCCACTGGCTGATCTTCAGGGCCAGTGAATGGAGCTTGGCGGGTGGTTTGGATTAAAGAGGTTCCTGAGGTTGCAGAGCTGGAAAATGGAAATAGCTCAGCAGCACCTGCCATCACTCCTGAGATAGGCTTCCTCCTCCCAGCTGAAAACATGGAAGATACACGTTTCATTTATTCAGAAACAAGACTCGGGCTGAGGCTGCCCTTGCAGCCTCCATTTACCTGCACTGAAGTCCCAGCTAGGGGTATGTTTCCTTCCTGAACTGGGGATACTGAGATGAGAAGAATAGCTGAGCCTCGTCCTGACTCCCAGCACCTCCTGCAAATTCCTGCTGCTGCGAACTGGTAACCGGTTTTCCTGTAGCTGTCTGTAACATGGAAAATGGCTTTAATTTCAGTGTTTGCATTTAATATGGGAGCATTGCTCATTCTTCACCCTAGCATCAACTCTTTTTATCACTCCTTCCATGATGCTTTTAGCTCCTGACCTCAGGAGCTCTTGATGCAGTGCAGCAGTGCCAAGAGAGCACAGCAGATGGAGGTCCCACTGAGGTGTTGGCAGGACCTTGTGGGGGACAGGACAGGGGCAAAGGAGGAAGAAGGATGGGCTATGAGTGTATTTCTGAGGGATTTTATAGTGTTGGGGAGTTAAGAAGGGAAGCAAAGATGGGAAAATGAGGAGTGGGAGATGTCATGCTGGTGGGGGGGGGGAGGGTCTACAGGCTTTAAATCCTCCTCAGAATTAGGATTTAATACCAACTACCCCACTATTGTTTGTGCTTGAGCTCCAATATTCCTCATTGCCCTAACGATCCCAAATCTGGCTTTCATGGAAAGAACTGTGCACACCATAGAAAGAGGTGTGCTCTTGAAACAAGGACACTTCCGTGAATGGTTCAGCTCTTTTAAAGGAGCTGGGGTATTAGCCAGGTGCATAATCTCTCCCTCTATACTCCGTGCAGCACAAAGGGGTTTATTTTCTTCTCCTTTTTCTTTCACAGTGTTTTTGGGTAAGGCTCCTCTTGTTTGCTCATGTTGCAACATTGCTTGGAGAAGACTTTCTTCCTGAGTGCAGAGAATGCTGGAGGGATTGTGCCCCTCTGCTCTCTCAGCCTACCCTGTCCCACCTTACACAACCCTTCCCCCTTGGTTACTGCCTTTCTCCTTCTCCAGCCAGAACCCCCATCCTGGACCCCATCCCCATGCTCCCACACACCTCCCACATGCATGAAGGTCTGAGCTTCATTCCTTCAGGATATGTTTGTGGCATATCCCATCTCATCTCCCTGGATGTGCTCCCTACTTCTCCCTGCCTTCTGCCCTCCAGAGCTAGAAACACTAATCCTGGCACCCGCAAGTCCTGAGTCTCAGCCTGGGGATGGAGCAAACATAGAGACACAGGGCTGGCAACCTCCCTGTGTCGGTTCAGGGTCTTCTTCTCTTTGCATGGTGCCTGTGCAGGCACCTCAGCCTCGTCACTGAGGTGACAGAAATGTCTCCTTCTACAGAACTGCTGAATGGCTCGGACTCATCTTTCCTAGAGAAATCCACCTTTGAGTGCTCATGAGGAACTGGCAGATTGCAGCCTCCAGAACAAACATTTTAGAAAGTTATGAGTGACTGAAGATTAGTGAACAGAACAAACTGTTTAGCTGACTTTAGCTGCAGCTGTCACTAGCACTACACCCACATCAGCAGGTGGAAAGGAGGTGAGTGCAAGAGTTGGAGAGGTGTGATAAATACAGCCAAGTAGTTGAAAAAGCAAAAGCTATTATTTTGCTGATACAAGCGATTTAAAGTAGCCTCAAAATTTAGGATCTGTGAAATGAGCTCTTTCCACGTTTAAGGCTAACTACTATTCTCATGGGAGGGGAAAAAGACCCCATTGATTGGAGAGAATTTTAACAGGAAGTGTTTTTCCTCAGTAGTAGCAATGCAAATAAGAACAGAGTGCTAGAGTTTGGTAATGGAAGGATGAAATCATGTAGAAACTGACTGAGAAAAAAGCAGAAAGCATGACTTTTTTCCCCTTTTCCATGGAAAGGTAAGCAGAACTGAATGAGATTAAAAACCCAGGCAGGATGTTTCAGGCTATTTTATACAAGAAATTTCCATTGTGCCATCAGCCAAACTTCTGAGGTCATCTTGTTTTGGGGAATTTTTAGGAAAATTTACAGTTTTTAATATGGTGTCATTATTTTTACAGCATATTAAAAGTTTCAGGGGAAAATGAGCAATCTTCCTGTTCTTTGTAGTGAGCATAAGGACAAGAGAAAAGACAGAAAGAAAAGAACAAATTTGGATAAACCGAAGCAGTGGAGTGTCTCATCTCTGATACAGAATCCTATAAAAAAGAACACTGAAATGGTCTTTCCAAGCCCTGATGCCCTATCTCTGTATAATCCCTTCAAAGTAGTGTAAACCTCAGTGATTATTAATATATTTTTGGTTGTTTATATGAACCTTGAGGGGGAAAGGAAGCTTCTGCCATTTTAATTCCTTTGTTAATGTCTTTATGAATGCAATTAGCACTTCATTCACGCTTCTTTGTTTCTGGATCCCATTACGATATGGCTTATGCCAACTTCTCTCTCCCAGGAGAGGTGAGGCATCATGCAGCACTCCACTCAGCTGTGTGGCTGAGCACTGACAAACTCAATTTGCTGGAGGAGAGCGTGAGATGACACGGTGCAGTCGCTGCTGCTGTGATATGGACAAATGGCCTCTTTTGTTCCAAGCAAGACATCACCTGTCCTGAGGAAGTGCATCTGTGCATAGGTAAGTGAAAGAAAAACAAGGTTGATTTACCTGACAAGAAATTAACCTACTGCAGCTGGTTGTAAAACGAAGTATCTAATTATTTAGTCCCTTTTTTACAATTGCACCATGCCCATTCAAGTACCCGTACAGTAGTTTTTAATTTCTAAACATGATGCTAAAGTCACCCCTCTTATAACCCCATCAGTCTCTACAGTTCTAAACCAGGGATGGATTTGACCCCTCAGTTTTTTTCCTGACTGCTCCAAATGGCTTTGAGGTCAATGCCCCAAGCTGCAGCTCCTGAGGTTGCACAGCTGGACTCGTAGAATCATGGAATCATAAGAAGCAGTCGTGAGTTGGAAGGATCCCACAAGGATCGCTGAGTCTAACTTAAGGAAGCCGGACCTTTACATTAGCAGAAGCTTGGGTTCATTTGGGGCTGATCCTGTCCTCAGGGTTCATCAGGGGAGGTTAAGAGGAAGCCCAGTGAGATGAGTGGGCTTGTAGTGGTGTAAAGTTGAAGCCAGAAGGAGCTGAAGCCTGTCAGTCTGTTAGGGCAGCTCTCCAGGGCTACACGGGCATTTACAGCTGCAGGGGCTGTGAGCATCAGGGGCTTGGGCACTGCAGCACCTCTGGGCAGTGAGGAGCCTGCGTGTTTCTAAATATCCCACCAGGTACCAATTCACACCTAAATACTCTTGGAAATGCCGTTCAGAACTTCTCTGAGGTGAGGAGCCAGCCCTGATTCGGGAGTGTGTTAACTGAGCACAGGCAGGGAAATCCAGAGAGATTTGAGCCTGTGGGAGCCCAGCAATGCTCCCAGCTGCAGGCTGATGAAATTTTTGCCACCTCCATCAGGGAGAAGATTGAGGTAGGTGCAGTTTACCCACAGGATTGATTCTTTAAAATTACTACAGTATTCCATGAAGGGGGAAGAGTGTCTCTCCCCAGACAGGGATGAAGGTAGTGAACACATAAGCTGTTCCTCCTGCCAAAAATTTCTGATGAGGCAGACAGGGAAATGCTGGTTTACAGTGTTGTAGACTCTTTCTCCCTTTTTTTATGTTGATCCCACGCACTCTTTGCCTTTCCCAGTGCAACCTGGCATACAAAGCACATCAGCAGACGCTGAAGTCCAGACACTCCCTGTGGGCTCCAGGTCCCCTTTTACACTGCCCCCACATCCCCAAGGAACCTACTGCCAGGTAAAGGGGATTGTTGTTTCCATCACAAGACAGAAGGGAGGAAAAAACTGTGGGCTGAAAGCCCAAGGAAAAGAGACAGGAATTCTTTATCGCTTATTAAATGTGCAATTCAAAACCTGGTGAATAGGGAGATGAAAAGCTCCTGCTGAGAAATGGAGAGAGAAATTGCATTTTGGCCTTGGGGAAACCTGTGCCTATAATATTAAAGATGTGCAAATAAATAAATAAAGGCAATAGCTAGATTTACGTGTCTAATATCCTTGCATGCCGTGATCAATGTCGATATTTTACTTTTTTATGAGGTTCTCCAAAAATCTATGGCGCTTTCCTTTATTAATTGTTATCCTCATTGCAAAGGTCTTTCACATGTCTCCAGCAACTAGGTCTTAGCTGTCAACTCCATTAAATTCTATTATAATGTGGCATGATTGAATGCTCCAGTGGGATTGGCCAGCCAGTGTGTATTAATATATTATGGAGCATGCAGAGGCAGGCACCAGCACCTTGCTGCATTCACAAAGATGCTGTTGTGTTTACATTTTTTTCCCCCTCTCTATGCACGTCTGCTGTTTCAGTGGAAACTGGCTTTACCATAAATTATCCCTTGCAAAAAGAACAATGTAAACTGCGAGGGAGCTTTCCCTGGGATGTGGAAGCCAGCGGTCTCCCCTCAAGTGAGCAGATTCTCATTCTCTGCCTGGGATGTATTTGTACGACTTTAATTAGTTTGTGTTTGTACAGTATGAAAATCTAGGAGGCCCATGTTATTTAACATTAGGGAATATTGAAGAGCAGAGGATTTCCCACCCTGCTGGTTATAAGCAGGGATGTTACGCTGCTGGGAGGAAGCAGAATCAGAATTCAAATAGGTGTGATCATGGATTTTTTTTAAACAAAGGAGTTTGGCAGATCATACATAAGCATAGTTTAAGACCTGGGCCTTTTGGGGGTGGTGCATGTACACTGAATAGGATGTCACTTGCAATGACACCCCTCAGACAACTTAATACCACCTTCAGTGCCTGTCTGCAGCCTGAACTGAGCAACCCAACTTGGGCACCTTGTGCTTCTACCAGGAAGGCAAAAAAGCAAAGCAAGACCACAGGCTCCAACTAAAAGTCAGTTTAAT
Organism: Mohoua ochrocephala; assembly: GCA_013398855.1. Lineage (NCBI taxonomy): Eukaryota > Metazoa > Chordata > Aves > Passeriformes > Acanthizidae > Mohoua > Mohoua ochrocephala. Next base: position 888,775 of record VZTA01028455.1, on the reverse strand, counting down.
TCAGAACTGGGGAAGAGATAAGTAAAGGCATATCCCACTCTCAAACCATGGGAGTTCTTCGCTTGTCCAGGGGTGCTCTGATCTGATGCATTTCATAGTTAGCAGCATTAAGTCAGCACTTCTGGATCTCTGGAGAACTCTGATGGGTCACCAGCCTCTCAGCCCATCACAGCCATGCTCATCGGTGCTATTATCTCCCTTTGCCTGTGTTCATATTTGCTATTTCCAAAGCCCTGTGTGCTACCATGAGCAGGAACATGGCCAGGCAGCAGCCCCAGCACTGCAATGGGTGAGCTTTGATGAGCACTAACACCTTGATTGCAGCCAGACAACAGAAGATGTAACCTGATTGCCTTTTGGGGGCCATGCTGAGGTCAAATCAAACACAAATTTGTGTTGGACCAGGCAGAATATGGCTTCAGGGAACCAGGCAGGGTGTACCTGGGTGATGCACTGTAGGCAAACTTAGCGAAATTCTTGGATTATTGAGGGGTGTCTGCCACAACGAGATTGTTTGAAACGCAGCAGTATCGTTCCCCTCCTCTGATTCATGTAGGTTCATATTCTGCACTGTGTGGTTTTAGTTCCCCTGCTCCTGACACACTAATTGCCATGGTCAGAGATGTTGCCATGTCCAACTCAATCTGCTTTTAAAGACAAGAAACTCACCTAATTCCATAATTCATCCTTAGGATCACACTCCACTTGCTTCCAAACATAGAATCATCGGCAGATTGATTGATCTCTCACAACAAGAGCTGAAGATGGTCTGGTGTTAGGGGCTGAGGCCAGGCAGGAAAAGATACTGCTCCTACTAATAAACTGTAATTCTTTTCCCAGAGAATACCCTTGCCTTTAGTCAATTCAAGAGACTAACCAATTTAGAAGAATAAAAATAATCATTACAGTTACAACAGTGACCAGGAGGGATAAAAAAAAAGTAAAAAATCAAACCTTTCAGAGAAGCAAAAAGGGAAAGGGAAGCTTCTCCCAAGGATGTGGTTCACTTTTGTGCCTGTGCCATGCAGAAAGAAAAACAAGTCTGCTTTGTTCCTCCTCGAGCCAAGTCAAAGGGTGACAATGTAAAACAGAAGTGCAGGCTACGTTTTCCTGGATCCGAGGAAGATGTAAATGCGTAAAATGTGATGGAAGAGCTTTGATTTTTTTTTTCTTTTCTTTTATTTTTTTTTTTTATTATTTCTCTCAGGAATGGTCTGACAGCCCCAGGCTGGAGTATGTGTCTCTCCCAACTACTCTGTCACCCAGGTAACCATGGAGACCATGACGATCGATTAGATGCCATCTGATCTCAACCTCATAAAAAAAGCCCCACGTGCGCCCGCGCGCGCGCATACGCGCACGCACTCACACAAAAAACAACCCAGGCAGCAGATGGCAACCAGGCCACTAGACCTGTCTCCAGAGAGAGCGAGCCGGGGAGAGGCACTGAGACACACAGGCGGAGGGAGATCATGAGGGAACGGTAAAAAAAAAACAAAGACAGAAAAATTGGGGAGGAGGGAGACAAAGAAGTGAAGAGATCAGGAGAAAGAAAGGAAAGAGGGAGAGGTGAGAAGAGGGTCCCCAGCTGCTGTGATTTCTGGGGGATTGTCTTGGGTGAAACAGTGATCATTTACACTGCCTGCAAGTCTGTCTTGTTCTGAGGGTGGAGATTGAGGCTGAGAGGCATCAGGGAAGAGAAGTATAAAAATACCAGGTCAAATCCAAGGGAAAGCCCACAGAAGTGCAGTCAATGTGCCTTTGCGCACTTCTGCCCCTGAAACAGCTGATCCCTCCTTGCAATTGGTCAGGCCAAACAGGGTTTCTCTGTAAGGATGTGAGAAGGGGTCCTAACAGAGATCAGAGCTCCTCACCCCTCCCAGGCCAGAGCAAGTGCAATCTGAGAACTCCAGCACCAGCTCCCTGCCACCAGGAGGATTGCAGCTACCCTCTGGACATGCTATGGGGATGTGAGAGATGGAGCCAGAGGAGCTGCCTCACCTGCAGCTTACCTCTGAGGACCTGTGCATTGTCTGGACATTCTCACTAGCCAGGAGGTGACTGGCAGGAGTAAAACTGCCTGAAATCCTTCACGGCAGGAACTCCTATGTCTGTACAACACTTAAAAAAGCTGAGTCTCTCCATCTGCTGAAGGCCCTTGTAGAAATGCCAAATAACCAAATAAATCACAAAGGGATCTTGGAATTGTAGGACAAATGATTGGATTAAGATCCCAACAGCATCTCAGAAAAAAAAAAAATTGGTGTTTGGACCATCACTTTGGCAGAAAGATACCAAAATGAGACAGGTTAGAGCCTCTCTGAAATCTTACAGCAAGGGCGTCCATTTTTTCTGCTGCTGTCAGTTGTAGAAGAAATGGAAATTCCTTTCCAATATGAACTGATCTGAAAATGAATAGGCCCAGCATGGAGAAGCAAGGTGCAGAATCTCAGCTCGGGAGAAGGCCGGACCTATGTATGTGATTTGCATGGGCCTCTTCTGGCAGCTGGGGCTGGGATTTATGTGATCAGTGCTGAGCATCTCCATCTCCAGTCATCAGTCTGAGCTACTCTTACTGGGGAGAAACAGGTCCTTCTGGTGAGTATTTCACCTCACTCTACCACAAACATCTAAAACAGGCAAGATGTGTCACATCATCCTCGTGTCTTCTTTTCTCCAGTGAGTGTAAAGGGAGCCAGGAGGGACTATCTCAGATGAAGTGGGGGCATAAGAAGTTAATGGAGATAAATCCCACTCCAGGTGTGTCAGTGGCACCAAGACTCCTGCTAAACAGCTCATCTTTATCCCTTCCATGGTTCTTTTACAGACACACGTGCAATCACATCTCAGCAAACAGGAGTTGGTCCCTAGGGATCCCTTCCTAGGATGCTCGTCAATAACGGTGAGGATGATACCTCCATTGTGAGGACATTGTTAGGTGAGGAAAATGGCTCGTGTTCAAAACATGGTGACTCAGGTGAGCTTGAAAATTGCTCTCAGGGACGGTGGACAACTTGAAAATTCGGTAACTGCCAGCACCTAAAGTAAACCATATCCAGTGTAAATAGTGAAATGACAATCATCCTTTCCCAAACATGGTACCTGTCTGATGTTGGGGGAGGCAAGAGAAAGCAGGGAACTGATGGTTGTCTGAAGTGGGGCTTCTTTGAGACCAGTTCTCAAGAAAGTGTTAATCTGCCTCTGCACTAAGGAGTGGGTAGAGAGGACCAGATCTGTATCCATGCTCCACAGAGATTAGTCATATGCGTGTTCTCCCTTTCCTGGAGTCTCATGAAACATTCCAAACGGGATATTGGCCACACTGGTGTCTAAGGTTGCTTTATAGATTGACCCTTACTCTAGCTGACAGAACAATCCAAACCTGAGCAAAGAAAAATAACCATGAGCATCATCAAATTCAGAGAATAGTTCTGCAAATCCCAAGGATGGCCTACAACCCAAATCCTTATTTTCAGGAATGTCAGATTTCTTGGTTTCTTCTCTGAGCAAGTCCTTTTAAAAGAAAGGTTTATTTACGTATCATCAAGGAAGCATAGAAAGGAAGCAAATCAGAAAGCCAAGAAGATGCTGGAGATGGCGAACTACAGCTCTGAAAGCATTTTTTTCTAGATGCTTTCAAGGAAGATGAAGACACAAAGTCATCTTCTATTCTCAGCCACCCCTGTAAAAAGTCACATGGAATATTTCTGCAACAGTAAAGTTGCTCCTGATTTGCAATGAAGAAACTGAAAAGGCAACATAACAAGTCATCTCATGGCAGTCTGATCAGGTCTAATGTAATCCCCCTGACCACGCTGGTTATTCCTCTGAACCTTAGCCGTTCACTAGGAGTGTTCTGCATCTCCCTGAGTGAAAGGCAGTGACACTGGACTAGCGTTACTAGCTGAGGGACAAAATTGCTCTAAGAAGGCTAAGAATCCAGCTGTCATGTGTGAGCTTGTTGAAATGAATGGGAACTGGATCACGCATGCAGAAAGAGCTGAGTTCCAGGACTGTTAGAGTAGTGTCGTGTCTAAAGGCAAGTATTGTTTCAGATAAAATTTGTTCTATTTACTCAATTAAAAGCAGAATGTTCTATGACCTTACTACATAGAATGAAAACCCCCCTAAACATCAGTGTCTCGGTCTACTTTTCAGTCTTCCTGTTATCCTGCAAGACTTTGAATAGTGTTTGGTGTTTAAACAAGTTTGGTACTCATGGCCAGCTCCCATGACATTTTTTTCTGGGATAACAGGTCCAACACCTGTGACAGAATTGATGCTTCTGGTTCTGTTAAGAGCCCACCAGGAGCTCGTATCAAACTTCCGGGCTCTCCGCTACCTTTCCCATACTGTGTCAACTGATGTAGCTTAAGGGAAGTAGCACAGCTTTACTGACATTGATCATACAGTAAGAGATGCTTAAGGGCTCCTCACCAGCAGCAAGGATAGATGTATGTCCTAATGGGAAGCGTAGCATCCAGTTGGGTATAGGTTGGCAGGGTGCAGCATGTTCAAACATTTGCTAATTACCAATGCATCTATCTCCCATAAGAGCTGGGTGTTTGTTATGCTCAGGGCCGGAAGGCAACATTGTTACTGCAGTGTTTTCTCACTGGGCTATCACACCGAGAGCTGGCAACGTGTGATATGGCATTTTTAAGCAAACGATCCTGAATCTCACTTGATTCATGAACAAATCTGAAAACTCAATTCCACCTCAGAGATACTGCGAGAGGAACAGGAACTGGGCAGTGGGCTGAATGAATTTGGTCTGTTGGGCTGACAGGGTTTTGCTTGACAGGCAAGCTGTGTTTCTTTCTCCTGCCTGCCAAAAGATTACTGAGGTGCCCTGTTTGGAGCAAATCACCGGAGCATTACCCAGGGAATTTTCTGAAATACACAGTAATGGAAATCAATATCCCATAATGAGGTGACACAAGAGTACAAGGAAACCGGCATGTTTGGTGTCTGAGAGAAATTCTGAGTAGTTGATTTCTCTGTTTTGGCTAAATTGGTGTGGATTATGTGATCGTATCCTTAGGAACAGAGCACAGAACATTTTGGTTTGGGTGACCATAGTTAAGTTCCCAGAAATCAAGACACGCTGAAACAAATAGGGCCTTATCTTCAGAGCTCCTGTACGTCCATAAATTCTCTAGCCTTAGCTGCTGTGGGAGATAGATGACACTTTTATTTAGATGTTAAGATCTGAGAGATTAATTTTATTCACTCAGGTATAAAAATATGAGCTACTGTACTTGGATAGGTAATTAACAGTGCTTGTGAGGATTCTTCTTGAAATAACAGGTGAAATAACCCATGATGGCCCTCATCAAACAGAGCCCACTGTTCTTGCTCTTTAGATAATGTTTATTTTCCCATTGGTTAAACGGGGAAAGGTAGCAGATTTCTCTCACAAGGAAGTACATCCCTACAGCCTGTTATCACCTGCCCTCATCTCCAAGAGTCCTATCATCCAGCCTGTAAGCCATAAGGCTTCTCCTCCCTTCAGTGGAGGTAATATACCTTCCACTTTTTTCTTCCTTTTTTCTTTTTTTTTTTTCATTTTCAGCCAAACTCAATTTTTCCCATAAGTTTGTGTCCTCATCTTGCAGCTCGTTTTCTTTCTGCACGCTTAGCCCGCCTACCTCAAGAGACTGGGGCCCATTCCAGCCTCTCCTATGCCAAGAACCACTGGCATATTCAAATTTCTCAGAGCTTCCCTAAGTCTTATTTAACCAACAAGTCAAGAAAAGTATTATTACTTCATCCTCAGGCTCTCAAACTCAAAACCATTAGCTCACCAAGGAGTACAAGGACAGATACAATTTAAGTATCTCCAAAATGGCCTTTTTGCCAAGTGAACTGATTGTAAATACCTGATTTCCGCAGACACAAGAGCAAACTACAGGGAGAAACTGAAGAGCAATAGAAATAACCCTAGATTTGGGCAGGATAGTTTTATTTTGAGGAAAGAGCACGGGAAGAGCAGCTAGCTTGGCTTGGCAGCAACCAGTGGAGAGCACAGACAGCAATTACTCGCAAGAGCAAGGAAAGTATTGTGGGACTGCACTAAGGAGCAAAACAAGAAGGCACACAGGACTTAGCAGAAGGAAAATGTGATCTGGACCTGTAAAGACAGAGGTTGCCAGCGAGCCAGTGGCCACTCACACAGGCCTGAATCATATGTTATGTGAAAGAGTGGTGAGCACAGTCTGATGCCAGTGAAGGACTCTGGTGGCCCATACAGCTTGGTGGCACGGTGTCACTCATGAGAGGTGTAAGAATCCATTAGCTTCCTGGGAAAACCACTCCTGCTAGTGCCTCCTGAAAGAAAATAGTCACCTGAAATGGAATGGAACGGTACTAAAATGCTTCTAAGTGTCTGAGGGATGCCACAGGTTGATGTAGCTCAAGTAGTGGCAAATCAGACAAGCTGTAGAACACACATCTCCTCTGTGGGTCTGACACGGGGTGAGATGCTGGAGAAGGTCTCCTGAAGCACCTTTGGAGCATGTGAGAGCTGCTGGTAGATGGAAGAGCCTTCCATGGGACACAGAAGTCCTGTGGCTAGAGTATTTAAAAACCAGGCAAAACAGTCATAGAGGTACGTTAATTTATAAGCATATGGCGGGAGAAAAATGGAGCAGATGGGACCTCATAAGTCTTTTCCATCGTTAGTTTTCATAAGCCTCTTTCCTATTTTGTATTAACCTACGCCTGCATGCCATATGCATGAGGAACTCGGCAGAAGGGTGACCCTACCAATATTTGTAAGACGTCACACCTATGTCTGGTGTAAAAAATAATGACACCGGTAATAGTAATAGTGTGCTCTGGGGGCTCTGAGGAGACCCAAGCTCTGGGCCAGAAGAAGCAGGACTTGGTAAACCCATTATGAGTAAGAGTCTTCAGCCCAGACTGTCCTTCTGAAAGGGAGAGGGCAACAAATGCTGGAGCCTGAGTTTTGCTTCTGGGTCTGGGTGATTTGGTGCCTTTGCTAATGAAGCTATTTAGACTTCAGCCAGGTCTCTGTACTCGCTCAGCCACCCTGTTTTTACTACAGAAGGCCTTAGGCTAACGAGCAAGAGAGCCATTTGCTCTCAGCCGCTCAGGATGAGGTAAATTCACCAATTTCAAGCCCTTCTAGGTTTGTTTGCCTATTGACTGGCCACAGCTCTCGAGATCAGCCATGAAACTTGTCTTTAGAACCTAACTTTTTGATACCACGAGTCCTAAGCTTTGTTTCCATCTTAAGTCAAAAATCATGCAGAATTCCTAGGTGTGAATAATTTACATTAGGGGATGGCGTGACAGCCACTTAGATTAACACACTCAGATAAGTTCACCACCCTCAAGGACTCTCGAAGCTCGACATGACCTGATCTTACTGCTGGAACCTTTTATCTTTTTTCATTTTTTTCCTTTTATTTTAGTAACTTCTCCTTCCTCTTTTCCTACTCCTTTCTTCTTTCCTTCCCTTTCCTACCTTTTCGTACCATTTCCCTCCTTTCCTCCTCACAGTACAGTCTCCTCTCCTTAGTACAAAGCCCTGTACAGAGCAGGATTCAGACAAGATGACCTGGAGCGGGCAGTCATGGCTACCAGGCCTATTTCAGACAGTGTTTAGCCCAACAACTCTCTTCCTCATGCAGCTTTTTGTCAAGGCTTGCTCTGGATTTGATTCCCCCCAGCCTTCAGGACTGCATCCTGCCAGTTTGATATAGTGCAATGCCAATTATTTCAGCTGTGACATGTGAGGATAAAGTTGTGGGGGAGGAGGCTGAATAAGTCCTGAGAAATCACAGTGGCCAGATCTTCAGGAGCTCTGAAGAAACTAATTCCCTTCAAAATCAATACTGCAATGCCATTGAGAAATCAAAGCAATGTACTTGAGTGAGAGCAGAGCTGAATATAGCCGTGAACAAGTGTCCTGATCACACACACCACGGTGCCTGATCCCCTCTCCCTTGCAATATTGCAAGTCACAAAGAAATTAATTGCAGTCCACAGGGCAGTGCAATCATAAAGCATGAGTAAATGAGTGGAGAATCAGGGCCGATAAAAATACACTCCCGGTGATCGAAACACTCTTTGCCAGCCCATTTTTTTCCTCGTCCATTTTTTGTCCTCTCCTCTTCATGCTTAACTTCACTTCTCAGGCTTCCTAGCACTATGATTATTATTATCGCTATTATTATTATCATTGTTGCTTTGTGGGCTGAGAGTTGCAGATCTCAAAAATAAAGCAGATGTCAGCAGCTTTGAAGGATCCTATTCTATTACACAGCAGAACAAATGAGTATGTCAAAGAAGGGCTTTCCAATCTAACAAGAAAACAGCACAAACAGACACGAAATAAATAAATAAATAAACCCTGCAGGGACAGGCAGACTAGTTCTGATTAGATATTATGCTAACATGATGCCTACTTTCTACGCTAACAGTGTTTTAATACATTTAAATGATACTGGGGAAATAAGTCATGAAATAGGAGAAGAAGCCTTCATGTCAGAAATTATTAAGATTATCCAAGGGGGCCAGACTGCCTCTCTCATGGAAACACGGCTCATGGTGTGGGATTATGAATGTAGCCCAAACAGTATTTACATAGCGTGCCTGACTCCATCTCATTACCTTTGCCAGTGATTGCTTTTCGTGGCTGCTGGAAGAGCAGTCCTGCTGGTGAGGGGGAGCCCAGCACCAATATCTGCACCATGGCAAAGTCTCAGCCTCTGCTGAGGCTCTGGGATGCCTCTGCATTTTACAGGGATATGCCACAGGGAAATGCCCGAGCAGCCATAAGAGGGACCGGAGCCAGCTGCCACACTGGTGCCCCTGCTTGATGCTTGCAGTGGGTGCACATCCACCTCCTGCTTTCCTGCAAATGGACCATGAGCCAGGCTGAGCTTTTTGGGAAGGCATGTTTCCAGAGCCAGGCTACATTCCTTAAAGTATTCCTCCCTCCAAACTTTCTGAGAAGGGACAAAACCAAGCCTTGCCTGACTCAACCTGTAGCCTTTAATCTTTCTCTTCTCCCCAGCTACCTCCCCATGCTCCTCCATTTCACAAAAAGGGAGATCTGTTTTCTCTTGAGGAACTTGCATAAAGAGCCTGAATATACTTGTCAAGCTCCACGCAGCAATGTTAATTTTGCTTGTGAAACTGCAGCCTTGGAAGACCCTCCATCTCCCAGGTCTTTGTAGCCCCAGTAAATGGCCATTTATTAGCTGCAGTACATAATTTGCTTCCTCCAGTGACCCATCCTGTAATTTTCCTTGAGATGACAAGCTCTGAATGAAAAGCGTACTCATTTTCCAGCTATAGCATATAAAATATGGATATGGTCATGAAATCTTGAATCCATCAAAAAAGCAGAGACTTTTCCTTTCAGGACCTAAGGCTCTAAGGACCCAGGGCTGGGCTGGAGCCTCCATACCCTGCAAGCTTCAGTCTGCTCAAGCACAGAGCAGTGATACTGATCTCAATTACCAGTAACTTGATTCACTCAAGTGCTCTGACAGATGAGCTTTGATGAGCCCCACAGTAGTAGTTTAAGAACTTCCTAGTGACCCTCCTCCCATTACTCCCTTTGCAGAACTGGCAGATGGGAATATGCATCCTCCTGTGGCTCTGCCATGGCGGAGTTTGGTGCATTAGCTTAAAAGCACTTAGACACCAGATGATGAACTGGAGCTGCTGAGACTCTCTGTCGCAGGGGCAATAACTTGTGGCTGATGGAGGAGGCAGACAGCTGGATATGAAAGTAGCCTAAACTGCCACAAAAAGACTGGCCAGTTCATCTGTCAACCCTAAGTGAGTGGTGAATCAAACTGCGTTAGCTTCTGCTCAATACTGCAGAGCAGCAGTTGTCAGGAAGTTCATACCCACTACACACAGGGGGGACAACTCACAACTCAGTCCTCATTCTAAGAGACTATGGAGAAAGTGAGCAGTGGAGAGACCTTACCTGAGAAAACCACAGAAGGACTTCAAGACAGCCTAGCATTCAACTTTATTTCTTTAAACCTGAATACAAGCCACCTATGGTCAATAGCAAGCAAGAGTCTTTGCAGTCTAAAACCAGCTCAGAGGTTTCATTTTTTCTGGAGCCAAGGACTCAGAGATGCTATGGTTTGCAAATGACCCTATGGAGTCTATGGCTACCACCAGTGTGTGGAATAATTCCCTTGGGAATGTTCTCCAGACACTGGGATCAGTGAATGACAGGATCAGCAGACCTGGGATTACGAGCTTATTTGGTTTAGCAGAGCGCCATTAGTTACTGCTCTATCCTAAGCCACTTCATGGAGGTAGGCAGGGGACTGTTCTTCTGCATAAAAACTCATGACATTTGAGTCTTGGTGAAGAAAGGTTTGAATTGGCTCATAGAATCATAGACTCATAGAATGGTTTGGGTTGGAAAGGACCTTAAAGGTCGTCTAGTTCCAATGCCCCCACCCTGGACAGGGACACCTTCCCCTAGACCAGGTTGCTTAAAGCCCCATCTGACCTGATCCTGAACACTTCCAGGGATGGGACATCCACAACTTCTCTGGGCAACCTGTGCCAGTGCCTCACCACCCTCACAGTAAAGAATTGCTTCTGAATATCTAATCTAAACTTAGCCTCTTTCATTTTGAAGCCATTCCCCCTTCTCCTGTCACTACACACCCATGTGAAAAGTCCCTCTCCAGTCATTCAATGAGAGTTTCTTGGGGCAACGGGCACAGCCCTAACAGGGGAAAGAAAGACTGCTGAAGTGGAGCTACACAGAGCTGAACATTTAACTACAATACGCAGAAATGGAAACATCCCACAGCCTTCAACATCAGGCACTCTTCACCTCCTCAAAATGCATACACTTGCTAAGCCATATGGGCTTTCAAGCGCTTTACAGCATCCTAGTACAACTCTAGTTTTATTAAAAATCTTGTCAGTAACTGTGAATGATGAAATTGTACCCCATCAAAATGAAGCAAGATAGTTCATATCTCATAGAATTTTGACCTCAGTACTCTTCATACACATTCATACTTCTCTGTGTCTAACACTCTCCAGGCATAGTTTCAAATTCATCTCAACACCACGAGGGCTAGAAGCACTTTTCTAAGGGGATGCTGTAATTTTACATAATCATGACTCCAGAAAAAATCCAGACTCCCTAACCAGATATGTCTCCTACTAACCCTGCAGAGATGAACACAGAGGCCACCGAAGAAGGAGTAAATTAGAATGTGAATTATAACATGAAATTTCATGGATATGCAATTCCTTTGCCTTTTTATTTCATCTTTAATTGTAGCCCTAAAGTGTAGTTTTCTTGAGAAGACAAGCAGAAAATCTGGAGCCTGAGAGGAATCTAAAGAAGCTGCCTTACAAATGTGCCTATCTGAATTCATATGTATACATATATATATAAGGAGTTCCTGCCCTAGGAGGTTTCAGTAGAGTTCCTGTAAGCATCAAGCATTGTCCTAGATACAAATAGAAATGGTCTGAGTTCATGAGGAAATCGTGAAAAGATAACAGAGATTATTTTGTCCTTCACAGGGGCTGTGTACTTCACTGGGACTGAGTCCTTCTTGTAAAGACTTCCTCCCTTCAAACAAGAGACCATCCAACTAGGTAGTTTGAGAATAGTTTATGATGAACAATAACAGCATGGGGAAACAAAAGGAAAAATAGGGGGTCCAGGCAGGAAAGATAACAGTGTCCAATGGACAAATTTCATATTGAGAAAGATATGAGGAAACATGTCCTAGAAGAAGATGCAAAACCAACTCTAGAGCCCGCACCAGAAGACAGAGCTCAAAATTATGGGAATAGAAGGAGAGGAACATCCAGCAGTTAGTGACCTAGCTGGTTTAAGCTCAGAGAGAACCTCAAAAATCGGGACACCAGTGCTACATAGCCTCAGTGAAATGGAGAAGGTGGTCGATGGAAATGACTGAAGACGCAGAAGACCCAACACCACCTTCCACATGCTCAGGACTGGAGAACCAGAGGTCTGGAAGTTGAGGGAGAAGCAGCTGTTGGAGGATGTTAAGCCTGCACAGGCATGGAACCTAGGACATGGTGTATGCCTCTGTGGGAAAGGAATGGCTTTTCAGACACCTGATTGTATTCCCTGGAAACATTTTGATAGGAAAAACAATTTGTTAGGCCTGAATGATTTCTTGGAACAAATCGATTTGCCTCCTTTGCCAGGAACGACCATACAACTCACAGAAGTCAGCATAAAGCCAGTTACAGCTGGCCTAAGCCATACAAGTAGAAATAAAATGGTCTTGAACACTCCACATGCTGGTGAAAACCTTCCTGCTCATTCCAGGAGATGCTGATACTGGCCATGGCTGGGGAAAAGACACTGAACTGGGCAGAGCACCTGGTACCTCCCATGAGGCCATTCTTACCCTGCATGCATCACATGGCAGCTTTTCTTCCCTGGTCAGCTGGCCTAAGCAGTCCAGTAATGATCACTGGGTTTTGTTTTACAAGTTCTACTTCCAAGTGAAGAAAGGAAACCTGTGGGGTGGGGTGCTTGGCATCAATAGAGGGAGAAATATCTGCTTATGGAATGCAGGTGGCTGCAAAATCTGAATTTTTTTCTTCTTCTATATTTTTTTCTTTTTCATAAGAAAGAGCATTCCCCATGGCTACACACACAGACATCAGATTTAAAAATAGCCAAGTTCCACCTCGACTGTGGGTGAGTGAAAGACAGAAGACAGATGCATTGGCTGCCAGCTAGACTTGACATCCACTTTTTCTTTCCTCACCCTGGCAGCCAGCAGTTGCACACATGTGCACAGGTAAGGTCCGCAGAGGTAAAGCACACGGTGTCTGCCTCCCCCTCAATTCAGTGGCTGCTGCCTCCCAGCCGTGAGTGTCTGGCAGCCACAGGAGCCCACACTCCCCATTTAGTGCATCAGGCATGTATAGAAATCACCAAGTTGCTCCTATTTGTCCTGCTTAATTCGCAAATTCCTCACCAGTCATTTCTGTGTGGGGATTGCTATCGAGTTCGTTGCAAAGGTTAACACATCTCTGTTTCTTGTTTTGTTAACTCCTTTAGTGCCTGATCCACGTGGGCACTTTCCATGGCTCCAACCGAAATAACAAATGTGTGTGCTTGTGCATGACTGGTCTCATTTTCAGGCCCTGGTCCAGGTCAGTTTAAGGTGAACAATTTCAAGGAACCAGGTCTTGGTCTTGCTTCCTTCCCCCTACCCAGGCTGCAGGAGATTCCCCCTCTTTTTCCTAACTGGCTTTAATCCACCCACTGTTTATGCTTCCAACCAAATGCATTCATTGAAAACATAAGGCACTGCTGCCCACATACTCAACGCTACTCTTCATGTGCTCATCGGCAATAGAAGCCACAGTAATTCAGCAAACTTGGCTGCTTTATTTGCAAACATGTTTACAAGCATCTCTTTATGCATTTACCTAAATCACATGGCTCACAGAGAAGTCCTTTCCACGGGAAATTATGGATGCTGAAAAGTCACAGGCATTCAAACCGCAACTTGACAAATTCAGAAAAGAAAAATTCATCCAGTGCATTAAGCTTTAATTAATTGGATGTCAGGAGAATATTTGAGGGCAGTATCACTGTAGATTTCTATTATTCTTACAGGTTTCCCTCTTTTGGTACTGCTGAAAACAAGATTCCTTTGGTCTAAGCCACTATGGACATTTTTAGGTTTTTATATATGTTTTCTGTAATTTTAGTGTGATATGATTTCCTAATACACCTGTTCCAGGAGCATCCAGGCTGCATTAGGCTCTTACAGACACACTGTAGAGCGCAGTAAGTATTTCTTGTTCTACATTCAGAGCTTGGTATTCTAAACATCACATTTCTGGTCTAGGATGATGGACGGGAAGAATGGAAAATATCCCATGATCAGAACCACCTTAGAAATAAAACAGACTTGGTCTCTTCTGCATAATGACAAGGCATTGAATCCTGTTCAGTTTGACAAAAAGAAGGCTGCAGAATTGATATGGCCACTACTAATGAGTACTGACCTAGGAAGGACCGACAGATGTCTGGGTTTACTCAGGCATGTCTTCTCTTTCTGTCTGAAATGTTTGCCCAGGTGGAATTTTCCCATTTGTCCAGAATTTCCAGACATTTGACCGGAGCAGCAGCAATAGCTGTAGCTATGCTCTGCATGACCAGGAAGTCCAAGCTAATAACTGGTGCACGCAGGCATATCAGCTGTACAGCACACATGCGTACACCTGTTTACAAAATCCCTACCTAAACTTGATAACGTAATAAAAGAGAACTCTTCATCCAGGGGCCAAGATACAAGAAAATCCCACAGCTGGATGCTGAAGGTGGGCATGCTCATTTTTCACATCAGTGTTTTCAACAGTGGGGAGAAACAGCTGGTGGAGTAACTTGCCAGGGATCATAGGGAATCCTCCACCATCGATGTTTAGACCAAGAATGGGTATTATTTCTGAAAAATGCACACTCACTCATAAAGGAAATGAAGAGGGAAGTCCTGTGGCCTTCAACCTGCAAGGAGATGCTCACAGTGGCCCCTTCTGCCTTTAAAAACTCCTCATCATCCTCCATTTCTCAAGATACCCTCCTCTCACGAGAGCTGTGAATACTCGCTGACATCTCAAGGACGCTCTTTGGAGAGGTCAAGACAATGTGGCAGTGAAGGGGCCTGACCACCCTCATGAGCACACCTGGCTCTTTACAGTGGCAGCTGGCTCTTAATGCCATGGCTCCTCTAGTCCAACAAGCAAAGGAAAAGACTAGAAGTGGAGACCAAAGGACATAAGCCAAAGGCTGCAACCAGAGAAAAAGAATCAGGATTTTGTCCAAAAGCCATGTATTTCAACTGGAGACTACTGGTTTAAACATAGCAGCCACTCTCAGAGAAGTCGCGCTCATATTTGCAAGGGAGCAGCTGAGGGTCCTGCCTGTCCTACAGAAACTGGCAGACCTCAGCCAGGGGGAACTCACATCCAGACCTGGTGGCCCTAGTACCTCTGTTCATGGGACACTATTTTTTTCACCTTACCCAGTCACAGGCTGTTCCTGCCAGCAGCCTCAAAGCTGCTGACCTGTTATTAAAACAGCCTCGGAGAAAGTAAACATGACCAATGGAAAACCAAAAAATATCACCCAAATGTCTAAGGAAACCATGAGCAGAGGCACTGAGCTACATCCAGCACAGATTTTTCAAAAGGACAAGGATTTTCATGGCTCAGCGTTCTAATTTGTTTGACCGTTTATTTCCAAGGAACACATCCAAGAGTGACAAGCTCCATTTATTTCAATGGGCAGCATATGCCAGCAACGTGAATGGCGTATGCTATAAAAGAGAATGGATGTTCTCAAGCATCCCACAAAGCTGTCCTTTCGGCAGACAGAGGACATGTAGGTAATGGAAGTGCAGCTCTGCTCTGACAAGCAACACCATAAAAGCAGCATCGTGGGTTCTCATGTTTGATGTCTCCCCGTGGCAGACCTGCGAGATTTGCTCAAGCCGAAAGTGAAAAATTATTACCTAATACCTGGCCCAGGGCTGGAGAGAGCAGTTGGATTCTTTCATTAATCTACTTTTCCAGGCCAGAAGGACATCTCCTTGGGACATATGGCCACTTCAGGGTGTTAGTACTTCACCCTTTCAGACTTTTAGGGGCTATGCACCAATCCAGACTATTCTCAAAAATGACCTTCAAATCGTTGTGTGATGTGAAGTGATTATGAGGTGTTCACAAGAGAGTGCCCTCTTTCCATAAAATACCATCACATGGCAGCACTGTTTTCAGTATTGTCTCTTCATACTACATCCTGAAGACAATCCTCTTCTGAATCTTGCCTCTCCAAAGTCTGATCCCACTGACGCCTGAAAAACCCTGAGCTATGAGTCTCTTGTCACAAATTCAGCACGACCTATGACTTGATATTGTCTGGTGGCCTGTGACACTTTACTGTAAGTCTCACAGGAGTGGGCAACTTTTATTTGCCATCATTAATGAATTAACCAATACTAGTTCTGTGTTAGGACTTATCTAGTGAGCAGTCTGGTTCATAAGGTTTTATTGGTTTGTCAGCAAGCCCTGGAAGCCAAAATAGAATGATTTTCATCTTGCTTTTCAGTGAGGCGGCCCCAGCAAAGGTGGGATGTGGCTTTGTTCATAGTGTGTCTTTCTCTGGACACCTTTCATTCTCATTAAACTTCAGAGGTCGCTGGGAAGGAGCAGTGTGAGCTGCAATGCTGTCCACAGGAAACCAACTCCCCTTCTCCTGTACCTCCAGCCAGGCGACATCTCAAGCCAGGTAAAGAAGAAGAGATGTTCATGACTCCCCTACAGCCCTCCAACATGGCAAAATGAAATCCCAAATTCTCCTCCAGGAGATTCATGTCCACCTGTTCTGCAAGGCTCACTATCCCGGATTTAGACTGCAGTAAGGCCACAGCCACACAATATCCTTGTATGCCCATTGTGCAGACTGGAGACCCTTCTTGTGCCACCGTTTTTCATATTCACTTTCTCTTCAGTGTGTGCAGCTTGTAGGTTGCAGTTTCACCTTTTATGGAGAAGTCAAACTAATGCTGTTCAAGCCATTGAGGGCATCTTTGAAACCGTGTGGGAGTCTCAGCTTGCCTTGATGCCAGCGAGGTGCTTGCTTAGTGAAGAGGCCAACCATAGACTTGTGGCTGGCTGTGTGTGTATTTGGGGATATAAATCATAAGGTGGCTTTGCATTTATGCAGCTTCCTTTGGGACCATACTGATTGCCAACGCACAGGTCTCCACTTGTTGCGAGCTATTTCCTAAGGAAAAGGCAAAAAGAGCTTGAGGGAGAGCTATAGCCATCCTTCCTTTGTCAAAGTGGAACTTTTATTTTCCATCAAATGCACTTTTGTCCCTCAATTTCTGATTGTTTCTGGTGACCTCCATGCCTGGGCCAGTTGGCCCCATGTATGTTGAGCTCTCAAAACCAGCCTCTTGCTCCAGAGGGAGAGGGGAGTGTGAGTAGTGAGAGGCAGGAGAGCTCTCTGCTGGGAGCATTTGGCCCTGCTTCTGGGCTTTGGGGCTTTGTTTGCTCAGAGACGAGCCAGGCTGTCAGCTCCAGCATTTCTGACTGGCTTTTTAAGGCTTAAGATACAGAGACTACACCCTGTGTCTTGCAGTTGATGTGAGAAGCATTGCAGTATCCCAGCAGGGAGGTTTGGGTAGACACGCCAGGCCTGGCATGCCCAGGGTAAAGTGGGATCCTCAAGATTTAACACATCTGGTAACAGAGCAGTGGGGTAATCAAATCCCAGGGGCAGTAACCAGTGCTTTATGAGGTGTCAGAAATGTCCATCATAACTGAACAGCATTGAGAAGCAACTGTTTGGTCTTTCCCTGAAAATTAAAACTAAAAAGCAAGCCATATGATGACAGCATCTGTAGCAGAGAGCAGGGTGGCTTGCATGAATTAGCAGCTTCCTGGGTGTTATCTGTGGCAGCCTTAGCCAGCTACTTATTCCATCACCTGCAGCTTCTGTGGGCTGAGGCCTCAGACTTACACCTTGGGGAGCACTGCAAGCCAAAGCCCCCAGCACTGAGCCACAGTCAAATAAGAGCTGGAGAAGGTCTCCTCCACAACTTTCTCATCGAAGTGTGGGACGGTGGTCATTTGATGGAATGGGATCTTGGGTCGTGGCATGCGGAACGCAGTTGACCTTGGACTGCTCAGATCCTGGTCTCCAAAGAGCACCTGTGAAGGTTACCAGTAAGGTGAGCTGAATGGGGATGTGCCACAGCCTCGGTGGCTTGCATCTGAATCTTCCCGGCGTGTTCCATTGCAGACAAGGATAGCTTAGCCAAGCATCTCCAGAAGCCCTGCTGGGATCATGTTGGATATCCATGGAACCAGTGCCACTATGTGGGGTCAGAGCAAGTGACAGCCTCCTGCTGCCTCGGAGACTTGTTATGGGCAGGGGAAGGGAGATAAATCCCCAAATTTCCCTGGGAGAAGTGTTCATGAGGATCCGCTTTGGGGCATTTCTTGCCCTAGTGGGCCAGGTGTCATGCAGGGGGATTATATTCTTTGCTAGAGTATCTACCATTTTTTAAAAATAGACAACACCCAAAATTATTCAGGCATGCTACTCATTCTAGTTAAGGTCCTGTAAATCATATCAAGTGCAGAATCTCTCCCCATTCAGAGATCTTCCAGCCTGTTGCATGTGGGTGACCCTCAGGGATCCCTGCAAGTATCTTCCTGCCACCTCTCCCCGACGCTTCCTACTGATGTGACCCAGAACCACCCACTGAGCTGCTGGTGGTGAGCAGAAGAATCAGTTCCACTCTGTCTTACCCACCCCTCACACTGTCCCTTTCTGGGGACTCCAAAGGGAGCCTACCATTACAGGCTCTGGGCACAGAAAAGTCCCCATGGAAGAAGACAATTACACCCAGAAAAGTGGCTATGGCACCCACTTGAAGGGATCTGCAGGGAGGGTAATGGGGATCAGGGCAGAGAAGGTGCTGCCATCTGGCAGGGGCTGGAGCAAGGTGACAGCAAGAGAAGTCACTTTGGTCACAAGCACCCCCTGACTCAGGCACGAAGGAGCCTGGCTCCATCCAGTCTCTTGAGAGCAGAAAATCCACAGATTCATGGCTGACTCCCTCGCCTCATTGTCTGTGCACTGGAGCAGGGAGGGCAGGAGGCAAAGGGAGTGGGGGAACCTTTCTGTCCCCCTGGCTCTGACAGGTCCATGCCTGCCGCGCGCTGGGATTGGGGGTGAGTGGGAGACAGGGCAGGGGGACCACCAAAATAAATGAACTAAAAAATCAGTCTGATGATTCTCCACAAGCTTGGTATACATGATGCAAATTGATGTTTAAAGCTTATTTATTAGCTTACATGCGAAATGCCAGCGGTGTTTTTCTAGATCAGTGGGTATCCAATATTTGGGCGGGGGGAGACGACGGCAGTGGGAGCAAGCATGGCTAGAGACTGTATATCCAGAGGCTAGGGTTTATATCATGGGCTGCTCTCGACTGTTATAATTTGTGGCACAGATTCAGTGAGAATCTGATCTGCTGAAAATATTTGGGCTGTGAAAACTCCCACACTGTGACAGATGTCAAGTCCAATTAAGTGACTCGTGTCCAGGTTTCTGTCCAATAGGCTTTCCCATTAAATACCAATTTAAGAGGGAAAAAATGCCGCCCCCTTTTCTCTGAGCCTTTATCTCTTCCGACCATCTCTAGGCGAAACCCTTTGGTACCAGAAGTGGATCCACACGCATCTCCGCTCCGTCTGTCTGTCTCGCCCCTGCCACCTTCCGCACCCCTCCTTGGCTTCTTTGCCACTCCGGGAGGGGTGGGAGGAGGAACTGCACTTTCTTTTTGTGCATGTGAGCGTACCTTGTCCTGCACCGCCGTTATCTCTCGCAGCCGCTCCGAACCCGCGCCGAGATTTTCGTTTATTTCGTTTTGTTTTTCTTTTTCAGCCTTCGCATATTTTTCTTTATTTTTCACTCGAAAGATGCAGGAGGAGTTAGGAAGCTCAGGGACGGATGGGGGTTTCGTTTATCCTTTTTTTTCTCCCTTCGCCAGTTCTTGAAGGACCAGAAGAAGAACTAAATCAAACATTCATTTTCCGACGGCGTCTCCCTCGCTCCTGCCCCTCTCCGCCGGACCGGTGAATTAACAAAACCTCACGTTACAACCCTCCCCCCCC
>VZTA01028455.1:843670-860623 GCA_013398855.1 Mohoua ochrocephala | reverse complement strand
CACCCCACCCCACCCCACCCTCCACCTTCTTTTTACTGTTTTTTTTCACCCAAACTTTCCTAGACATGAGTGCCCACACACACACACATTGATGTATGCAATGACTGCTCTCAGAGTGGCTGGGCACAGAATCACTTGGAAAGCAACAGGTGACAGTCATTCTCCTGCTCCTCACGGAAACAAGAAGATGATCAGAGAAGAAAAAGCTGTTCTGCGGAGAATTCAGAGGAGATTTGGAAGAAGGCATGAAAAAAAGTGCCATTAGGAGTGCTTAAATCAAAGCAAAAGCAGCATGGAGTGAAAGAAAGGCAGAAGAAGCCAGGTCACATAGGTGGAGGGGCCCCATCAGTCAGCGACTGGGCATAACATGAAGCATTTTCCATGAGGGTGGTGGGGTGTACGTATGAACCTGAGGTCTACACCAGGGCGTAATGAGGAACAAAAAGCATCTGAAAAGGCAGGCAGCAAACATAGGAAAAGATGGCAGCAGGAAGTGTGAGGAAGGAGAAGGATATGAGCAGCTGGGTAGAGCTGCTGGTATGGGTGGATGGGGAGAAGATGCTCCGGCAAGTCAGAAGGAGCAGCTCGCTCGGGGGCTAAAAGCGAGTTCAGTCCAGGAACAGACAGGCACCAGGCAGGAAGGGAACTGGAAGGAGTTGTTAACTAGACATTCAAAACTACTCAGGGGAGATCACCACAACTTTAGTCATGGCCAGAGGGATGGACTGGCACAGTAACATTTTTTCAAGGACCAAAAGACAAGGGGTTTGTCATATAACATCTATCCTCCAGAGAAATTCTCTGTCTCCTTGCTCAAAACGATTCTGTGCATAGAAGTGGCAGAAAGATTTGCAAACCCCAGGGCTAGAGCTCAGCAAGGGCTCACAGACAAGGTAAACACAAAGAAAGAAAAAAAAGAAATGCAGAACAGAGCAGAGCAGGAGAAAGCAGAATTCCACTGTGTGCAGTCACAGCATTCAAAGACAACTCTTTCCCACATATCAGACTCAATATTCCAAATACCAAGGGTCTTCTGACCATTTAAGCAATTTCAAGATTTAAGACAGGCTTCAAGACTATCCCAGAAATGATCCTTATAGGATAGAGCCACAAAGCTGTATTGGACTTCTGTTATTCAAGATAATAAAGACAAGGACTGACCATGAAAAATTGCAGAAGGACTGTGTGAGAGTGATAAAATAGCACAAGAAATTCAATCTAAATAAAGTGATAACGTGATGCACATGGGGAAGAACATTTCTAACTTCACATATAACTGATCACTCCTGAGCCAAGCACAGAAGCAAGATCTTGTAGCTATGATATATTGCTTCATGATAACATCAGCTTGGGTCTTTGTGTCACGGAAAAAGAAAATGAAATGTAAGATATTATTATCACCATTGAGAGAACAGAACAGGTAGAGAGCAAGGCAGAGAGCATCATTATGCCATTGCATAAAACCAAAGTAAGTCTGTAGCCTGAATTCCATGTGCAGCTCCGGTTCAGTCTCAGTATGGACAAAGTAAAAATCCAAAAGCATCTGAGAATGGCAGCCAGGGTAATGCAAAGCATGGAATAGCTTCCATACAGCAAATGACTAAGTGAAAATGACTGAGCCAGCAGTGATTTTACAGAAAACCATCATATCCTAGTTAACAAGGGGATGGTGGAGAGCAATCGGTTGTTCCCTGTCTCATCCAATATAATTTGATACCAGGAGGCATCAAATGGAACCGTTGGATTCCAGGTTCAAAACGAACAAAAGGAGGTGTCTTGTCTCACCATGTGCAGTAAAACTGTGGAACTCCTTCCATGGGATGTTGGGAAAGCAAAAATGTTATACAAGTTCAAGGACAGAAGCTCACAATATAGAAATCTGCTGAGGATTTTTAAATGTGTAGAAGTTCTTCCCAACTCAGGCTCTCCTCAAACCACAAAGGGCTGAAGGGCAGCAGACTTCTAGCAGGAAGTATCATATATACCTCTGCTATTGTGATATTCCCCAGGCATCTGCTTTGGCCCCCATTTGAACTGGGATGCTGGGATAGATGGATTTTCAGTCTGGCTCAGTGTACCTCTTCATGATCTGAAGGAAACAGATCTCTGACAGATGCCAACATCTTTCAAGCCTTGGTCTCTTTGGACCTGAACACAAAAGCTGTCCACAAAAGCTGTCTGTTTGGTGAGTCCTCAGTGGGCCAATGTGACAAGATAAATACGATCTTTTAGATAGGGAGGGAGGAGGACTTGTTCCCTGGGGCAATGAGCATAACAAATGTGGTTTTCCTGAAAGTCAGAGGGTTGGAGTTTGATGTCAAACACATACAGGTAAGCTTACAGCAGTTCCATGATCTCAAAGGAGTTACTTATGATTTTCACCAGAGGAACAATCCTAAGAAGGATCCTGAAGATAATCATGGTATGGTAGGATGGTCAAATGTAGGATAGCGTCCTGCTTTGAATTTGGCCCCAGTGTCCTTGTCCTGACACGTTTTTCAGACTTTACTTTGATAGGACTGCCTTCTGAACAGGTAGGTCCTATTAGTCAGGGTCACAACTTCTTATCTTGCTTGAATTGCCCCAAGAAGACCTAAGCACAGGAGACCTTGAATAATAGTGATCTAGCAAAGTGTCTGAAACAAGAAAGGACTGCTGAGAAACTTGAAGAGTTTAGATTCAGCCATTGTGGTCATCAAAACCTAGCAAATTTTGACATACTTTAGAGTCAATCCTCAAAAATGAGAAAGAAACAAGGAAAAGGAAGGGGAGGTTAAAATGGTAACAAAGAGAGGAGGAGTGAAAATTGTGGTGTACATGAACTATAGGTGGAATGGACGATCATCTTCTAAGCTCATCCCACTGGGGCTTTTTTGAGCGATCAAAGGTGCCTCAGACAAACAACCAGTCTCAGACACCACATGTAGTTATTCAGAGAATCCTGGTACAGACCAGCCTAAATCTTGTGGCCAGCGTCCACCTCCAGTATGAGCCAGGTCTTGCTGACCAGCTAGGAATGGGGTCTTCAAAAGTGGTTTGGGGGCACTCACCCCGTTTTCTTGATGGGGACACAGAACACAGAAAGGATCCAGAGATTCAGAAATTATCTTTAAATGCTAAAGTCACTTTGCTGTACATAACCATATGATTGTCTCAAAGGCTACACTCTCTAGTTCAGGCTCTATCAGAGAAAGCACTGCTTTCAAAGAAAGGGTCTTTAAAAACTGCAGAGCAGCCCCCTTGTCTCTCCCAGTTCAGTGTTCCCCACACAAGGCTCACCAGTGCCAAAAGATTTCTGAGGGAGACCTCTCAGACTTCTTGACCCATGAAGGATCTTCCAACAATGTGCAAAGTAAATTAGCACAAGACTTTCCTACTCCATTTGCCCTGCAACAGTATCCGAGATTTTAACCGATTTGAACCTTACTCTGTAAAGGTGAATTTACCTCACTTGACCTTTTCTTGAATCATTCTTAAAGCAGCTCTCAATGGTGCATTTACAGTGCATGCTTGAACTACAGACACTCATAATACCTCCTCTGTATCATTTCAAGACATCCAGGACTCTTGCTACCACACAATTTGCTTCTCGGTAGCATCCAAAAGGTGAAAGTACAACATGAAACAGGATTCAGAGTACATATTTAACAAGCTCGCAGAGCACATAGTGTTATGTGGGGCCAAGGCCAGGGTCAAATCCTGTCAGTTGCACAGGGATTCTAGCACAAGGCTGCATTGTAAAGCCAAAGGGTAAGAACCCTTGTATCCTTTTCTGTACATGCAGATACTGTCTGTAGTCTCTTAAATACTCCCACCAGAAATAGAGGTTCAGGTGAGAGCTGACACAGAATGAACTCTTGAGGCAGATCCTAGTGGGACAAACATTTTGACATCTCAGAATCGGAAACCCAAGGAGCATTAATCACCAATGTCACTCGATGAACCAAGGACCAAATGCGTGGTGAAGTTCGCACATGGCCTAGCACACAGTCTCTCTAGGGTAGGGTTAAGCCACGCTGGTGGGATGGCGCAGAGAAACCTGCATTGCTTGCTAGCATAAACAAGCTGTAATAGCATTCACTGCCTGTCTAGTCAGACAAACCGCATTTAATTACCGCGCGTCCAAGTTACAGTAATCTGGATGCAGATAGATCTGAAGTAAATTGAAAGGAAATGGATTTTACGTTACAATGTAGAAAGGAAAAGCACATTAAGATAAAGATGATTAGGTGGGTTGGAAGAACCTTGTAAAAGATAATTGCATTCAAAACAATAGCATCTTCAGCAGGGGAATTTCTGTCATGTGGAAGTTATACTACTGATACACTCAGAGAAGTGTCCACACCAGATTGGCTCCTTCTTCCTTTGCATGGTGGCTCCTCGAGTTTCTCTAAGAGTTGCAGCTTCTGGCTTGACTGACACCAGCAAAGCCATTTCTCTAAATCTCTGAATCTCACAGCCAGTCTGGTATTTCTCTGTGTCTCACATCCTCCTGGGAGACAACATATGCTTCCCTTTTCCACCCTTTACGTGTTTAGACTGCAAATGCTCTGTCAGCAGTATAAGGACCTGACCCACACAGCAGGAGAATTTGCAACCTGCCCAGTCCCACCCTGTCTGTGAGGCTGACCAGTCCCATCTAGCTTCATCCCACCATGAGAAGTATCGAAACCCTTGGCTAACACAGGTGCTCCCTCAGTGCCATGAGGTGACTGAGCCTATGGAGAAACAAGACCTGCTCTTACTGTTTGAGAGTAGTCACATGGGGATTTAATCACCGTTCCTAGCAGTGACATCTGAAAGAGATAAAAAAGGCAGCTGAGCAGCCTGTGTATGCCCATCTGCAGTCAGCCAGTTTGTTAAGGCATTAGATTCATCCACCAAACCAGGAGCCAGCTTTCAAACAGATCAACATCCCAGGCTGTTTTGATCCAGAGCTGTGGGTTAGCCTTGCTTTATTGCTGGCCACTGCTTTATGAGAGCAGAAACTGTCTCTAATTATGGAGTGCGAGTAAAAGGTTGCACCCTTCAGCAAGCACTCAGAAGCAAGGAGGTTACCATCATTCTCTCCTGGAGGGAATGGTACAGGATGACCTTACTCTCCATATGTGCTCGCATCACAGCTGATTGCCACAAAAGACAGTTACTGATGTGCTTCACCATATAATGGGATCCCTGCTTGACATCCCTGCAGCACAGAACTTTGAAAAAATACCTACAAAAAGCAGAAATACCCAGCGAGCCTCTGGATTAGCTGATTCAACAATGCTGAGTCTACTGTGTCTTAATGTCTCCTTTGAGAGAGCAGTGGCACGGCTGGCGAGCAGCAGTAAGTCTGCTTGTTGTGGTCACGTAACATCAGCTGTCTCCTCATGATCCTGCTGTCTTTGTCTGAGGCCCTTCCAGAACAGAGAGTGCATCATTCCAGCTCCATTTGCACTCGTGTTGTGAGAAGCTGCTCCTTATTTCTTCACCGGATGCATCTACCTGTCTTCCATGGTAGCAGGGCTACTCTCACCATTTGCAACTTTACCTCCTATCATAAGGATGCATAATAGCAACTCCTGGGTCCATGAATCACATACTACTTGTTTTATCTTGCCTCTTTCTATGTTAGAGTCACCAGAGACTCTGATTCCCAGTGTTCTTGTCAGGATTTTTCTTGTTCTTCAGTTTCCTACTGACCCTATGACAACCCACACTGTTTAGGTACCATTCTGAACTGCAACAGTGCTAATCATCTGTCTGAATTTGGGTCTGCGTCCATCCTGAGTAAGTACTTTAGTACCCAGTCCAATCAATTGTGGAGTACAGATATTTTGGTGTCAGGTATATTGTATCCAGGAAAAATTGCTTCCATGCAAATGGAATCCTCTTTCTGGCTGACCTGGTTTTGGAATGGGTCCTTTTATACCTTTTCAGAGTCAGCAGAATCTATGGGAGCAGTTTTTGCTTCAGAGTCTTGTTCACTTCAGCCTCCATGAACCCTAGGCACAACTGGCACACAACACCTCTGAATTCCAATTTTGAGCATCTCATGGTTATTTGCCTGCCTTCCTTTTGGAATAATGGGAAGAACAATGGCAGATTCAATGTGCTGCAACTTTACTGCCATTCTCCTGTTTATCAGAGCTGGTATCTGCTGAGGAGTTGTCTGTTCTGGGGCCTTATTGAAGTCCAGGCCTGACATAAACAGCATCTTCCTCAGTGTCTACAAGTTTGATTGCTGAAGTCATACCCTTGATGCTCAACACAGACCAGCCTTACAACCCTTGCTCTATTTTTTGCTTCCTGTGGTTTCATGCAAACTAGTATTTTTGTTCATGTTTCATTTACAGTCATCTTACTATTTCACTCATGGTAACCCTACTATTTCTGTTACTTATCCCTACATATTTGACAAGCCTCATCAGCTTCCTCGATGCCACTGACCTTCTGATGCCAGCATGAAACTTCTTTGGCTCCTCGCTTTGATTTTTTCAGTTCCTGAATACCTTTGATGTAACTCTTTGAACATATTTTTCTTGCCTACCTGGCTGTATTAACTTCCCTTTCAGGCACATCATTTCCATCATAAGAAATGGACAGTTTTGCTAGTGGAACCTCCAGCTTTTTCCAAAGTTACTCCAAGCCACCAGTCATGCTATTCATCTGATCTTTCCCATATCCAAATGCCTGCTCTGCAGACCTAAGTATCTTAATATCACCAATCTTGCTGTTATTTTCCTAGGAAGCAGGGTAAGATATGAAACACGACCTGGATGTCAGCAGAAGGAAAGGATATTTCCTAGAAAGGGTGTTGAACACATTGCCAACGAACACTCTGTTTTTCTAAAGCCCTGTGCCGGAAGCCTGCTGATACATCACATCCAGGGAATATGTGTGAGGATAATAAAAAATTTCTCTGACGGCCTGCAGTGAAAAACATTCCCCTTAGTTTATTTGTTTCACATCAGGAACTAGTGGAAGAATTTTATCTATTTCATCTATGATAGCAAATAGCTACTTCATTGACTTTCCTCCTTACTCAGTGATTCCTGATGCTCTAAGTCCATCTGGCTACACTGTTAGCCATTGGTGAAATGCAAAAGAAACTTTTCTGTATGCACCTCTCAGCTGTACTCCCACAGTCTGCACTTGTGGTACTCCATCAGCAAGGCAGTCCCACAGGGTTAAGCACATTCTAAGGAAAACGCAGCTCAGGGCTGTGCTCTGTAGGGATAGGTCAGGCACTGTGGTCATACATGTCAAGGATGGACAGGCAGTTCAGCTGTTAAACTCTGACAAAACTCTACTGCCAACTGCCAATGAGATTTACTCTGGTTTTCTTTGGAGACTCACAATCTGGCCAAACTGGGACAGTTTTTCAGGGTATGACAGAAGTCGTATCCCCTGCAGTGGAGCTCCTTTCAAGCCAAATTTCTAATCTCTGCTCCACAGAAACTTTAGATCTTCTCAAAGAAAGGCACTGCTAGTCAATTTTAAAATACAGATACATCTGTTTCTTTTTCTCTAACCTCCTTCCAAGATTAAACTCAGCTCCCTCAACCCAAACCACCAGAGACATCCACCATGGCAAATCTCAGCCTCCAGAGTTAGATTCGGCTGAGTTGTAAGACATTGGGAACAGACTCTTAAAACCAGCCTTGTAGAAAGCATTTTCCTTGGTTTTTTTTTCCTTTTTCTTGTTCTCTATCAATAGCTGTAGCAGAAAGCAAATACAAGAGCTAAAAGCAACAACCTATTGATCTGTACCTATCTGCAATGCTAAGGACCCTATTTCTGCCACATTCATTTCTCTGCCTTTTCAGTAAGCCAGCTACTACCATGAACCTTTCCTCTTTCAACCTCTGCATGCACCCACCAGCACATTAATCCGTAGAAATCACTTCCTGCAGTCGCTTGATGGATGAATTCAGCAGAGGCCTGTCCTGCTAATACATCAATGGTGCACAGTTAGGCCAGGCTCAAGGGTCTGCTTTCTAATGACAGACACGAGGGCAGCCACAGCGTGCAACCTACGTGCGAGATGGATGCCCTGTGATAAGAGGTGTACAGAGGGGAGGGGATGTACAGCTCATGTAAATTTCCTACATTAGATTAGCTGCCAGCATCAATGCACAGAAGCAGGCTGCTCCCAATTGCTAGGATTCCAAAGGAAAAGGACACAAAGGAGCAGTGCTGGATGGTCCTAGGATCTCTTCACCTCGTTTAATCCCTCCCTGGAGAAGAATAACTGATGACTGCTGAAACCGAACAGTTCCTGTCCGAAAGGAGCACGTACCTGCCTCACTTGGAGTGGGAGATGTCAACCAAAAGAGGATTTCATCCCTAAGGAAACAGCTCCACCTGTGTGATTGAAATAAGATATGAGACACTTAGAAAGATTTCTAAAGCTTGCATGACCACAACCACTGCTTGTACTCATTGCTTTTCCAATTTATTTATTTGCATTTCTATGGGTGTGAACAGGTCAGATTCAGCTTGTTCACTGGTTTTGATAGGTTTCATTTTTTCTGGCTCCTTCTCTTTGAGACAGTGCACCCTGGAGTTAGGCACCACATACACATCAATAAACTTGCTGGATGGGTAGGGCATGATGGACGCATTCGGTGGGATCTGTTGTGCACCACTTCTGAAGACAAGGCAGAGCCAGTAACACAGCACTGGAAATCTCACTTGAAATGACTCTTTCTGAAAATCTTGGCCGGGATCGGGTCTTGTGTTTCGCAAAACTCTCCTCTGCCTCCAGACCGATTATGTTACTTTGGTGTATTTATTACGACCTGGGTGCAATCAGTTCTCATGATGAATATCCCTTTAGCCGTCCTATACCAATTACTCATGTGCTACCTGCTCAGTGGAAACAAACCGGTGAATCTCATTTCTTCACTCGCCAAAGATTTCCCTGCCTCCTTTTCCATTGTTACATTTCTGGGAGCTCTTCTGCTCCTTTTTTATTTTAGTCCTGGGTGTCCCCTGAGCTCGGTGATTGCATTTAAAACAGACACAACGACATTATGAAGCATTAAACTAATGGCATTTGAGACCATTTTTCTCCCGTAAACCATTATGACGTCCCTGGAACGGCTGGCAGAGGGCTGAACACCAGCGCCGCCATCCAGGGCTGCATCCCTCTCTGCCAGTCGGTACCCACTCTGGGATTCGAGGTGCCATCTCTTGTGCTGCTCTCGCTGTAACAGCCCCCAAGAAAGCTGTTTTGATCTTCAGATGAGTTGTTTGGCACGACCATAATGACAAATATGTGAATGGGGGGTTAACCATGAATTGCAAAGTACCTATCAAATCCCCAAGGTGGAGAGGAATATATCTTCCTTCACACCCTTTTGATGTATAGTTAATTACACGAATCTGGAACTGTTACCATGTGCAAACAGAGTGAAAATTGACTTTCTAAGCCATCCCTGGCCCCTCTGCATATGTCACTCGCTCTAGCCCAGTATCATGCTCTGTCTGTACACACACAAATATATAATCAGTACGGGTTTAGACTCTTTTTTTTGATAATCCAGCATTATAAAACGTTAGAGGGAAAGAACGGAATGTAGCATCCTTCAGGCCTGATGCAGCTTTTTTAAAAAGAAGAAAAAAAATCCTTATTTTATATTGGTTGTTCTTTCTCTTGCCTGAATAAAAGCTTTAGCACAGCTTGAAAGGGTTGCATGTGCTGAAATGTAGCCCAAGGATATGTGTTATTATCCATCCCCTCTTGACCAGCAGGGTCTCAGCTCTCTCTCCCTTTCAGCCTTTTGTTTGAACAGATGGGATTGGGGAACGAAGGGAAAGAAAGGCAGTCTGTTCTCATTAACGCTCCCAGTACACAAACACAAACCTGAGCACAGGGGACCTACAGAACAGGACTGCTTCCACTCCACACATATCCACTGAGACCATATGTACCCGCACACAAAGGCAGACAGAAGACCCACGTCGAGCCAGCTACTAGGCATTTACCAAAGAGGACTCCTCACCAACTATTTAATTTTTTTTTTTTTTTATAAAAGTCCTCATAGGTAATTCCTTTTTTTTTCAGCCGCCCAACTTAAAAAATAACCTTCCTTCACCGATGTGGTGTTGAGGTTGTTTTAAAAGAAAGACTGTCATTAAATCAGCCTAACACCTGAGCTGGGAGCATTTGTTTTGTCTTGGTCTGATGTGAGCTATGTGAAGAGGTTCCAGGCTGAACCTGCCAGACTAAGGAAAAGGTTCATGTAGCTCAATCTCCTGGCATAGGCCGAGGCTGCTTCATCTGGAAAAGGTGCTCAAAAACCTGCTGTCATCCATGATGGACTACCTGTCCATTGAGAATATCTCATGAACTCTGTGGCCAGGGTAGGCTGTCACACTTCAAAGCTGGGTTCTTCAATTTCCCTTAAGGCTCTTGCACATTTTTGCATATTTATTAATAGATCACTTGGAAGGCCTGCTTAAACAAATATTTGATGCTTTTTTTTGAATTGAGCATAGTCATTGGCCTCGGTGATCTCCTGTCACAGTGAATGCCTTCATGGGCAGTATGTGAGGAAACATCTCCTTCCAGCAAAGCTTGACTCCTCACTTTGGAAAAGGGCAAGCAGCTCCAAGCTCTGCAGCCTGGTGGCTCACCCCCCCATGGCAGCTGCGCAGACATCGATGCCCGCAGCCTGTGACAAACTCAAAGCCCCTTTAAATAGTGAAGATGAGGAGGTGAGGTGGCTTCCTCAGCACCCCACGGCACACCACACATCCATCACACACAGATGGCTACCGCGGTGTGGCTGACACATGGCAACTCATTAATCTGCTGTACTGCAGCCACACACTGGGCTTAAACCATGCTTGGAGCGGCAGCAGAATGGGTCTCTGTCTGAGCACGGCAAGCTCCTCCAGATATAGAGTTTCCCCTGCTCCCCTTTCTGGGTGGTGACCATCACTGCAGTGCGGAAAGCATTTCTGGGCAACTCAGGTCTCCCTGCCTCTTCCTTCCTCTCCAGGTCAGCTCTGGCTCAGCTTGTCTTCACCCATCCAAGCATTAAATGGGTCAGGCCTGAAAGGAAGATGTGCCAGACGTCCGCAGCTGCTTAAGAAGGTCCTCCCAGATCAGAAGCACGACAGACACTGAGGTGGCTCTGAGACAAGCACTGGTGAAATGAGTAGCCGGGACCCAATTCCCCAAATAGGGTCTTTGGTTAAAGTCCCCAACCGATCTTTGTAGTTGATCCTATTTCCCAAGGAGCCTCGCTATACCCTAAAGAACACCATACTTTAGGTGTCTGGTAGCAAAGTGAGTGAAGCTAGAGAATGGCTCTCCTCCAACTGCAGTAGGCTGCAGTGAGCTGGAGAGATGACAGGCTCTTTCCTCAAGTGCAGAAGGAAATACCCGTGTATTATGTCCAGCATCAGGTAGATCTATATTTCATTACAGCCCCGGGCATTTGACATGTAGTCTCAAGAAAAGAGAGCTGTCATTTTTTCCCCAGGTATTGTGAGCATAGGGAATGCAGAGCAGAAAATGAAGTGGTTCTCCCCGCAGGGCTGTTTGCAGAAGATCACAGGGGAGCCAAGGCAGAGGAGCATTAGTACCTCTGTTCGCAGGCTCTCACACGCTCTCTGGGCATGCAGAGGCAGGTTTCCTCAGCCGCACACCTCCTTTGAACACCACTGCACACACACGTGCTCTGCAGGTTACTGCCGGCAGACGAGCAGTTGGCAAGGCACCCTCTGCCAGCTTTTTTCCATGCACAGTTGCCCAGTTTCCATAAATAAGAGCAGCCGGGGGCAGAGCCCAAATGCAGCCCCCTGCTACCCAACCACGGACTGGCACAGAGCAAGCTAAAGGCTTGCAGGCGGTGGGTCCAGGTTGCACGTGAGCTGCACCACGAAGGTGGAGGCCCCACGCTGAGCCCCATGGCGCAGCACCTCAGGCACAACTGCTCTCAGGACCTGAAGCACAGCTTGTGTCCTGCAGCAGCACCACTTTAGCACGGTGCAGAGCACAGCTGATGAACCTGGAGGGGCCCACACCAGCAGCAAGCAGGTGTAGCACAGCCCTCCTCGGAGATGGCAGCACAAAAGGATCAGGAAAGCAGCATGGCAAAAGGAGCCAGGGCCAGGACACATCACTTGCTACAAAGCAACATTCAGGAGAAACCCCCATATCCCTGTAGCACACCTCCCAGTGCTCCCCGCCCAGGACAGGACTTCACATCAGCTTTAATTGCACTTTAGGCAAGCAATGGTTAGCAGGAGAGACCAAACCACCAACCAACATTTTCAGCAGGCTGCAAGAACAATATTGTTATCTAGAGGCTGACACTTTGCCCATTAGCATGCCTAGGTGGCATCATTTATAGCTGTCTTGGGGACAATCGCAAATAGATTCTATTCCTAAAATCCCAGTTAGACAACCAAGGAACACAGGCCTCCAAGCTCTTCAAAGCAAAACACTTGAAGTTTGGGCTTGGCAAACATGACACAGCCCAGCAGCTTGTACTCTTCTTAGCAAGGAATGGCAATGCTTTCACCCAGACCATTACAACGACAAACCCACCCCTCCAAACTTAACAGAAGGGTCAACTGAAGTCTAGGAGTATTGAGATTCCATCGTTTTCCTCTGTCTTTTCAACAGAGGTAATTTTAAAAATTCAACTCTTGTTTTCAACCCATACCAGAAAAGCAGCTTGGAATTTGAAATTACACATCTAAAAAAAACTCTTTGCAAAGAAATGAGTTTCAGATCAATGAAAATATTTTGCTTCACCTTAAAAATAAAGCCTAAGGAAGAAGCTGCTTGAAAATGAACTATTAATACAGAGCATTTCAGTATGGAACACCTGGAGATGTTCCACCTTTAAATTACCTATGAGGGCACAAGCGCCTGTGTACAATGAAAAGGGGCTCAGAGTGCCACTACAAAACCAGCAAATACCTTGGGCTGTGAGTTATCCTGCATCAGTTAAGCTGTGTCATGGAAAGATTGATCAAACTCCTCTCTGTGGATTCCAAAATGTCCCAAAGCTACAAAGGTAGGCCTGACAGTGATTCTCCTTCTGGTACCTTCTCCCCACACAGCTGCTGCTAGCCATGATTGGAAACACGATGCTGACAGACAGCTCTTTGGTCCAGCAGAGTTGTCACAACATTGCACATGATGTTTTGCTCCACCATGTACCAGCAAGTCTCTTTTAGACCATCTGTGCCTCAGAGCGCAGGACAGCCATGTGCTACCTGAGCCTGCAGTGCCACAGGAGAGATCAGCACCCCTGGTGCCACCAGACAAAACACTGCTTGAATTCCATCCTCTGACACTTGCTTGCATCAGTTCTCAGCAGTTGGATGCACCCTGCTGTTCCCCATGCTCTCATATTGTTTCAGATTCATGGAACAGAGCACAGGAAAATGGCCAGGGTGCCACCACCAAAGGGACTCAGGGGGTCAAATCCCAAATGCCACCTAGAAGTGAGGAGGCCCACCAATGCCACCAGGAGCACTCCTTGGGCCTATATGATCTGTCAGTGCAGATACCCGTTTATACCCACCTGAAAAGGACCAAGGGAGGTTTACAAGTGGAGGCCAAAGAGAGTGCTGTCATTGCAAATAATGCCATCCACATTCTAGACTACATCAGGAGGAAGGCGGCCAGCAGATTGAGAGAAATTATCCTAATCTGCTCCTAAGTGCTGGTGAGACTGTGCCCAGATATTCTGCTCTTTTGGACCTCCCAGGTTCCAGGGAGATGTTGAAAACCCTGGAAGAATTGATTCAGATAGTGAGGTGCCTGGAGCACACAACCTTTGAGAAAAGGTTTTAGGAGCTGGGCTTGTACTCTGGTGAAGGGAGGCTACCAGGCAATATAAGAGCAGCCTACACTTATTTCAAAGGGAGCCCCAAAGATGATGGAGCCGAACTCTCATACTGTCCTAGTCACCCACAAGGTGTGGAGACAGTGCTGAGAGGCTGAAGGGAGAGCTCAGTGAGACAGTTCCTAAAAAGAGGAGGAGCCATTCAGGAGCCAGAGCTGCTGCAGGCAGAATGCAGCTGCCCTCTCTCTAAAGTTTCCCTGGGATCAATAACCAGAGGTCTCAGCTCAAGTCAAGGGTCAAGTGTTTTCATTGAGCTTCAGAAGTTGTGGTAACTCCTCTGTGCAACACACACTGCTCCAGCTGGGCAGAGGTGTTTTTAAACTGGTCCCGGCTCTAGTTTGGCATTATGTCCCTCCATCTCCCCACATAATTCCCCTCCAAGTGAATGTGGGAACATGACCATCCTAATTCATCTGTGGTGTTTAGACTTGGATCACAGTTAATACAAAGGGGCTGGAGACAGCAAGTAAAACACCATCTGTTCATTAGCTTTGAAAATTGCGTAAGTCCAAAGCCAAAACTTCACTTCCTCTGAACTCTGCAGAACTGTAGACATGGATGGAGATCTGAATCTTGTGTCTGGCTGATTCAAGTGCTCCTAAGTGGTAACTGGTGGGGGAGGATGGGCTGGCTGCTGGACTGCAACTGCTGGCTGCTGCCAGTTCCCAGTACTTCAACTCTGCCTGGCCTGACATCGCTCTGTCCTCAGTGAAATAGCTGGAGCTGGGATGCTCAGCTGGAACAGATCTTCAGCTCTGCTGCTTGGACTGGTTTCTACCTGACAGCTCACTCTTGCTCCCAGTTACACACATATCCAAGGCACCCACTGACACGTACTGAGGTGCCAAACCATGAAAGAAAAGGGAAACTGGGGTGGGTAAGGAGGCCCACTTGAAGATGGGCCCCACTTTGCTCCTTTCTGCCGGACCCAGCTCCACGTCATCAGTAGGCACAAGAGCTCAGCTCCCCGGCAGCTGGCTCTACATGTTTGTATTCAAGCCCTGTGCGTGAATGTGATTGATGGTCCTCAAGAAAAACTAGGTCCTTTGGTCCCTGACAGTGGGTGCACAGGGAGGACAGCAGAGAGAACAAGCCACCCTTCCTGCAATCCAAAATAAAATCAGAGGGATTGGCAGTGGCAATACTGGCAGGAGGAGCAGTGGCCCCTCTGTGCTGTCTGGACTATTTCCCAGAAGGGACAGCAAGGCCTGTGTAATCAGGCTCAGCTGGTAATCAGACAAAGTCCAAACTAGCATAAAGACTAAATTATCCCTTAGTCCTTCCAGCTCAGGGGAAAGGATATTGATAGGGGAGGCAAGGACGGCTGCTGGACTGCAGCTGCCAGCAGCAGCCCATGCAGACAGAGAAATATCTCTCCACCTAACCTGCCCCTCGCCCCATTGTCATTTAAATAGCCGGCGCCTGGCGTGCAAAGGGCACATGCAAATCCCAGCGCCCTGCTCAGCCGCACACCAGCATCGCTGCGGGCACCCCGCGGCCCTCGGGGGGAAATAACACCATCTGTGCCCGCCAGCGCTCGCCGAGCGCTGCCTGGAGACCCCGCCGCTCCTCGCCGCGCTGTGTGCCCCGACTTGCCCCTCTCTCCGGTGTACAAAGAGGGGGACTGATGCCAGGCTGTCTGAATCGGTGTGAAAAGGGGCCCCAGCAGACAAGGCTAAACCTGAGTCCAACTGGCCATGCAGCCTTGTTTCCATCAGTGCTGGAAGAACGTACTAAAAGCATCCCACAGTGGGGAAGGTGGGGGTGTGCCTTGCTGCTGGATTCAACCTTGGGAGAAGGGTATCACACCTCTAAAACACAGCAGACCCATCTTTACCTGTTCAAAAATGGCAGCTGTCATTTTAAAATCATAAGATTTAATTTACATAAATAGACTTTTATGTGTGTATTTGGTTGGGAAGGGATGAGCTTTTTTACATTTTGGTTTCTGACCCTTTAAAACCGTGCCATATCGATCATGGCTTCAAGCTGCCCTCTGCAACTTTTGGGGCCTGGGGGAGCCTTAGAATTTAAAAGTGGAAAGCCAAGACCCGAATTTCACCCTAGCAGTTACCTCCGAAGTCCTGTGACTCCCCACCACTCCTTCTCACATTGCGGACACTCTGTCAGCTGCGCAAACACTGTCCACGGGGAACAATCTGGAGCCCAGAACTCTGTACAGGTCCTGGTTAAAACACAGAATTTCATAACATGCAAGGCTGGAAGGGATCTCTGGAGATCATCTGGTGCAAACTCCCCACTCAAGCAGGGTGGGGAGCACACTGGATAGGATTGTGTCCAGACGGTTCTTGAATATTTCCATGGAAGGAGATTCCACATCCTCTCTGGGCAATCTGTCCCAGTGCTCAGTCACCTGCACAGTAAAGAAGTTCTTGCTCATGTTCAGGTGGAGCTTCCTGTGTTCCAGTTTCTGCCTGTTGCCCTTTGTCCTGTTGCTGGGCACTACTGAGAAGTTTGGCTGCATTCTCTTGGAATCGTCCCTTCTGATATTTGAATACATTGATAAGGTTCTCTCTGTCTTCTCTTCTTGAGGCTGAACAGGTGCAGCTCCCTCAGCCATTCTTTATAAGGGAGATGCTCCCAGTCCCTTAATCAACTTTGTCACTTTCCACTGCACCTGCTCCAGGAGCTCCACGTCTCTCTCGTCCCGAGGAGCCCAGAACTGGACCCAGCACTGCACATGCAGCCTCACCGGGGCTGAGCAGAGGGATAGGATCACCTCCCTCGACCTGCTGGCATTGCTGTTCCTGAAGCACCCCAGGATACCACTGGATGTCTTGGCCACAAGCGCACACTGCTGGCACTATCAGCAAAACGCGGCCAAGACCCTTCTAGAACCGGACCCGCTCTCTGAACGGGGCTGCGTTAGGGGTCAAGGAAGCACTGTGCGGGCGAGGCAGGCCACAGGACGGCACATGCGGCATCAGGCGCGGGTTTCTCTGCTGTCCCACGGCGGGGTGTCCCCGGTCACTCGGGCTGTCCCTGCCCCCGCCGGGCTGTCCCCGTGTCCCGCCACGGGACGCCCCTCACGCCGCGCGCGCGGCTGCCGGGACAAGGCGGGCGGGGCGCG
>VZTA01028455.1:802667-843606 GCA_013398855.1 Mohoua ochrocephala | reverse complement strand
ACGGGAGCGGCCGCAAAGCGGGAGGGGGAAACCGGTACTGGCGGGACAAGCAGGAAAAGCTGAGGGTCTCAAAAACACGGCACCGGAACAGCTTGCCCAGAGAAGTTCTAGGTGCCCCAGCCCTGGAAGTGCTCAAAGCCAGGCTGGATGGGGCTCTGAGAAACCTGGTCTAGTGGAAGGTGTCCCCTGCCCATGGCAGTGGGGTTGGAACGAGATGGTCTTTAAGGTCCTTTCCAACCCAAACTACTCCATGACTCTGTGATTCTATAACATGCCTCTTCCCACCATCGGCTTCAGCAGCAGCTTTCAGCCATCCCTAAGGAGGGAGGTGAGGTCTCCAACTTTTTGCTAAACTTCCACTGTATCATAATACAGTTTGTGATTTTCAGATCCTTCTGTGGCTCCTCATGACATGTTTCATGCTATTACCCAAATATTTCCACTTCATTTTCGAACAGAGATGCTTTAATAGAGAAGCTTTTCTCTCTTGTGTGACTGCAGGTAAAAGCTTGAGCACGGGCACCCTGAAGCTGCCATGCTGGAGAAATATCACATGCAAGACACTTCTCAGATCTCTAGATCTAGATGATCTTTAAGGTCCCTTCCGACCCAAAACATTGTCTGATTCTATGGTTCTAGGTCGTGGTCTCCTCCTTTGCCTGTGTCAGAGGAGATGGAAAGATCAGTCTCTGTCTCCTGCCGTGCCAGGCACACCATCATGCATGTGACACCCGCCACCAAGGAGACTCAAAAGCCTCCAGCTCAGTCTAGAGACCTGATCATCCTGCAGTAGCTGCTCTCAGTGTTCTGACAGCTCCTAGCTAAAGCAGAGACACTTTTGAGCTTCAGAGTTTGGCTCTTAATTTAGACCTCTGCATGTGGATCCTGGGTCTGCAAGGAGGGACAGCTTTGATCAGCTGCAAAAAGGCGGATCTCCTAGAGACTTTCATAATTAAAAATTATTAATGTGTTTATAGCTGAGAGTTTGTGAGAAACTGTTGATGGCTGGCTGTATACTTCTGAGCAGCCCAGCCTCCCCATCACAAATCAGCCACTAACAGAAAAGAGAGCAGAATCCCATTATATTAATTGCATCATATCATTTAAGAAGCTCTATCTAGCTAAATCTTGAAGGACCTTCAGGAGTTGGGCTCTGATCCAGGAAAACAGTGACCCACATACTTAACTTCTAGCACAAGGGCAGACCTAATGGGATGCAAAATTAAGCACAGGCCTAAGTGTTTTAGCTGGGTTCAGGGCCATACAGACTAACACTTCAGAGAAGGTCAGCATCTCACAGCCTGTCAGTGTCAGTGGGGAGATGGATGGAGTGCTGCTTCCTAATTTTACTTATGCTAATAAATTCCCCACCTGTGTACAGTAATTTACAGGCCAAAAGAAAAGCCAAGCTACTGTCACTGGATAGCTATAAGACAGCAGCTGGTCATAGTGTTTGGTTCACTAGAGTTTAATAAGTGAAATCTCTCAGGGCTGGACAACTCTGGGCAGGTTTGGCCCCTCCTGCAACCTCTCCCTGAGTATCAGGCTCTCCCGGTTTCCTTCAAAATGTTTCCAGTAAATGTGTGTATGTGCATGTGTGTGTGTCTGTATATGTGTGTGTGTGTGTGCTGATCCTCAAGCACTGGTCTCCCAGCTCTCATCTGAGACACAGTGTAGGTTCAGGAAGGGAATTTTGGATAAAAATCAAAATATTGCAGTTCAAAACATCAAAAGAAATACTTTCACTCCAAACAGTTGTGTCAAATTAAAACACACTTTTAAAGTCCTTTACATTGTAGGAGCTGTGCTTTCTGCCACTGGAGAGTTTTAGCTGGTTTTTTTTCAATTAACACTTCAATTAATATAATTGAAAGCCTGCCTGAGATGATTGCTGGGTAGTCTTCCCCTTTTCTGCATGTGCAGTTATTTGGGTCGACACTGTCAGGATACATGATGCTGTTCAGCCACATAGTTCTGTATATGATCACAACACATGGAAGTCAAAAGGACTAATTTAACTCTTAAATACTCAGGGTCTTCACCAGATGTGTGTAAAATTTAGTGCATCAATGTATCAGGCCCCGTTCTGATTCATTTAGCTGCCTAAATCTCTCCTCTGTGGGTCTGATCTGGACAAACAGCAATCAGAACAAACTCTAGGAGCAGGAAAAAACATCCGAGTTTCACATCTTCACAAGACTAGCCTTAAATATCTAATTGGCTGTTCAAACCCCAGAAATCTGCTACTTGCAAATGAAATAATGATCCTGAAATGACTGCAGCTTGAAATTGGTCTTTAAAAGGGCATTGTGTTCATAAATCTGCAGGCTTTAACTCTGGCAAAATAGTAACACAAGTAGTCCAGAAAACACCACTTTATGGTNACATACAGTCCAGGAGGTTCCTGGAAAGCCTTGATCACAACTTTCTGTCTCAGGCAGTGGAGATTCCCACAAGAAATGGTAAGCTGGAAGGAAGGAAGGAAGGAAGGAAGGAAGGAAGGAAGGAAGGAAGGAAGGAAGGAAGGAAGGAAACACATAGGGAAAAAAAAGGGGGAAAAAACCCAAGAAAAATGCATTGACCAAGGATGAACGGGTGTCAGCTACATTGACTAAAATAAAGCTGTCTTGGTTTCCTGCTGCTGGCCAGTAAGAACTGAGCACAAACTGCTGTGCTAGATCATTTGAGATCCTCTTTTTACATATGACATTTGCCTGACTGCACTAACTACTCCAGCTCAAATTACTGCATCCCTGCCCTGTGTATCCACACCTGCTAATCCAGGGGGCTTTGTAGGAGCTTAGTTGCAGCCGTCAGCGCGAGGGTGCCACACACAGCTGTGACGTGCGGCTCCTGAGAGGCGGAAGAGCCTCACTGGCAGTGCTGGTTCCTCACACCACGCACGTGCTCTGAGACACAAGAGGATGAAGAACGCCATCAGCATACCGCCTGATTTCTAACCTACAACCTGTCACATCCTCCAAGCTGGCTTTTGTCTCCTGCCCATCCAAACACCCCTCAGTCAGGGACCTTCAGCATTCACTAGGACCATGGCACCCAGTAAGAGACCTGTTGAGAGCAATGTCATGGCTTGCTGCCAAGCCATGAGGAATGTCTGAATGTTGGCCACAGGCTGGCATCCGGTGGTCTGATTTTCTCTTTGGTACAACTCCATTTGGAGTGTACCATGTGGTACAGATGGCAGCTCTACGAGTCAGTCTGAAGTCATCTTTGATGAACTCAGAGGACGAGGGTCCAAGCTGGAGCCATACCTTAGTTTTTTGTGATCCTCCTTACCCATAGTACCAACTAAAATGCACCTGAAGAAGAAAACTCTTCACCTGCCTGCAGGGAGCCTGTCTCCCACGGGGATATAGTGGTTCCCACTTTCCCTGGAGCACTAGAGAACACCACACACCTACCTCCTAGAGTTTACACTAGAAACCAGGCACTATATCTCCTGTGCAACCTCTTTCCTCGTACCCTTTACCCCCCAGACCATTCTGCCATGCCCCTCACCCAGCCACCCCCAGGTCCTGTCTGCCAGGGGGTGGGAGGCCCCTTGGCAGGCGGGGATGGAAACAGGAGCACAGCCTGTGGAATGACTCCCCACTCCCTGGGGAGAGCTGACCTCTGCAAGCTGACACGCCGTGCCAGGGGCAAGCGTTATAAATATGAGTGAACCCAGCAGCCCTTTATGGAAACCATGACCCAGGCTGTGGCTCATGGCTGCTGCCAGGTGATACTTAACTAGAAACCTCAGGTTAGAAAGAAAAGCCAAACCATGCTCTGGCATAACACCCTGCTGGCCCCAGGCTTGGAGAGACACAGCTACTGCTTTTTTCTCTGGGAAAGCATTGGCTGCATGGTTTTGGGTGTGTTGGGTTTTGTTTTTTCTGTCTCAGGACAGAGCTGGTGCAGGAGGCTGCTGCTGAGATATATTCCTTCTAGCAGGGCTCCTCTGAGCATCC
The DNA here is from genome assembly GCA_013398855.1 of Mohoua ochrocephala. Taxonomy (NCBI): domain Eukaryota; kingdom Metazoa; phylum Chordata; class Aves; order Passeriformes; family Acanthizidae; genus Mohoua; species Mohoua ochrocephala. The sequence goes on along the minus strand of VZTA01028455.1, from coordinate 839,635 downwards.
AGCCTACCAAGGCAGAGCTTCAGCCTCTGCTTCCCAGCCTCCCACAGCAGACACAGCCCCTGGGCCAGTGCTCTGTCCCAGGATGAAGAGACTCTTCATCAAGGCAAGCCAATGTTTCTTCAAGAGTGGGTGGCCATTTCTAAGGAGGGGGCAAAAAGATTCAGAAGAAGCGGCAAAATGTTGCTGCTGTCCAAATGTTTCTGCTAGCCACATGACTTGTTGGTAGTGGCTGATTTTCTGTATGGCTGGGACATTTTTTCAATAAGGCAGAGATTTTTCACAGGGGCATGTAGTGGCAGGACAAGGAGGAATGGCTTTAAACTGAAAGAGAGTAGGTTTAAATTACATATTAGAAAGAAATTCTTTACTTTGGGGGTGCTGAGGCACTGGCACAGGTTGCCCAGAGAAGTTCTAGGTGCCCCAGCCCTGGAAGTGTTCAAGACCAGGCTGGATGGGGCTCTGAGAAACCTGGTCTAGTGGAAGGTGTCCCTGTCCATAGCAGAGGGATTACCTAGATGATCTTTAAGGTCCTTTCCAACCCAATCTACTCCATGACTCTGTGATTCTATGACATGCCTCTTCCCACCATCAGCTTCAGCAGCAGTTTTCAGCCATCCCTAAGGAGGGAGGTGAGGTCTCTATCTTTTTTGCCAGCTTCCACCATATCATCATACAGTTTGTGATTTTTCAGATCCTTCTGTGGCTCTTCATGACAGGTTCCATGCTGTTGCCTAAACATTTCCACTTCCATTTTCAAACAGAGATGCTTTAATAGAGAAGCTTTTCTCTCTTCTGTGACTGCAGGTAAAAGCTTGAGCACAGGCACCCTGAAGTTGCCAGAGAAAGATGTCACAAGCAAGACACTTTTCAGATGTCCATATTTCTAGGCTGACTTAATGATCCAAGGGTAGGGGATACTTGAGCCATTACTTCTGAATTCTTGGGAACAGTGTGTAACTGTACCCCAGCTACATACCAATATCCATGCTGGGTTTGCTGCCAGTAGGGCTTTTTCACATAGAAGAATTTGCAAAATTTGCCTGGCACCAAAAAAACCCACCATGCCCTGAGCATGCATAATGGACTGCCTGGAAGACATCTGGACTGCTTGGAAGACATCTGGACTGCCTGGAAACCTATTCACCCTAGAAATGCAAGTGCCTGATGAATGAACTTTTTAGAGACTTAGGGCTGTCCCAGACAGCGTAAAACCCAGTTAGAGGAGAAGAAGAAGGTAATAAAGGAGCCGAAATTCAAGAGCAGCAAATCCTGTCTCCTTACAAAATTAAGGAGCGCACTAAGTTTGTCTGGCTCGTCATTCAAAAGGAATGAGGTTCCTGGTGGCACAGTGAGCTCACCCCAGCGCTTCCCAGCCTGTCAGCTGTGCCCCAACAGGCGTCACTGTCCAGGCAGGGGAGGGGGAAGGTTTGGAGGGGCAGCAGAAGAGGCCGGGAGCAAAGGAGAGCTGAGCAGCCACTCCATTGAAACAGGTGTAAATCTGCTGGGAACAGCTCCGTCAGCAGCAGCAGGCGCCACGCCACTAAATTAAACACCCCTCCAATCATCAAGATGTTATTAAATCTACTCATGCTCTCAAGGCTAGGAGAAACCTGAGGTGCAAGTGTCACCCCAGACCTGTCCACCCCAACTGGGCGTGCTCCGTGTGGGATCCTTTTTTTAGGGCCTGGCCCCGCAGAGCTGGGTGGAAGCAGCGCCAGTGGTTAATGCGTGTATGGGTGCGTGCAGACAGACACATGGACACATGCTCGGACATACCAATCGTGGCCAAGGCTGGGCAAGAGTCCAGTGATCCCATCTCCTCCAAGAGAAAGGCAGGGGACTGATGGAAATGGGCAGGCTGTATGTGACCTAAGCTTTTTCAGAAGGGAACATACTTCATCAGATCATGTGTTTTATTTCTTTTACGTTATTAATAATATTATTGTGATATTATTTGTTGTTGCTGAGGTCCCTGGGCCCCAGCTCAGTCTGCACCGTTCCCACCCCAGTTCTTGGGGCACCATCTTTGGGCCAAACTTTCACGCTGGCTCAGGGCTTGGCTGTGGATTACTGGGCTTTCACAGAGATCTCAGCACCTCTCACAGGAACATGCCTGGCCTGGTTTCTGAGCCAGCTCTCCTGAAAACATGGTCAGCAGCAGTTGCATCTCCTTCTCCAGCTCCCCATGATGCCAAAGCCTTCAGGAGGCCAGACGTGGCCCAGGCTCCCTGCCTGCCTAAAGCAGTAATCCCTGTGAGTCTGATTTCTAAGCACCTTGCAGCATCGTATGGACCCTGCTGGCACAGTTCATATGGAGAATGGAGACAAGGAAAGGTTTTTCCAAAGCCCTATGGGAAGCCTATGACAGAGGAAGACGTGAACATCCATCTCCTACCCACAGCCACTTCCTGTGCCTTGTGAAGCACCTGCCCACACCTTTCCCGGCAAAGGAAATGCCACTGTCTCAGGGGCAACTGCTTTAACTCATCAGTTGTGATATCTCAGCACAGGAAAGTGGTATAAAACATGGCAGCGTGGCAGTGAAATGTTGTGGTGAAATGCTTTTCTGAAGTAGGGTGCATTAGAGATATCTGGGGGAAAAAAAAAAGATCTCTCATCAGTCAGCTTAAAATTGCTGTGCAGGGATCTGCATCGACACCAGCATATTTTAGGAGTTTATACATCAAACAAAGATTGAAGGTCCCAGCACCAGATGGGTGCCAGACCCCATCTTGCTCCCAGGTCCTGCAGAAGAGAAGGTGGGCAGGCAGCACTGTGGCCAGGGCTCTGTGTGGGTTGCTTTGTGCAGTGTGACTGGAATAGTTCTGAGTCACAGCTGGAGGGCCCCAACTCATTGTGATTACCAGCAAAGCAAAGATTTTACTAACCAGCCTGTGGCTGTCACATGCAGAAAATTCTCCCATCCCAGTGCTACCTGCAGGAAGCCCCCCAGGGAGCCCCTCCACCCTTTCCAGAGTGGGTTGCATGTGGATAAGTACTATCCTGCTCCCACAGGCTGGCAGAGCTCCCAGCCCAGCTGGGAGGGGTAGGCAGGTCACTGCCTCTGTGCCCTGTTGCAAACTATCTGCCACCTTTTCCAGCCCACCTGATGGGTCCCCCAACCACCACTACAGGTTGCCCTCAGATGTCCCTTGTCAGACCTCTGCATGAGGCAGCAGCCTTGTAGCCTTCCAGAATTTCTCTTAATGCTTTTCATTTTCAATTAATTTATTTCTCTTTCCCTCTCATTTCCATACATGCTAACGGGCCCATTTCCATTTGGCCACAGTGATGTCTTAGTTCAATCCTTTCTTGCTGTGTAGGGATTATTAGCTTATTAGAAGGTAACTAATACAGTCCTTCTGGGACAGTCCCAGTTTTCACCTTCTAAAGTACTTTTGACACATACAAGTCACAGGTGCCAGACCAGGTCCCAAAGGCAGAGAAGTGCAATGATCCCCCTCAAGTGGCACAGAGCAACTTTGCTCTGGGTGACACAATGCCTAAAAACCACAAGATTTTTTAAAAATGTCTGTGTGACTGAGAATGAGTTAGGACACCTGGATTATCTTCTTGACCTTCCCATTTACAACTTCTATATAATTTCATAGAAGTGCTTTTGTCTGTCCTGTATTTGTTTTTCCTCATCAAAACCAGTGTCCGTGTGTCAGAAAACAGAAGGGTTTATAGCGTCTTCTTATCACACAGCAGGTCTCAAGACACCTCAGTCAAAGTATTGTCAGGTACTCCAAAGATCTCTGGCAGTTTGGAACAGGCAAAAAAGGGATGGAGTGCCAATGGTAGAGCTTCTCTGCCTTGTACTTGCCTGCCATCACTGGCATGACTGCATTGGAATACAGGCAATATAAAGCACCACGAAGGACTTCTCACCTTTCAGAGCTGAAGGGAAGGGAGAGAGAACTGTTTTTTTTTACACTGCAGAGCTTTTCTCAGGATGGCAGTGTTCCCCTTGGTCTCTTTAGGAAGGTTCAGTGTGTCTCTGAGGCTCCCACCCTGGTCACAGCAGTACACTGCAAGCTATTACCCGCAGTGACCTTGCTTGGCTAGCTGGTGGCAAAAGGCATATTTTCTGAATACTACTATCTTGCAAAACATACAAGGTCTTAGGAGCTCGAAAAGAGATTAGCTAAAGCAGAACTCTAAATCCCGAAGCCCTGGAAAAAAGGCTCACTGAAGCATTTGGATCAGCGGTGGCTGGGGACCTCCTTTACTATGTGAGATAGAAAGGACAGTGAAGGTGAGAACAGCAGCATGGAGTGCAGCTGCAGTGGCCAGGAGGGAGGAGCAGCAAGTGTATAGCCCTAATTTATAATACAAGTAGGGGAAAAAAAATCAACAAGAAGGAGATTTTTATTTATCCTACGTCCCCACCCAGCATTTCTGCAAGCCTGGATTGAAGGGATGAGGCTGTACTGTTTTGAGCACTGTTACAGACTACCTATCCTCACAAAATTGGAGGAAACAAAGAAAAATCCTACTTCAATGAATGTCGGGTGGTTTTGCAACCTAAATCCCTGGAGCTAGGATTTTGCTTGATGGATGAGCCCAGAAAGCCTACAGTAGTGAATAAACTAAGAGCAAGTGTTTTCTCTTAATTGTCTCTTTTTTTGCCTTAAGTTTTGGGCCAATTCTGAAGGTTGTTTGAACAACATGGGCACCTGTCAGGGCAGACAGGCAGTGAGCCCTACCAGCTCATTTCTCGGAAAGCTTTCAGGGAAACATCTTTGGGATAGTTAGCTGGGGAAAAGCATTGTACTGGTTTCTTGAGGCAGGGCTAAGAGATGCAGCAACAGAATGGATGAAGGAGTCATTGGTTAAGTAATCAGAGCTGGGAGGTTGAAGCTTGCAGTCAGCTTATATCAGAGGCTAACAGATGCAAGCTTTGCCAGGAAATGAGATATCTGAGCTGAAAGCCAAGTGTCCCAGGATTTAGTTCAGACCCCATCATTCCCTCGTGTGACACTGCCCACAGAAACACATGTGTTGAAACCACAGGCAGTTAAATGGAATCAGGAAGACACTGGACTGTGCAGGAAGATAGCACAAAGTATTTGCAGTGAATAGATGAGTGCAAAATCCGAAGTTTCACAGAGAAGTCTGCGAAATTTCTTTGCTCCCCTCATGCTTCCCTCCCATGGGGAGCTGCTATTGATCGTACCCCATTAAAGAGGATCTGACACACAGAGAAAACTTATGTCAGTGTCCTGTAGAAATGGGCCTTCAACAAAATTCAGGTTCCCCAAATGCATGGGGTCTGCACACTGTACTTTTTTTGACAGTGAGCCTGGCCCAAAATTCCGAATTTAAAACATTATCTGAGAGTGGATGGACAAGCTTTGAAATTCCAGGGAGTTTTTGCTTCTGGGGTTGAGACGAGCACATTTCAGTGTGCTGCTATTAGCACCAAGAGAGATGATGAAGAGAAAGGCACAATACTTATGGCCTTTGTCAGGTTGTGGGAGCATCTGCTTCTGTCCCTGCTCTGCTATTCCCCAGGGAAAAAAACCAAAGCAGCTGTGCTCAGATTCAAGTATTTAACTGCTGTTCTGAACATCCCAAAACACATGAATCCAGGACTTCAGATCTGTGTTGGCAGGGCTGCAAGGAGAACATCTGCTTTGACTAAAGTTTATTGGAATTAAGAATTTCAGATGATTGAGGCAGTTGTTCCTACTTTGAGGAATTCACCCTTACTTCTGCCTTGGTGAACAAAGTGTCTTGAATTTCATACAGATGCAGCTAGAGCTAGAAGACCACAGAAAACGTCCACTGGATTTAGCCCTAGCAGCCCCACTGAGGTTCTGAGTGGAGACACAAAGAGACGGACTCTCTGGTGACCATGACGCCCAGTGTCGCTTTGCTGGAGGAAGTCCCTTTGATGCAGAGGTGAAGCCTACCAATCACAAATATTTGCTGCTCAGGCCACAAGCAGATAAACGAGATTCATGTGGGGCTAACAAAGCAACAATTTTTGTGAATAAGAAGCATTTTTGTTCCTTTTTTGATGGAAAAAGGAGGAGAAAATGAAAATTGGATTATATCTATTTTTAGGCAGATTAAAAAGTTATTCAGACTAGAGAAAAAGCGCATCAAAAATAGCTTGAGCAATATCAAAGTGGAGCGATTGCTGAAGATCTGCAAGAATAAAGGAGGTCAGGAGCCTCATAAGCCAATTTTTGAAGTAGCTGCCAACGTTTCATTTTCACACCCGGTCTAATGTGTGCCTGCTTTAAAACACATTGTGGTGCCAGTGGAAGCCTGCTCCTGCACCCCAGATCCATGGAGGTCCTTCAAAGGCAGCCTACAAGCCTAATGTATGCCTAGTCATCCCACAAGCTCGGTTCTGTGTTTTGCATCCTAAACATTCAGCATAAACCTAACCAGCCATTGCCACCCACTGTGACGCAAGTCTTGTGTCTCCCACTGAAAGCAATCAGACTTACCTCTCCCTCTAAAAGTGCCTGCCCCTGAAGGCTGCCTCTAAGAAGTGTATTTTGGAGGCTGTCTTGCTTTGGCTTTTACCCAGATTCCTCAGGCTTTGTCATTAGGACTTTAATTTGCCAGCAAATGTTGAACTTCTGAAAAGGCTTTGGGAATAAAACAGATTTGGAAACTATTGCCCAGAGGGTTTCAGTCAGTATGTTGTGGGCTGTTCAGGTGAAATGTGACATAGAAGTGAAAGGATGTGTGCTCCTACATCACCCAGGAGATGTGTTTAATCTGCCCAGGAAAGTGTTCCAGTCACCATCCCTGGGGGTATTTAAAAGACGTGTAGATGTGGTGCTTAGGGACACGGTTTAGTGGTGGACTTTGCAGTGTTTGGTTAATGACTGGACTCAATGGTCTTAGAGTCTTTTACAACCTCAATGATTCTATGATTCTGTAATTGCTAAGTAATGCTCGCCTTTTGCCCCAAATATGGAAATAATCCCAGACATACAATTAAATGGGAACAGCGGCATTAAGAAGGGACATTGTCTCTTCCCTGGTGTGCATGGAGCAAAGCCGTGATGGAGCAGCATGCAAGGAAAAGACCTGATAAGGCCACTTGTCTGCACATCACTTTGGCAGGGGGAAGGGAGCCGTGCCCCCTGTCAAGCTCTTCTCTTCTCTGCCAGACCCTCAGCAGGCCTTTTCCAGTGGATCCATGCCAGCCCCGGGGCTGGCTTGTGGCCAGCTGGCCTGCCTCCACCTGCCTGTTGCTGCCAGTCATGGGTCAGAGGTGACACCGTGGTCAGAGGAGGGGAAGAGCTGAGGGACTGTGCCTCTGAACTGCTCTCCCCCAGCAGTGCTTTGCAGGTGATACTGAGCTCCCACAGAAGGAGGAACTGGACGCCATTCCTGGGACATGAAGAAGGGGGAATATGCAGGACAGCTTGCTGGGAAATGCAAGGGGGTTGTGTGAAAAACCCGCTCCGGTCCAACAGGCAGGTCCCAGAAAGGGAGGCTGGTGGTGATGGTGCCATCTGACCATCCTCTTGAGGAGAGCCCTGCCTCCTGCCCCAAGGCACTGGCTTGGGCACGTGCCTCCCACCCTTCAGCCCCTTTAGCATGATAAGGTTTAACCACTCGCCAGCAATGTATGGGGCTTGAGAACTGCTGTGAAAATGGGAGGCTGCAATATAAGCTTCCCTCTGCTTTTGGATTGCAGGTCCAAGGGCCAGCAATTCTCCTGCTGCCCCACAAGCAGAGAATGTGCTTCAGAAAGCACCTTGAATGTCAGCCAGCAGCTCCAAACAGTGCTCCAGGCAGGAGAAAGAAGCCCCAGGAGTGTTCACCTCCTTTGCTGCTGAGGAAACAGGACTTTCTCCTCTAGTGGTGCAGATAAGGCTCTGAAACTGTTTAACCTGAGATCTGTTATCAAAAGCCTAATCACTGTGATGCCCAAAGGGATGTAAAGAGAGATACCCTTATTATAAATTGCAGTAAATACCTTCTATTTTTGTCAATTCCTAGTAGGACAGTCTGTGCCTTGGTTCCCTGTACGAGCGAAGTCTGTCCCTTCACAAACTCTGCCTGTATATTCCCAGGACTGACATCTTCCACTCCCTCCCTCTTGCCCACTCCCTCTCTCTCAGATGATGCAGAGTGCCAGCAAGTCCCTCAATGGTGTCATATCTGTCCTTTTTATTCATTGCAGGGTTTATTTTTAGCCTGAAACAACTGCTTCCTAAAAATGGAGTTCCTAATGACACGGGAGCTGGACACAGCTATGTAAGGTATCCAGGGCTTGGCCTGACAGCTTCTCCCGTCTGTCTCTCTCTTTGTTGTGAGTACAGGACAGCAAAGTTTGCTGCTCTCCACCAGCCTTGCAGTGTTTGGGCTGAACACTAGGAAAGCAGCCGAGGGAAACTTAGGGAAACTAAGAGAAACTTAGTTCGAACTTCACCTGGAGTCTTTTGTCTCCCTCTCTTCTCAAATCAAGGAAGAGGGGGACATTTACCCACCCTTTGCTGCACTCCAAGGGTGCCCCTATGAAGGCAATTTGCTGGATCCTGGCAGGTTTTTACCTGCTTTTCTGCTGCAAGGCAGAAGAGGGACTGAACTTCCCCACTTACGATGGGAAAGACCGAGTGATCGACCTGAACGAGAAGAATTACAAGCAGGCCCTGAAGAAGTATGACATGCTCTGCCTGCTCTTCCATGAGCCTGTGAGCTCCGACAAGGTCTCCCAGAAGCAGTTCCAGATGACAGAGATGGTCCTGGAGGTAAGTGCCGCTGCATGTCCCAGTCGGGGTCAGTACCAACAGCACTGCTCGGAGTTGTGGAGAGGAGCCACAAGACAGGAGGGTCAAATGGTGTCATGCAGGGGAGGTTAGGCATCCAAAAGTTTGTTTAGTTGGATTTCAGTTAGGCCCTGCCTGAATTCTGCAAAGCCCAGGAAAAAGCCTCTTTTGTGCACTTCTCAGTTTGCTGGGAAATAGTTTTTCTGGATTGTCTGTCAGAAACCCAGGCAATAGCGAGGAACCTTGCGAACCTCAGAAACATGAACTCAGCTCAGCTGAGCTTTCCCAAATCTCAGCACCTAGTCCATAGCTTGAAATTTTTTGATCCTTTCTCATTCTGTGCAAGCCAGTATCCCACTTGTATTCTGGATTCAGTCCCATTTTTTATCCCACTAGGAACAGTCAGCCAAGAAACCTTATCAAGCTGTGCAGCAAATGGGTGTCCGAGCTCCCCATCTCAAAAGCTCCCTGTCGGTGCAGCATTAAATCCCTTTTTGTTTTTCTGACACTTGGTTGCCTGCTTGGAATCCGTCTATAGCCGCTTGTTAATGCAACCATTCACTTCTGTGCTGGAAAAAGAGTGTTGTTAATTCTTCGATGAACAAATGATTCATTAATCCTCAGTAAAATAAATCATGCTAAAAGTGACAATGTAGATTCGTACTGCTCTTTCTTGTAGTGTAGCTGTAATCTAGGGAATCATATAGCTGCAAGCCTGGATTGTTAGGTACATGTTTCCTACCAGGGGCTTGCAAATATTCTCTTTTAACTAAAAGACATATTTGGAAAGAAAGTGAATTGAGAATTGCAGAAGAAACACTTCAGCTTTATTTATGAGATCCGGAGAGAAAATGCATTGCACCCCTGAGAGAGTAGGAAATGTGAATAAGAAAATAAGTTTGATGAGGGCTAGGACCCAAAAAAGTCCAGTGTCAAGTTCAAGGTCTGCTGACCTCCTCAGCAAGCCTGATGACTGCCAGAAAGAAAGATCAAAAAAACCCCAGATTTTATTCACCTGTCAGGCAATGGTTACTTTCTGCAGGTGAGTGATCAAATAAAATTTGGCAAAGAAAAGAAAAAGTAATGCTTGAACTCCAGCTAAAATGAGTGATGTTGGTAGTATAATCACATTGCTATTTAATAGGATAGCTATTTTGTGCTTGATAGGTGTCAAACAGTTACTAGATACATATTTATAGAAACCTGACAGAAGCATGTCCCACCCCTGGAAATGTTCAAGGCCACGTTGAATGGAGCACTGGGCAAGCTGGCATAGTGGAAGATCTACCTGTCCACGGCAGGGGCTCGGAACCAGATTATCTTTAAGATCCCTTCCAACCTGGGCCATTCTATGTTTCCATGATTCTATGGTCTGATGTCTACCATCAGTTTGAGTCCCCATGCCACCTTTACTCATGCTAACAGTGACCCATATCAAAGTTGCGGCAGCTGCAATGCAATCTGGCTTTGAGATTTTATTTTTCAGGATTGGATTCAGAAGTGAGTACGTTAGCTTAGGATTCTGGTGATTTATTTGGTTTCCAATTGCTTGCTGCTATGGACTTCTTATGTGACCTTGGGCAAGAGGATTAGACCTGCAGCAGAATTTACATAATTGTAGTGCTCCAGTCCCCGAGTGCTCAGCTACCAGCTAGCTGTGCCACACATCAACTGGCACTTGTGGCTTTGACCTCAACATTTCCAAAGCACTTGCGGTGCTGATTCAGTGGATGTCTCACAGTTTCAGAACAGTCCCTCCCCTGGACTGGCAACTGCAGCAGCAGCAATCTGACAGCCCATGCACAAGAGAAATCTGCAGACTGAGGACTTCTTTCATTCTGTCACCCAGAGGGAATCAGAAGGGGAGAGGGTCTCAGAAGGCAAGAGAGAAGATATGTTCTATTCTGCATAGGACACAGCCCAGCCCATGGTGCTACTGTTCCCAATTTCTGTACTAACTCAGCCGTGGGAGCACTCATGAAAGGAAGGGGAAAGCCAGGTTGTAATCTGCTCCTTCTTGTGAGAGCATTCAACTCCCTCACTTCAAGCCATAATGTGTTGTGCCATAGGGGGTCACTCTTAATTTTCCCTGTCAGAGCTCATTCAGCTGCCGGACTTCACTGCATGTTCACCAGCACAGGGAGAAGGAAAGAAATGTCTGCAGTGGCTCCTTGGCTGAGATGTGGAGCTGTTTGCCTGTGAGATGAACTGCCTGGGATCAGTATTCCTGGAAGCAGTCAGCAGCTGAACCCAGCTCTCTTGTAATTTGAGCAAGTCTTAGAGTAGTGAGCTGCTCTGTGGGCACAGGAGCAGCGACAGGGCTCTTCTTCCAGCCAAACCTGAGAAAAGTTCACTCAGGAAGGTTTTGCATATCTAATTTCAGTAGAGGGATCAGGACTTTGAGTGCTGAATGTCCTTTACACCTGAAATGAGGCATCTAAGAGGTAAATACTCCAGCCCTCACTATTCCCTGCCAGCTGTCTTGGGAGGCTCCCAGCATAGGGTGCTGCCTGTGATAAGACGGTCCTTTCTAGAGCACCTCATGTTTTTCCATCTTACTTTACTGACAATTCTCCTGCTGTTTCACATTGAGACATGCTGCTTTCACAGCCTGGCAATACATTGTGTCTTTAGCCGCTTTCCATACAATGTCATCGGTCTCCATCCTTAGGAATAATAGTGAGCCTCCATCCAACACACAGGCAGGTGTGGAGCAGAGAAGAGGTCTGAGCTGGTGGTTAAGGGTTGTTACATCAGATTGTCTCATGGACATGCGTGGGTGGACACATGGGCTTAGTGAATGTTAAGTCCAGAAAACCTCCAAATAGCCCACCCTTTCTGCTTCTCTCACATGTACCTTATAAGAAATGTACAATTTCAAAGATCAAAGACATGAAGAATTACCTTAGACACCAAAAAAAAGAGCAAGAGAGATGCACCATGGTTTCCTTGAAATATGTAGCTCATCAGTAACAGGCTCTGACTGGGGCCTCTCCCAGGAGAGAAGAGCATGTGAGGCTCTTTCTTAACTGGGTCCTTTGGTTGAGCTCACGTGGCAACATTTCCTTCTTTCAGGCCACTTCAGCCTTTTCCCTTCTAAGTCTCTGCTCTTCACAAAACTTGCAATAGCTTTATTATGTTTGAGATCATTGACTCTGGAAAATTTGGTTGAAAAGGGGCAACAGCTAGAAAACTTATTAGGGAAGGCAGCTGGTCAACAGGGGAGAGAAAAGAGAATCACAAGGCTCTCGTATACTTGGGAAATCAAACTGTCAACCTGGAGCAGAGAAAGTAAAGTTAAGCACTTATTTAAGGACTTTACCAAACTATAACTATGAACAGCAGACCGAGAAGTGATACGATAGGAAAAATTTCCTTCTCAAGAAAAAAGACTAGCATGTAGGACTGACTGACTCTGTCAAAAGCTGAGGGTGCACACCCACTATCACCAGAAAAGAGATGATGTCATCGAGCTGATATTGCATTTGGCACAGCACACGGAGTTTTCAGCTCCCTCTATCCAGGTGTACTGGATCAACAGATTCCCACGCAGCCCAGGGTCCCTTTCCAGTTGAGAAGGGGAATGAAGGTGATGATCATTATGAAGCTGTCCTAACAGCTCTTGCCACCCACACTGCAGGGTGCCACCTGGTGACAACAGGGTCCAGGGACAACTGAACCCCTCTGGGAGCAAAAGCAGCTTCTTTGGAGCATCATTTGTTCATGACAACAGCTCCAAGGGTGGCAGTGCCAGCCTCTCAGGTCCAGATTGGAAAGATGGGGGCTGTTGGGTTGGTCTGTCAGGAGAAATAGCCGAAGGAATGATTGGACATGCCTGCTGTTTTCTGGCTAGGAGGGAAAAGAGTTGGGGAAGGATTGTTCTGAGACAACCCCGTGCAGAGGTATCATGAGCACAGGCTCTTTTGCAGCTCAGGTTAAAGGGTTCCTTTCCTTCGTGTACCTTTCTCCTATGACTCCGCTCTGCACCGCTGGCTGCTGGAAAGCACCTGCATCTTTTGTAGGGAAAAGCCTCCATACAGGGCAATGCAGAGTTTGATCCAGGCAGTCCCAGAGATAACAGTAGCCATTCCTACCCTGTGGCGATGTTTACAAGAGCTGTGCACGCTCCATGAGGTGAGCACAGTGAAGAAGAAGAAGATGAATCAGCCCAGCAATCAGAATAATTGTTTAACAGACAATTAAAAGAGAAAGCTACTTGTCTTAAATGGTCTCAACTTTAATGAAGAAGGGTTAAGATCAAAGCAGTGAAGCTGAGAAATACCTGTTCTGCTTTTCTTCTCCTCTCTGTCTCCCCTACCATATTTCACTCTGTCTCATACCATCACTTCTCAGACCTTCTCCCTTTTCATCTCTGAATCTCCTAAATAGGGAGTTTGGCCTTTCAGTGGGCCAGCCCCTGTCTCTAGGAATCATGTAGCAAGAATAAATGAGCATTGGTGTTAGGGGCTTTCCTTTTGCACTTGAGAAGCTCTCTCCAGCAGCTGAGGTGTTCTCACTATCATAGTAGGCTGCCTGCAATGCACTCTGGTATCCGCTTTCTGCTGAAACTCCCAGCTCCCCTGCCATTCTTCCCTTGCCATCTGTGTGCATGTGTAATATCCTTAAAAAAGAGAGGCTCATCAAGCCCAGATATTTTAGTCCCTTCAATGCAACAGTGCCCCTGGAGTGAAAGTTCATGGAGAACTGCCCTAGCACAAACCAGTCTGATAAGAAGTAATAGAAGAGGGATGTGGTACTCCCCTCTCCAGATGAGGTCTAGGATCAGGCCAGCCTCTAGCAATAAATGGCAGAACAAAGTGAAGCTCCGTAACGTATTTGGCCAGTTCTGTAACACATGGAAACACAGCCAGTATCGCCCTGTGGTGTGAAAGGGAAAGACGAATTTTGAGTCCAGTAAAAGGCAAGGATTAAACTGTGTGTAAGCTCTACCTTCCAATTCATTTATTTCCAAGTGCTGAAACTACTGCAGCTTCCAGCTCAGGATAGAAAAAGTAGTACAAGATCAGCTGGTTTGGTGGTCATTTCACCCATATGGTCTTGAACTGTCTTGAGAGCAGATATTCCCGTGAGAGTTCAGAGCCATGTAATACATAGCAAGAAGTCTCTCTCTGCTTCTAAAGCAACACAGAACAAAGTTGTACCAGTTTAGGTCTGTATAGTTTATCCCAAAAATCCATAGGAACCAGGAGACGAGATTCTGCTTTATCCCCATCTCTAGGTATATAAATATAAAATCTTTTAAAAATATAAAGGATCAGTAAAAATAGAAATATAAACCTAAGCCCTTTCTTGAAGCACCCTTTTCTGTTTGTTTCACAAACTCAGATTTCAGACTTTTTCTTTGAAAATGGCCATGTTTGTGGGACAGTGCCTCAACACAATTTAGTGTCGAGGTATGAGTATAAATACGGATATACAAGATATGTTCAATGAGTGTCACAGAAACTCTCAGTTCTCTGGGTCCCTACAGAACAAGTCCTCAAGGTGAGAGATGAGGGACACCTGGCAGGATGTGCGGAAGCTTACAGAGCAAAAGCCTTGTACATACCTGTAATAAAAGAGGTGTTTTGGCTTCTATGGGTACTAAAGAAGTGGCTTCCACTACAGATAAGCTAATGTAAAAAATAAGGAAGGGAGGAAGGAAAAGAAAAGGAAAATGTGTGCATTGATTACTGTCCCTTTGAGGCCATGTAAGTAGGTGTCAACTCATCAACAGCCAGCAGAGAACTGATTTTTAGCAGTAGCACCCAGGGGGATTTCACTCACTGATATGCCAGTCACAAAAACAAGTTACAAAAAGCTCCCTTTCACAGATGGGCACATTGACATCTAGGGACAACTATGTGCCTTGATCTTTCTGCATAAGAGTGGCAAAAATAATTTCCAAGGCTGAATTACCTGTTATTGCCATGTTTCTTTCTTTGAAGTCCCTCTGTCAGTTCTCAGTGGTGACTTTGGACTGGCTGCATGAGCAGCATCTATCATGAGACCACACTTTCTGCCATAACTGTGCTTTGAAAGGCACCTTTCTCATCTGCTAAATTATGATTGGGGAGAGGACTGTACTGACATGAGTTGTTCGAGCAGAAACCAGCTGTAATCCCAGGATCTAAAGAATGCAAATGTCACCTGGAGACATGGTAGACCCCTGTGAGCTTGGCCTTGCTTTGCTGACAGAGTACAAGGCCAAGTCTGCTCAGGTTTTGTGGCCTTTCTTGGCCCTGAAGTGTGGAGCTCTTATCACAAGCTATTATTTTATCAAGCTGCTGCAGACAGCTTCTGTAGGTGCCATAGAATCACAGAATCATTTAGAATGCAAAACACCTCCAAGATCATTGAGTCCAACCATTAACCCAGCACAGTCCACCACTAAACCGTATCTCTGAGTGCCACATCTTTTAAATACTTCCAGGGATGGTGACTCCACCACTTTCCAGGGCAGCCGTCCCAGGGCTTGAGCACCCTTTCAAGGAAGGAATTTTCCCTAATATCCAATCTAAACTTCCCCTTGTGCAATTTGAGGCCACTTCTATGCAAGACCTTGAGCTGCATGGAGGCTCTTTCTGAATCACTCCTCCCTTCAGAAATGCAAGTGAAGAAAAATGTTGAAAAGTCCATCCTCTTTGGTCTTGGCCATCCTGCCATGCTAGTCAGGTTCCCCTAAAAGTGCCAGCAAGGGTTCCCAGTGCCTTCGTGCTGGGCTGGTTCTCAGGAGGCAGGGTCTCATTCTTGTATAATGAGGTGCCTTCCATAGAAAAGCAGAACGGTTTGGATTTGAAGGGACCTTAGAGATCACCTGGTTCCAACCCCCTTGCCATGGGCAGGGACAACTTCCACCAGACAAGGTGTGACTTCCCCTTAAGGGTGTGTCACTGCACCAGGTTGCTCAAAGGCCCCTCCAGCCTGGTCTTGAACACTTCCAGGGGTGGGGCATCCACATTTTCTCCGGGCAACCTGTTATAGTGTCTCACCAATCTCACAATGGAGAACTTTTTCCTTGGCCTTATCCTGAGTGGAGGGCCCAAGAAGGGCTAGCTTGAGCTCACACTCACCTACTCAGTGGACATGTGTGGTGTTTGTAATTACCATTTAATGTTCTCTGCCCTTGACCCTGACATTTCTCAGGAGCTGACCACAAGCTGGGGCAGCTGTTGCTCAGTGAGGCAGACTGGGTATGGGTGGCCATGCCATGCTCGCCCACCCTGACCTTACTCCAGAGCCTGGTCTGCCAGTGCCCTTCATCTAAAACCAAACTAATCAAAGCCCATGACTGCCCTTCCTTCGTGCCTGAGCTTCGTTTGTGGGAAGACTGGAAAGGGGATATGATAATTCTTTTTAAACACCCGGGAGGGAGAAGAGCTATTTAAGTGCAAAGCCTAAGCACAAATGGGCTATGAATAAAACAAGTCTGGAACCACAAAGTCCCTAATCACCAGAGGAGGAAGGGGAGAACAGTCCACTGAGTTTTAAATGGACACTGACCACTTTGTGACAGAGATTGAATGACACGATTCTGAGTCTGATGACCAAAGATGTCCTTTTGCAGCCTTTGTCCTTAAATAACAGGCAACCAGGCATGGAAGCCATGGCCTAGGAAAGAAGTGACTTAGCAAGGTCCGAGTTCTCCTTTCTTTTTTTTCCTCCTTTGCACATTGGGATTTACCTACATACATGAGAAAATAAACTTGCCCGAGGAAATAGAGCGAGCAGCGACCAAGAACTCAATTCCCAGGCAGTCGCTCCTCCCCTCCCCGGCGCCCCGGAGGGCCAGCGCTCCCTCCTGAGCAGTGCTGATGGTGCTCATTCCTGCGTGCTCTCTGACACAGCTCCGGTGAAGGCCAGCTGCCGTACACGATATGTTCTTTTTCTGGGAACCCTGTCCGGCCCTGGCAGCAGACCCTGCCGTCAACTAGCAGACCTCTGACACCTTGAACCCTGTGCAAGGAGGGCTGTGTATATTTAAAGGTTTCCTTGGTTCTTATTTCTCTCTGCTCACTCCTTGGGGAAAAGGTCTTTCTTGTCTCAAGGACCACTCTGTTCCCCCAGGGCCCTGCCTCGCTGATCCTGTGGATGCAGGATGGGAGCTCCCAGCTCTCGCCCGCAGCATCCTGGATTCTCTGGGATTTCAGAGGTGCTGGCTTTCACCCACTTGGTCAGAAACTGGAGAAATCTGGCTTGTTCCTGAGAGCCGGAGGCGTAGGAATGACATGGACACGTTTAGGTGGATGGGATTAATACCAAGCATGCCTCCCTCCTCCAGCACTCACTGAAAGCACCCAGCTTTCTGCCCTGTGTGGGCTTAGCAGCAACATCCAGCCTTCAGTTCCAAAGAAGCCCTTCTGAGGCCAGAAGGACAATCAGGTGGCGACAGCCTCACTTTTGTCAAGGATAGCCCCCAAACTACACCATCGGTCTCTGTTTTGGAAAGGGCAGCTTAGCGGGGTGGCCCCTGCCCAGTCCCAGACCCCTGGGGCAGCACACACACACAGAGGTCTCTGTCTGCCCTTGACATGCAAGCTGCACAGCTGAGTTGTCAAAACATCTGTGATGTAGTGCCAGCGGGGATCGGCTGGGAGCAGTGGCAGGTGGCCCCTGCACCCATGGGTGCTTGGTGGCATGGGCACCAGCCTCGGTTAGCTCACAGCTAACTGTGGGGAGGCTGTGCTTTGGCTTGCAGCTCGCTAAAATTAGGGATGCCAGGAGCAGATAAAAATACAGCCCTAACTATGTGAAACCTTTAGGGAGGCAGCCAAAGAGCACGCTGCTGTATGTCTGACCCCACTGAGCGGCTGCGCAACAATTAAAGCTCCAGGGCAGCATTTTTGAAGCATTACCTGTGAAAGCCAGCTCTGAGGGAGTGACCTTTGGGTGTTCCATATTTGGGGACTTGCCTTTTAGTCCGAGGAGCAGTGATCCCTAGGAGGGGAGGTTCAGCCTCTCCAGGCAGCTCAGGTGGTGGAAAAGTGTAGTAAGGTGGGACCAACATATTCTCCTTCAGTTCCCCCCTGCCAGCAGAGTGACTTTTCTAGTGGCAGCTGCTCAGCAGGCTTCTGGCCCTGCTCTCTGATCACCACAGTGCTTCAGGACAGCCTGAATTATGGAAAAACCTAAGACATTACTAGTGTGGTGTGCAAGGGGGTGCTAGTGGGGACAGCACAGCATTGGGAAAGAGAAATAACACTCTCTGTTCTCCAAGAAACTGCCCAATGTCTCAAACAAGCCAACTATAGCGTGTAGATGGGAGTCCTGCATAAGGATTCGAAACTTCTGGGGGAATACACTAAACACTTGCCATCTCCTCCTGCTGTTTCTGAAAATAGAAACCTAACATTTTGGGATGTAAAACCATTATCATTTCATCAGCTGGGTTCTGACCATCAGCATCAACTGCAGCATTAAAGAGAGTAGGAGACAAGCAGCAGAGAAGTGTAGATTGCTTGAGGGGCGTTTCCTCATCATCTCCTGTTGCTCTTCTGCCTGCATTGCTGGAGTTTTGTTCTTCCTCCACTGCTAAATAGTAAAACAGAAAGCTCCCCATGGTTAAGAGAAGTTTACTCATGATGGCTTTCAGAGACACCCAACTGCCCCCAGCCCTCTTCCTCCCAGCCTGAGCAGCTGGGAAAGATCAGCCTTACTGTCTGTGGGAGCTCTGGGCAGGTGCTAGAGAAGTGGGAAGAAAATCCAGGCCAGAATGCCACAATGACACTTCACAATGAAAACTGACCATGCTGAGACAGCCACCCCTCCCACCCCCATTTTTAACCCTCTCTGAGGGATTTTGTCTGCCATTTAGCAGCAAAACTGACACCAAATGCAAGGTTTGGCACAATCAGTACTGTCTGCATCTGGAATAGGAGCACAGTCAGGCAGACAGTGACATTGCTGCTGCTGAATAACCTAGGATTTCAGAATGACCCTATGGGACTTCTTAAATCTCCCAAAACTTCCCTGCATCGCACTTAGGCTCAGATAGGTATGGTGGGTGTGAAGCTGAGATGCTGGGCAGGGAGTTGTGCTTTTCCATGTCCATTATTCTGAGTGCCTATAACTGCTGACACCATCCAGGATGAGAGGGTTCTTGCATACTTGGTGGTACTCAAGCGTCACTTTGGGCTGCACCTCTCACACATCCCAGAGGGCCGTTCACCCCCTCACACTTACCCAAATTCAAGTATGGTTATTACCTGAGGGATATGGGAGAAAGAAGGAGTGCCGCCGAACTCACATCTCCTTTTCCCAGTGCTGCACAGGACACAGCTTGGGATCCTGTGGGTAGAAAGTATGCATTGCAAAGACTTCATGCACATGAGAGTAAGGCTGCAAAATGTGCATGGGACGTGAGCTTACAAGCTACTGGGCTCTTTGCTCATGCTCTCAGCCAACTCTGCCTGCCCAAAGCTCCTGCTCTACCTCAGGGACTGCATGATCTGTTAGGTCCAGTTCTTCCAGGGCAGTTTCTACCCTCCATGTCCCCGTGCAGCTGTTGAAGCTAAATTACACGCTATCGAGATAGAGGGTGACACAAAGGCAAGGGCTCTGGCTGGCCAAGACTTCGAGCAATATGAATTTAAAGGCAGCAGGAGGAGGAGGGGCTGTGCTCTTAGATTACAGATGCCTCTGTCCCAAGGTCCTGAGCCAAGAGGATTGTCAAGATTAGAAACATTATCTGCATTCAAATCCCACTAGCATTATGGAATCAGAAAATACTGTAAGGGGATATATAAATGCTTGATACTGTAATGAGTAGGGGGCAGTTAGCCAAACTGCGGTGCCTCTGGCATACTCCATATTTTGCTGCCTTTTGGGGTTCGAATATAGGTGTGGGAATATATCATCACTTATGCACAGGTTAGACTCACCTGCTGCAGTGGAGAGCAGGGAAAGCAAGGCCAGGAGCAATGCCCAGCCCCTGCACAGCTTGCTCTTGCAAAAGCCACCATAAACACCCCCACAAAGTCTCCTGCCTCCAGGCTCTGCCACAGTGGGAAGGGCTCCCAAAAGTCTCATGTTGCACAAAGAGTTCCCTGTTGTGAGATCCTGCTCTGGGGATGAGCGCAGGCTGCACTGCTCACCTCATTGTCTCATTGGCATGAAGGTCCCAGCAGAGGAGGCAGGCTGCCCTCTGTCCCCTCCGGCACACTCACACAACATACACAAGCACTCTCCTATTTGCCCAAACTCTTGCACATCTCTGGGGATGAGCCTCTTGAGGAACACCTCCAAACATTCATGCCCACCACACATACGCCTCCAGGAGACAGTCTTGCTAGACACAGTCACACAAGGCCTGCCACACAAACAGGCACACCTCCAGCATTACTGAGACCATTTTTTGACTACTGAGCACTCCCACAGTCTCACACGAAGAGGCTTTCATCGCATCTCATCACATCACATCACCCACGTTTTCTTGACACATTTACTCTTTTCCAGCAAGCTTCCATGCTCACAGCTGCCCCCACACCCCTCCGAAGAGTTACATTGTGTGTGCTGCATGCTGACAAACATGACTCCTGATCAATGCCTTCTCTCTTGCACATAAACCTGCTCGTATCCAACCCCTTGTCTGTAGCAGGTGTTGCAGCTTTGCATATTTCTGCCCTTCAAACACCCACAAGAAACCCTGACCATCTCATGTGTGCAGGAGTCAAGAACTACTGGGCTTAAACTGCCCCGACTTTGTCTGGCACATGGCTGACATCACTGTAAGTAACTAAATCAAGCATGGACTGGACTGGACATGACTGAACAAGTCTTCTTCCCTTGGGCTTTCTGTGTCTTCCTCTGGTCACAGAGCAGCCAGAGTCTCAAGTGATGACTCTGAGGAACCTCTTGCTGGTGTACACAACCACCAACAAGCAGGGACATGCTGACAATGTCCCAGAAAGCTGATGATCCTACAGGCTCCATCCCTTTGTCCAGCCAGGGCAGATCCCCATAATGAGAAACAAAAAATAGCATCTCTTACCACCGCTCACTTGCAGATATCTAGACATCTCACACGAGGTGTCCATCTCTCATTGCATATATGGGGCTCCAGCTGCTCTCAGGTGCTCTAAGGTGGCCTGAGACGGCAGACGGGATGCCAGACCAGACCAGTGCCTTATCAGCCTTATCAATGGATGTGCAAACACAAACCAGTGCTCTGCCCCTTTCAGGCAGTGTCCATTGTAAGCACAAGCCCTGAACAGGCAGCCTTACCTTCACTTCAAAGCACTGGCAAAGAGCAAGGAAAGAGCACTGAGACCTCTGTTTCCCGTGTGACACAAGCACCCCTTCTGCCTCCCATGGTGGCATGTGCCCCTAAAGACAACAGGGCACATGGCTGCAGGGGGATCAAGGTTGCAGCAATGCTGTGGTGGTTGGTGGAGTCTTTTTCCCCCTGGAGGGCTTTGGAACAGGCCTGAGGGTGTGTAATTGGTGGAAGGGAGAAAACAACTACATTCTCCATCTCTCCCCTTTGCTCAAGTAAGGTCCCTGAGCCCTGATCACCAGGGTGCCTGCCACCATGCCCCAGAATTTCAGGGACAGTCTGTGTGCTGACAGCACAGGGAGCTGGCTGGCCCCATGACACCCCATTGCACAGGCGAGGTGGCTGCCCCACCACATTTGCTCCCCAATGCCTCTAATCACCGCCCACTCTCACAGAGGCCTGGCACAGGCAGAAGCTATTTATAGCAGGGGAGCCAAGGGGCCACGTGGCCACGGTGGCAGCGCTGCTGTGTGACATTCAAACTGGCTTTGAGTCTGGGGGAGGGAGCCAAAACATGCCGGGGCGAGAGGGGGAGCTTCCTCATAAATCAGCCCACCATCTCTCTGGCCACGGCTTTTCTTCTGCCCCCCTCCAGCCTCCCCCTGCCAAGCACTGACAGCTGTGCCCTAATAGGGACATTCCTGCCCCAGAGGCTCCTGACCCCTCATCTCCGTCATCCCCCGCCATCCGGCAGGGCTGGGAGGAGGAACAGCAAGAAGACCATCAGCATCAGAGGCATTTGTGGAGCAGGAAGGGAGAGGGAGGAGGAGGAGGAGGCTCTTACAGCTGCTTGGTGGTTCTCAGAGCATCATTACTGCCTTGTAGGGTCTCTAGTGTGCTTGTGGTGGGGCTGTCAGTCATGCAGTGCATAAGTGGATCCATTTACCAGGGTCACTGCATCTCTAGGAGCCAATTTGGAAATCACAGGGTCTCACCCGGGGTCGCTCCCACCATGGGGCCCTTGCAGAGTGTCTCTCCTTTCCTCACATATCTATTTTCACAAAACAGGCAGGAACTCGATATCTCCGAGAGGCCCCTTCGTCAAAGATGGTGGGAACAGGGTGCGGTGGTTTTTGCAAAGCTGTGAGAAGGTGAACATGAGCACGGCTGGGCTTAGATGCATTTCTTTAGTAAAAATAGGGGACCGGGATCTGGGGGCTTGCTGAAGCCTGGACAGGAGGCATGACTTCAAGCATTTCATAGGAAAAGGAGCCTGCTTTGGCCATCCCATCACATGCGTGAAGAAGACACGATGCTGCAGTGTCCTGCACCCACTGCTGCCTGGCACCACGCACTTCCAGAGTTAAAATGTCCACGGTGCCCACATGTCACACTCCCTTGCAGGAGGCCATGGAGGCACCACAGAGGAAACAAGTTTTGCTCTCTGTTTGTGGCACAGGACTTTCTTCCAGCCATCCCCACTGCTTTGGTGTCCTCAGTTCAGTCGGGAGCCCTCTCCCGAGGCCAGTGCCAAGCAGCAGCAAACAGCACATGGTAGTGCCAGCAAGCTCCCTGCTGCAACACAATGGGAAGAAACCCAACCCTTGTGACCTCTGGGTTATCTCAGCAGAGAGGCAGCATGTGACACATCCCACCCTTTGGTGCTGTTCAAAAGCAGAATATGGGTCACTCGTGTCTGTCATGCCAGGCTAGCAGGGCATGATGCCCTTTAGCTACCCTGTGGTGTTAACGCTGCTAATGTCGGGCTCTCTGCTTCCTCCCACAGCTGGCAGCTCAGGTCCTGGAGCCCAGGAGCATTGGCTTTGGGATGGTGGACTCCAAGAAGGATGCCAAGCTTGCCAAAAAGTTAGGTGAGTCCCAGGCCTGATATCTCTGGAATAGCTCGGAGAGACTGCGGGAGTGACATCCAACAGGCAGGCCCATAGAGGACAGCCAAATCCTTGTTGCCAGGATGGGGAGGATGATGGTGGCACTTGCACACTGACCCACCTGCCCACCCCAACACAGGCAGGATCAAGTGGAGGAATGGAGGTGAGGATGAGAGAGATGAGCCAACACCATTCCAGAAAAAGGGTCTGTCTGCCAAAACAAACCCAACCAAGTGAAAAAGAAAGGCAATCCATGCTGTGATGATGACAGGGTGTAAGTCCACAGCTTTCTGTGCAGAAACAGTAAATAGGTGCTACTGAGTAACTTCATGCTCTTCCTACACAGAGACAGGACCAACACAGCAGTGCAGAACCAGAACATACAGGGAAATCACGTAGTCCCCCAAATGTCACCAGTCCCATGACACAGTGACCCCGTCAGCAAATGGGGCAGCCACAGCCTTGCAATGGTTTGGCAGTCAGGTGCCAGTCATTCTGGCTTGTTCCCCAGAGCAAAAGAGGGTATCTGCTCTAAAGGTGGGAGGCTGCTGCACTGCCACCCCTGGACACAGCTGCCTTCCAGGGGCTGGCAGTGCCTTCAATTTTAGCCCACAAAGTAATAGAGAAATACCGTGTCACATCATTAACACGACAGTACACAAATACACCACTAAACCTAAGGTTTAAGCACAGTGGACTGGAATTTTCTTCCCTAAATTAGAGGCTGTGAGTGCTAATGGGAGCTAAACTAAAGACAAGAGCTTCTGCCTCTCCAAGAAGGAGCAAACTACCAACCTCCTTGGCCTGTGGCATCCTGCCATCCTGCATTGCAGGAGGCCAGTGCTGTTGATTTTGGAGCCTCCAACAAGGTTCTGTGGCACTCAGTCCTCAGTCCAGTGATACAGCATTGAAATCTGTCGCCCTGCGGTCTGTGGCATCTCTATCACTGGTTTCTAACCCTTTTGCCAAGGCCAGCTAAGCCTCAGACAGTCTGAAGCTCACTTTCAGGTCACTGGTGACGTTCACATAGTTCAGCCTTCTCTGGACAGTGAGCACAACCCGAATCAAAATCCATTTTCCATATAGTGACAGGTTGTTAAAATCTGAACTGTCAGTTAGAGCCCAGTATTTACTGCAAGATAGACAGCCGAGCTAAAACAAGTTCCTGGTGCAGAATTTTTCCAACTGAGACCAAACTGTGACCTGAATGAAAATTTCAACATTTGGGAAGAAGCTAGCACCAGTTCTGGCTGAAGTCTGTCCTGTGTGTCATGAAACATCAGTCAGGGGATTGTTCAGCTTGTTTCTAACTAGACCAACACAGCAAACTGGCAATTGCATTTTCCCAGGAGGAATTGCTGGGATAACAAGCAAGACACTCTGCACTAAACATGCTTTTAACAACATGTTAACCACATATTGTTTCCTCTCTTCTTCTTTCAGGCTTGCTTGAAGAGGGAAGTCTCTATGTCTTTAAGGACGAGCGGTTGATTGAATTTGATGGGGAACTGTCCGCAGATGTCTTGGTGGAATTCCTCTTGGATGTAAGCATGGATAAGCTCGGAGCTAGATAAAACCTCTCAGAGAAGACCTTGCAAATATTTAGTTTTCTGAAAAAACAAGTGTATCTTTGTTTGAAATTTCATCCCTGTTTGCTATTCACCGGTAGAGATGGCATTTGACATCTTCCCCAATACTTGCCTGACCATGAGTTCCCAGGAAAGGTGATACCCTTATATGCCACTAGCCACTTAATATCTTGGAGACAACCTGCCCTCTTTCCTATTTATGGTGTATTTGAATGGAACTCAGCAACAATCCAGATAACTGACTGCTGTTCACCCACCTCAGTTAGCAAGCCCGTGTGCAAAGACTTTGCCATTTGCAAAATCTTTCACGCTTTTTCTTTCGTTTTTAAAAAAAGAGCTATTTTCAAAAAAAGAATATCCAAGAAGTAGGATTCTCATAGAGCAACTAAAAAGAGCCCAGTGCATTGAAAAAGGCTTATGTTGCAAACTATTTGCCCATTTCTAGACACAAGCAACATGGGATCTCTTCAGTGAACTTCCCAAATTGCACTGCCATGAGTGAGAGGAGATCAAGGCCCTAGAACTAAATGGTCTTGGGTCATTTTGTCCATTGGCACAACGATGTACTCACCTTTGTGCCTAAATGCAAAAGAGATGCTGAATCCCACATCTACACGTTGCACTTCTCTTTATTTACATTTTATTCCTAGGAGAGGCAACAGACCAAAACCATGGTCTTTGCTTTATAATGAGAACATTTTGCAGTGGCTTGGCTTTCCTTTGAAGTGAGGATCTCTTTGTAAGTGGCCGGGCAGTAATGCAGATAAGGGAGGTAAGGTGAGCAGTGGAGCTGGCAGGGTTTGTTTCCCAGGGTGGCAGGTTGCCTGCATGGTCACCTGTGGTGCAGGACTGCTGGTGAAGAGAGGCATGGCCAGGGAAGAGAAACAGATCCCTGGGACCTCAGCTCTCCTATGACAATGTCTGTGGCCACGTGCATTTGGTATTGTGACCAAAACACACGCAAGTGGCTTTAGGGACAGAAATGGGCATCTGCGCCACCCAGGAGGGCCACAGACAGGGCAGGGCTTTGCCATGACCCCACAGCACTGGGATCCCAGGTTCCCATGGCTCAGGCCTCTATGGCAGCAGGAAACTGCACATGCTGCAGCGGGCACAGCAGAGTCACAGCGTCACACCGGAGCATCGCACTCGGGGATGCTGTAAGGCACTTCATGAGGTTTTGCTTGCTATACCATGTAGTGTGTCACTGAAAAATCATGTTCTGTGAAAAAAGAAGGAGAGCAAGGATTTCTGGGTTTGCGTTTTCCACTCAAGAAGGAAAATACCTGGCAAAGCAAGGAAATAAAACCAGACACATCTGTGGCATTGGCAGCCTGATCTGAAAAGTAAAAGAAACCCAGAGGTTCTCCACTCCTCTGTAGGCAGTGGCTTGCCTGTTTTTTTTTTCATCTAGTGAAAACACACTGCTATTGCTGGGCAAAATAATCAGACTGAACCTTTTTACCAGCAGTGACTAGTTAAGAAAAGAGAAACACAGTTTGGATCAATGACAGTCTAAAGTGCCAGATAAGTATGCCAACTTCCTCGTTAACACTGTGATGTGTGGAGGACCAATGAATAGGGTTAAACTATTTTGCATAGGAGGAGGATCAGCCAGGAAAATTCACATCCAGACTTTCTACTGCTCCAAACCACTGTCTGGCCACCCTCTAGCATATTGGTTTCAATGTTTTTCAAAAGCAGGATCTTCACAATGGCCTCTTCCAGCAAATGACACTTGAAAAAAGTGTGTGTGTATGTTTGTGTATATATATATGTATGTATGTATATGTACATACACACGTATCATTCACAGGAGTTCACAATGCTCATACCAGCTTCTTTCAACTGCTCTTCTTACTTCTTGGCTTCCTTAAAGCCAGCTGCAATTGCTACCCCTTATCCCTCATCACAGTAGGTCCCTCAGCATCCATTTGGGTTACCCAGTCCTCTATCAGCCTCCCTCTCGATGCTTCCACCTCTGCAGTGAACCTACTAACGTCTCCCTTTGAAGGTGACCTGCTTCTCTCGGCTCCTCACATTAAGGCAGAGAGCACTAAGTAGGGTTTCCAACAGCAGGGAAATTGGGTGACCTCTTTCTCCCTGCTTAGGCTGCTTGTGACACACCCTGCCAGGCATAGGTTGGTGCTGCAAATCACTGCGTTACCACATGCATTTGTCATGGCAGTTGCTAGAAGACCCCGTGGAGGTCATAAACAGCAAGCTGGAGCTTCAGGCCTTTGACCAGCTCGACGATGAAATCAAACTCATCGGCTACTTCAAGGGAGAAGACTCAGAACGTAAGATAAACGTGTTCTTTGTGGGGCTCAGAGCCTGCCTGGGAGCTCTGGGGGCTGGGCACTGGTTGTTCTGCATGAACATGGAGGGTGTTGTGGTAATGGCAGCTTGTGACAGAGTGAAAATTGCTGGAGGATGAGTGGGTTTGCAGGCAAGTTTCTGCTGGTGTAATGCATGATCCCATTCCTATGCCAACAGCAGTGACCTTTCTGCAAGATGTCTGCTGGTAAGAGAAGAGGGCCATAATCCAGAGGCTCCTGTAGTGAAGTCAGTTTACCTCACCCAAAAATCAGCTGAGGTTACAGTTACACTGAGAGAGCAACTAAAAGGAGCAAAGCCCCCCTTCTTGTGAGCAGTGAGCCCAAAGGGTCAAAGTAGGAGGGAGGAAAGGGGGGAGGCGAAGGGAAAGGGGGACACACATTAAATACTAACTTGGTGAACATACAGCAGCAGCCCTTTGGGGCAGCCTGGCAGAGGCACTGACCTGTTCCTCTTTGCTCACCCCCAAGACTGGAAAGAGGCTGGTCCCATGCCCTGAGGGATGTGCAGCTCAGGGGCCGTTCTGGGCAAACCCAACTTTCACAAGCCTAGAGGAATCCTCACCTGAGTATTTCCCTGTCAAGCCCTGCAGTCTCCTATGCCAGACCCATGTGCTCTCCCTGCCATCCGGGCAGTGCTGGCAGTGTGTGCACCCCACCCTGGCATGCCCTGCCTTTAGCAGAAGGACAGGTATTCCTACCTGAAGAAGCAATGTATCACCAGGTCTGCTGCAGTGCAACAGCCCACCCACCTCTCCCTTCAGCTTTCTCAAACTGGGCTGCAGGGCAGCTTGGGCAGGGCTGTGAGCCTAACACTGTTCAGTAATAACTACTAGGAAGAAGGGTGGGAAATACCTGTTGTAAAATCTCCTGCCAGGCTGAGAGCATCCTTCCTGAACCCAGCATGAGTACCTG
This sequence comes from Mohoua ochrocephala, assembly GCA_013398855.1. NCBI lineage: Eukaryota > Metazoa > Chordata > Aves > Passeriformes > Acanthizidae > Mohoua > Mohoua ochrocephala. Next base: position 811,945 of record VZTA01028455.1, on the reverse strand, counting down.
ACAGCAGTTACAGTAAAAACCTACCTGGTTCCTGCCCCATCCTCCTGCCTGCCTAATCACACTTGGTGACTGTTTAGGGAATGGCAGCAATCCTTAATGCTGGAGCAACTCCATGTATTTCCCAGGCTGAACCACCCTGAATCTGCTTCACAGAGCTGCTGATTTCAGCCCCATTTAAGTGTGGCATGCTGGGCTCTGCAGCTTTCCTGAACTCTGTGGGACTGCACAGCATGTTGCTGCACACGAAATCATCCTTCTTTGTAAACCCTGGAAGAGTGAAAGAAACACTGGGTCATCATCTGATGGAGTTTGCAGTGATTTATATTTGTTCTTCCCCAATACTTTCTGGGCTGATCAGAGTGTGGCCAGCTGTCTGTGAAATATCTTCTTCATTCTCCTTTTCTCCTTCCAGATTTCAAGGCATTTGAAGAAGCCGCTGAACAATTCCAGCCATACGTCAAGTTCTTTGCCACCTTTGACAAAGGGGTAAGCATCCACAGACCTTCATGGTAGCTCACATATGCCACCACCTGTTTTCCGAGAACTCAGGACGTTCCCAGATTTATTGTCTGGTTTCATCTTCTCATTTTCAGCGTTCCTGGATTTTGTGGTGTTGGTGTCTGCATTGATATTTTGGCCCTGCCATAAGATAAAAGGCCATTTCTGCAGGACGAAGGCAGGTCCTGATGTGGGTTTGGAACCCAGCCCCTCTAGGTCTGCAGGCCCTTGACTCTGGCTTTGCTCTGCCCCAGCATTTGACACCAGTAATATAGGGGGCATCAGCGGGTTTTTAAACAAGGAAAGATCCATTATATTTTGTGGGCCACCCTTAGGAGTGCATGCTCCAAGAGAGAGCAAGCGCCTTGATCTCAGCTCTGCCACCTGCAGAGACTCTGGGTAGGCAAGGAGGCACATCGGGCTCCCTCACCTGTGACTGTCTGCACTGCAACAGGTTGCCAAGAAGCTGGGCCTAAAGATGAACGAGGTGGACTTCTATGAACCCTTCATGGATGAGCCTGTTCACATCCCTGATAAGCCTTACTCAGAAGAGGAGCTGGTTGATTTTGTGAAAGAGCACAGAAGGTAGGTAGCATACAGGATGCTCCTGGACAAGGGAAGTGGGTAAAGGTGTCTGTCATTGTGACCTTGCCTCTCTTGGGCATCACTCTCAAAAAAAATTAGGATGATGACCACCTTTTGATGATTTTCTGACCCAGGTTTGAAATTGTGGCTGGTTCTTTCCTACTCCCAGAAGTGCAAGTATCTGCACAGCAGTCAGATTTCACCACAATGGAGCTGGGATAACACAGCTTCCCTCCTCCTGCTGTTCCTCCTCCCTGGTTAGTCCTCGCTCAAAAAAGCAGTGAGGCTGGAAGGCAGTGGAGACCGAAATCCTTGCCCTAATTGCCATGCTTTTAATTTAGATCTGTGCAGAAGATGACCCTCTCCAAGGCCTCTCAAGCCAAATCTCAATCCTGTCCAGTCCCCTCCTTCCCAAAACCAGCTTTACTAATGGGTGTATCCCTCTCCTGATGTCAGATATGTCTGGAGGCAGGCTCTGAGCGCAGACAAACCACGATGGACTAAGAGGCTCCTGCTGACTGTAGGCACAGAGAAGAAGCCACAGCTGTTTTGGCTGTGTTGAGCCTCATGTAGGAACGGTGCTGAGCACCTACAGTGTTTGATCAACTCAGCAGGAGCTGTGGATGCTCGTGCTTTTTGCAATCAGGTTTATTGCACAGTTGTATAGGGACTCAGCTATAAAAATAGTCGGGAAGTCACCGGAGAGGCAGATCCTGTGTAAAAGCACAGGGTTAAGTATAAGGGCACAACTACCCAGGAGGTGCTGCATTTTTATACCCTTAGAAACACCTCTCAGGAGAGTGACACAGGCTACCTGCTGTCCTACAACTGCATTTTGCAGCAGGCAATCAAGGGACCAGAGGAGCTTGAGGAAAGCAGGGCCATTTATATAGAGGGGGGATCTCAAATCCGGCTCAGCTGGAGGTCTGTGTTCACACAGACAGGAGATCACCTCCAGAATCTGAGACTCCCCAGAAACAGTTCTCTGCTTTTTCTGAAATATGAAGGGCTCCTCTATCTTCCACGTACCCGCAATTCACTTTGCCGACCTCCTGGGCTTCTTGACCTTAGTCCTTCCCATTTTTTTTTCCCAAGCTCTTTCTGTCAAGCAGCAGCACCAGAAGGCCGATTAAACACAGTCATCTAAATGCTATCCTAATAAGGCAAACTCCTTACCAGCACAAAATTGCAGTGGAATGCCCCCAAGTCTCACATATTTCAAGATGTTTTGTGGTGCTCGGTAGAAGCAAGGGGGTGGGCCATGTATTTTGCAAGTGCCAAAGCTCAGAAAATAATTTAAAGAAGTCCATAAAATCATATGTCTGAAATCCCAAACCTGCCAAGGTGCTGCCATGGCAGGGGAAGAAGCCTGGAGTGACAGCGATATGTTCCCAGTAGTTAATGCTGAGCTTCTCAGAGCAGAAGTGCTTCATCCTGCCTTGCCACCAGTAGAAGACCTAAAGCCACAGGCTGGAATTAGTCAGACAAGGAGATGATCTGCTGATTAAAATGAAGTAATCTCAGCAGCTGCCACAGGCTAGTTGCCTGTAGACAGCTCAGCAGGAAATTCCCTGCAGGAAGGTGCAGAGGAGCAGTGGCCCCCTCCCCCTCACACAGCAGACTTTCTCTCTTCATAGACATGGACTATCTCTCCTCGGACATGCAAAGCCCCACTGCCATCTCTCCATCCCACTCAAGGAGCCCCATCACATCACTGGGAAAAGCTACCACTGGTCAGCTGTACCCAGACTCTTTGGGCATGCCTTAAACAGCCCTTCCTAAAACAGCTTTCCCACTACTGTGCCCAGGCAGGATTCACTACCACTTCCTCCAGCCCTGCACAGAAACTGGGATTTGCTGAGCTTTCATTGCAGCCTCGAGACAGGAGATCCTGAAGCAGGTGCCCAGGAGGAGCTCATGCACAGCCTCCCAGCTGAAGCTTTCCTGGGCAGCTGTGGGCTGTGATGGGAAAGTTCATACTCTCCTGAGCGGGTCAGGAAGCCAGTGCTCAGCACCACAGGGTGACTTGTTCAAAGCTGCACAGATGGGTGTCCATCCAGGCGTGGTGGTCACTGCCACTCCAAGATCTCAGCCCAGATTTCACTCTCAGTTGCACAAATACAAATTACACGGTACAGTCCTCTGGGTTGATGCCTCTTTCATGTGCAAAATGCTGGGCTCGGACCTCCACTTCTCTGCAGTCGTGATGTAGCAACACGGGGGCTGAGTTCTGCTCTTTCTTACTTACCTAAACCCCACTGGCCTCACTCCCTCCAGCACAGGGAAGTATTCAGAGTCACAGCACAGCAATCAGTACACGTGGGTGTGGCCAGATCCTTCCCGCTGAGTTTCCTTTGTCGAAGAGCTTCCCCCAGAGAACAGCTAGGGAAAGTGTCTTATAAACCAAGTACAAGTATGCCTAAATACATAATAGGCATTCACCTGATATAATCTCTAGTTTTTTTCAATGACCATCAACAATGAAAGGACTTGCTGGTTCAAAAATTGTGTCCTTGATCTTGTGTTTAGTGGCTATTTCTTCAATTTCTATAGTTGCTTTTACCTTAGTTCTATTTTGATGCTGAATGTACCAAATTGTAATGAGTTCAGCAGCTGAATTATGCATTACGTCAAAAAACCATTCTTATTTGTTTAGTTTATACCTGCTACCTAATAATTTCTCTGGACACCTAGTGACTCTTAAGAGGAACAACGATTAATACTTGAGGTAATCTATAGGGAGAGAATCACAGAATATTCTGAGTTGGAAGGGACCCACATGGGTCATCAAGTCCAGCTCTTAAGTGAATGGCCTGTGCAGGGATCAAACCCACAACCTTGACGTTATTAGAACCTTGGCCATGTTCTAAGCTATTCACATTTTCTTTACCATTCCAGATTTTTCAGAATACCTGCCAAATCCCTCTTCAGTCACCTCTTTTACAAGATAAAGAATTCTTATCTATTGAATCTTCATCAAATAGAGGTCATTCCATACCTTCACTCACCACCGCCATGTTTCCATGTGCCTTTTTCAGTTGTCCATAGCATTTCTGTGATGGGATGACCAGAACTACACATAAATTCACTGTGGAGGTTCACAGTGTAGCTGTCCACTGCCATAATGGTATGTTTTACTCCTTGGCCATTTCCCAACTGTTTGCAATCTTCTTTTGGCCTTTTTCCTTTGGAGCTGATGCTTTCTCAATTTGTGACACCTGGGCCCCTTTCCTGAGAGGCAGTAATTAATTACAGCTAATTTAGAACCCATTGCTGCACCTGTACAATCAGGGTTGGTTTTCTGAAAGTGTTTTACTTGCTATATGTCTGTCTATCATGCAGACACTCAAGTCTCAGGAGATCCTCTGTATCAACTCATAGTCAGGCCTTTGTTGGTTGCCAAAGAATTGGATGTGATAAGCAAATGCTGCCATATTCCTATTTCTCATCTTTTTCAGATTATGTGAGTTTATGTTATGCATATGATCATGCCAAAGAATATGCTATAAATCTTAATTGGTTAATTTCCTCTGTCGTGAAAACTGACTATTCATTTCCACCCTTCAATGCTATTAATTCACAGGAGATTCCCCTCCTCTGATCTAGCTGCAGCTCAGTTCTGTGGCTCCTCAGGTCCTTTAGGAACCTCTAAAAAATGTTCCCTTGTTTCCATTGCTCTGGCTGCGAGGCAAACTGAAGCGACAGGTTACACATCCCACTTATTCCACCTGGCTCTGGCAACACGCTGCCACTCCTTTTACCCATCTGTTCTAAAACCTCACAGACTGGCACTTCTCTTTGCAGCAGGTCCTGGGGCAGGTCAGCCAGGGAGCCTTGCTCTGCTGGGGGATCCTCCCCGAACAGCTGATACCACAGCAAGCAGACGTGCAAAGGATGATTTGTGCTTGTCTGTTATGGCCTTGCGTTTCTTGGGTGCCCCTCTAACACCCCAGTCGACTCTCAGCCTGCCAGGCTCTCCAACAGGCTTCCTGCTACAAATGTATCAGAAATCATTTGCTTTTTATCTTTTATCCTTTATGGACTACTTCTCAAAAAATTTGCTTTGACCAGTCTTAGGGTTTACATTTTCTTGTCAATGGTGATTAGGGTCTAAATTTTCTTCCCGGAGTTCATTCTGTCTTCTTTGCTTCAGCAGAGGTGGGAAGGATTTCTGTGCTGAAATTATGCTGGGGTGAAACCAGGAGAAAGGGTGGACAGAGCCCAGCAGGAATGTCTCAGGGACTGCAGGACAAAAGTGAATGGGTCACCTCGTGCTCTCAGCACGGACAGAACTGTCTGCCATGTGTGGGGCTAATTCATCAGCACATCCCAGCACAGAGAGGCATCTCATCTTCCCGAGCAGAAACAGTGACTGCAGTGACTCCAGTGGGGCCAAGGGCAGGGTTTTATCACCATAAATAAAGGCATAAGTTGACCTACAGTGCCCCCATGCTGGCATTCAAAATGTAGCGGCCGACTCCAGTCACCAGCCAAACGTGCCATGGAGACCTTTTCCGTGATGCTGGCAGTGTCGTGTGTGGCAGTGCCGGATATGTCCTCAAAGAGCGTTTCTGTCTTCCTTTCAGGGCCACCTTGAGGAAGCTGCGCCCAGAGGACATGTTTGAGACGTGGGTAAGCGCATGTGGTGGGAACCATTGTGTCCCCTGCCAGCTTCCAACAAGAAACTGCTACTCAAGAGCTCTGGCCTCTGGCTGGGCAAAACATTGCCTTTCCTTCCTTGCAAAGCTGATTTCTCTCTTCTGGGTAAAAGGGAAAGCCTTGGCTGTGATGCCTAGTGCCTGAGTTCAAACAGTGTGCTCAAATGCTTTGCACAGCAGCGGTGGATAGCTGGGCTGGCTCCTGCTTGCTCCACAGAGGGAAGAGGGAAAGCCAAGCAGTGTGCCAGGCAGGTGTTGGGCCTGTGTAGTGATCCTGCCCAAGGATGCTCCATCTCAGTTAAAGGTCCTCAGTGCTGGTGGTGGGGTGATTTCTGTGGCCTGCTCGCTGGGTGAGCTACGGAGACTGTGCAGATGTCTCACGGAAACTCACAGATTCATGGACTGGTTTGGGTTCAAAGGGACCTTAAAGATCATCTAGTTCCAGCCCCTCTGCTGTGGCAGGGACACCTTCCATTAGACCAGGTTGCTCAAAGCCCCATCTGACCTGACCCTGAACATTTCCACGGACTGGGGCATCCACAACTTCTCTGGGCAACCTGTTCCAGAGTCTCACCACCCTCACAACAAAGAATTGCTTCCTAACATCCAGTCTAAATCTACCCACATTGGGTTTAAAGCCATTCTCCCTCATCCTGTCACTACATGTCCTTGTAAAAGTACCAGAGCAGTTGTACAATTCAAAATGCAAGTGAAGGCAGGCAGTACAGTTAATTATATAGATTTCAAAGCAGATCGTGCATTGATTGCACTTCTCGGGGTGCAAGCAAGATGCACATCAGCAACTGTGAAGAACTAACCATCATTTTGGCCCCTATCACACACAGAGGACTCTTGTGGCCTGCAGGGGCGGGGAAGAAGGGAAGGGTGAAAATGAAAGAAAAATTGCGTGTAACAAGTTATCCCTTCATTGTGAACAAGTATGATGTCAAAAGCTAGTCAGGGGCCCTCAAGTGCCAGATGAACACTGAAAAACAAAGCTGAGCAGGTGCTTTACAGACACTAAGGAAGATGCAGTCATTCTTCCAAAAGGCCCAACACATTTATAACAGCATTCAGATGTCCTTTTCTTGGCTGTGTAACATGAAACATTGCGGGACTGCAAAGTGGCAAAAACCTTGGGAGCCTTTAATACAGCAAAGCAAGAGGTAATAAAACTGAATCAGGAGTTATGAGTCACTTAGGCACAATAGCTTTTCATTTTGTTTTGAAATACAGATTCTGTATAGAGCACAGTTTCCAAGATCCACCGAAGCCCCTCCAAGGTTTTTAATGGAGCTTCAGTGAGACCCAAATTTCGCATGCAGTGGTTTCATATTGAACATATTCTAAAATGGCCTCACGAAAAGTGTGAATTCCCAGTGGTGGGATGCTTGCTCAACCAGCAGCCTGGGAATACAGAGCTTGCCTCTGCTACGAGCAGTGGGCTCATAACTGCAGAAGACAGGGGGCTGGGTTCTGATCTCGCTGCAAGTTCACAGCAACCTCAGTGCCTTCACTGGCGTTACTCCAGTTTTGTTTGCTGCCTTGTAGGCCAGCGTAGAGCTGCATTATATAGGTATATGCACATAATTATATATGGCATATAGATATAAACTTTTCATTTTGCTGTCTGACAATGCTGCTGGCAAATACGAAGAAAAAGCAACAGTGTAAATTTTGCCAGCTGTAAGTGGTCTGAATCCCCAGTAAATCTGCCTAGAACGTCCCGGTGAAAACATATTCCCTGAAGACGTCCACAAAGGTTCAGCATCCGCTATTGTTTTTAAAGATAATGTTTTCCACTTAATCTTTCAGGGGTTTTTTTCCCTTTCAGTTTTTGATGGTGGCTTTGTCACCTCTGGGCTCAGAAGGGAAAAGAAATTAGCATTTAGATGGGAATTTTTTCTTGCATTAAAACCAATTGAAATGGAAACCGAGACTGACAGTGGGTGAGGAAGGCGAAACCGATCCATGGGATAATTCAGAGATGACATTCATAGCAGGCGGATGATGAACCGGCCAGCAGATCCATTGGCCTTTGCCAATATCATTACTCACATGTTTCATGGAGAAAAGTAATCCACCAGGCTGTAATTTCTGTCCTCCACTCGTTGGAGCCCTGAAATGAGCCCCCCACTCAATTTCCTTCACTGCTCACGGAGACCCTCACCTAAAGCAGAGACCCTTCACCTACAAAAAGGGACCCAAATGAGCCACCTTGCCTCTCATATTGTGAGAAAACCTCCTTTGCTGGCCCCAAAGGAGCATGGTTTGGGGTTGAGCATATTTGACAGATATTTGTTTCCTGCAAACCTTCCCCTGGGAGCTGAAAATTTATGAGGGTAGGTGGCCTCAGGCATGAAGGGGGGAGCCTCTATTCTCATGCTAGAGAGCCCTTGGCCTTTTCTGCAGAGAAGCTTTTGCCTCACACCATCAGAAGCTCCCTTGCCATTGCCATCATGGTGCTCACCTCATTTTTATCCGAAGAGTTTCAACAACACTACCCAAACTACCCCCTTCAGCACCTAATACCTTCATGACTGAGCCTCACCTCAGCTCCCATTTCTGATGTCTCAGTGGGGCTCTAGTCAAGCCTCCCTTTGTAACTGTCCTTTTGAAGGCATCCCACTGCTGCTCATCTCCAGCAACCATCCAGACTCTGTCCTCCCTCCCTGGCCCATCAGTAATAGTTGTGTTGTTTCCAGGAGGATGACATGGAGGGTATCCACATCGTAGCCTTTGCTGAAGAAGACGACCCAGGTAGGAGGCCATTTTCTTCCTTGTGTGACTCTCCATCCTGCAAGAAAGTGTATTTGCATGTGCTTTGTTTGCATTGTAAACACCTACTGGGTGTTTATGCTGGCAGGACTCAAATTTTGGATATAAATGGATGATTGCCTGGGGAAAAAAAAGTCATTCCCTCCACCCCAATATCAGGATTTGCTCCCTAACTCTTCGTCCATCTTGTTGTGTGGCTCTGGGAAAGTGCTGAGGGCTGAGTGTGGGATAGGCACGCGGAAAACCCGAGGCCACCGATTCCTGAAAAGCCGTGGCATCGGTGCATCTCAGAGCCATCAGCAAATCGGAAAGCTTTGGCCTCTTGGGGGCTCAGTTCCTCCCTCACTACAAGAAAATAGTGACATTGTTCCACTCCACGGAAGGATTATGAGGCTTAATTCATGTGTAACTAATTTCAATACCCGAGGAGGATGCTTGAAATTAAAAGCCTTATTATCAAAAGGAAGCGCTGGGAGACAGCATTTTAATGAGAACTATAAACAACTCCTGTGTGCATAGGGGAGCCAGGGAATCTGGAAACCTCACAAGCAAAAAGTGCCTGTGCATTTGCAAGAGAGTTGCAGTGGCTCATATATCATTTCAGATGGTTTTGAGTTCCTGGAAATCCTGAAGCAGGTTGCCAGGGACAACACCGATAATCCCGACCTGAGCATTGTCTGGATTGACCCTGATGACTTTCCTCTGGTGAGTGGCAGAGGCTCTTTCCCTTTCTTGGCTTAATTCATGCATGGGGTGGGC
>VZTA01028455.1:742652-802635 GCA_013398855.1 Mohoua ochrocephala | reverse complement strand
GTGGGCGTGAGGGGGTGAGGGGGTGTGGGGGGGGGTGTGCGTGTGCTCGTACGAGTGCGGGAATTGCCCCGGGGAATCTGGGACAGGGAAGGATGGGAAACTGGACCACAGGCCATCCCCCTGAAAGCTGCTTGTTTGGGTCTGCCTCCCAAGAAGGCGTTGTCTTGGGAACATCCCCAGAGTCGGCGCTTTCCTTTGCCATGTGTGGCAGCCCAAGCTTGCGTTCGGCCTCTCCTCTCTCCCGTGCACACATGGATGCACATTCCTCGCTCCACAGCCCAGCTGACTGAGCTAATGCAGCGGGGCCCTGCAAACACCCCTGTCTGAGCTTTGTGTCTCGCTCCTGCAGCTCATCACTTACTGGGAGAAGACCTTCAAGATCGACCTGTTCAGACCACAGATCGGGGTGGTGAACGTCACAGACGTGAGTAACGTGTGCCCAGAAAATCCAGCAAGCCCAAAATTAGGGTGCTAGAAAGGGTGGGTCCTGAGGTACACTGGAATCAGTTGGATTTCCACTGCCAAGTGCAGGTAGAACAGGCTTTTTCCATGGGAAAAAAATATGAAGACCTCACCCTTCCCACATGCCACAGGGTTTGTAACACCTCTGATGTTGGGCTTGAGGCCTTTCGTCTGAGTGTGTTTCTGCCGCCAAATGACACACAAACTACATCTGCTGAGGACAGGACCAGCCTCTGAGGCCTGGGATTCAGGGCTTTGCCCAGTTTTGGCTTCAAGGCCTTGCATTTCCATCCCAACCCACAGCACGCACCTTTGTCCAATCCCTCCTCTGACAGGTTGGGGGGCTTTGTGGAGAAAATGTGTGTGTAGGGGGAAAAGAAAGCCATGCTTAGGGGAGGAGAAGAGGAGAAAAATTAGGTTGTTTTTTCTACAGAAGAAAAAGGGCACAGCTTGAGTGTAGGAGGGAAAGATTGTCTCTAGCAGCTGACAGGGAGAAACTGCACAGCTTGAAAAAAACTAAATAAATACACAGCTTTAACAGAAGTACAGCATAAACTGGTGAAGAAGGGATCTTGCTGTGGTATGGAGGGTGCACTGGGGTTCATCCAGGCCCTCCTCCCCTTCAGCCACCGCTGTGCAGGCAGTGCTGGAGGGATTTAGGTGGGAAGAGGAGAGTTGCCAGCCCCACACCTGGTGGCAATGAAGGTTTCCACACCATCCCACGGGCGGCAGCTGCAGAGGGAGACCTGCAGAGGCAGGTGCTACTTTGGCACAGCTGAGGGAGCAGCAGTACCCACAGCACCCACAGCTGTGCTATCGGGACACAGCTACTGTTTTCACTGTGGTTGCCTTCAAGCCAGCAAGCCATGGAACTGATCTGGTGCTGCCCACACGCTGTGAGCTTTTCAGGCAGGTGGGAGAGGGACCCATCCGACCCTCATCAGCAGAGATCTAAGGAGAGCTGCTGAGAGCAGTGTAACATGCTTCACAGCCCTGACACAGAGAGAAACCATTCTTTCCTCTTTCTGACAATAACAGCCCAGATGATCAGAGAGCTTGTAAGGCAGCATGCTCCTGCCTGGCTCACCTGTTACCTTAGTTTATTTTTTAATGTGTAAGTGCTGGGCGTTTGTTTTAATCTCTTTAAAATGAACCTGTGTGGGTATGTAAGTGTCTCTGGCAGCAGCAATCTTTCCACCGCAGAAGTGTTTGTAAATTGGTGCTTGAGTTCATGTTTGAAATTTGAGTCATAAGTGAACTTGATGTTTCACTAGAAGACAGCAGTGAGGGACTTAAAGTTGAGACAAATGTGTGGGGCTGGGTGCTGGTTTGGCTCAACACTGACCTGGCTTCCAGCCTCCACATCCTCTCTCCTGTATCGCCCCAGAAAAAGAAGGACAGTGAGGGTGTACTGGATGGTTGTGCCTCCTGTTGTAACAGATGCTGCAAGACCATAACATGGGAGACGTGATGGGGAAGGCAAAGCAATGGTGTTGTGAAGAAAGCAGAGCCCCTGGATCTTGCTCATCCCATTGAGGGGGTTGAGAAGCTGACTTGGGAGTCACAGAGTAATTTCAGCCCTGGATGTGAGCTTTTTGCCTGTGAAAGAGCAGTACTCCACCAGACCACAGGGCAGACCCCTAGGGAGGGAAGACCCAGGGAGTTAAGGCTTGTTCACAGAATTGTTAAGGGAGAGACAAAAGGGAAAAAGGGCCAAAATAGCATCTGCCACCTAAGATCATGAGAGAAATACATGGACAAGCCAGAAAGAGAGCCCAAGTCTTCCAATCTTTTGCCCTTAATACTAGCCCTTAGTACAGTGTCTCCCTTCATTATATTTACTGTGACTGGTCATTTTTAAGTCACGTCAAAGCTACATTGAACAGCAATCAATGGAAATTCGTGGAAGTATTTCATGAATCAGTATCTCAGCGGCATGAGAATCATATAGAACGCAGAATTAGGTAAGAACAAGCCTTATTATTCAGCAGTCACTCAGAGACCTCTAAAAACTCATGCATTATCTGGCTTTGATATAGTAAATGTTTCGGGTTGTTGATTATAGTATTTGCAGGTTTTATTTCATTCCTCTTAAGTCCTTTTTTGATTTCTCGAGAGAGATTCAAGAAAGTTCTAGGTTGGCGGGTGATATCTAAAACAAACATTGAGCTCATTTTGTTATTTCAGCGTTACATCACTGCATTCAGCCAAGTTACACAGGTACAAAGTGGGACTTACACAACAGAGTGAAAATAAACACTGCTGTTGGCTTCAGTGGACATAACCCCCGTGACCCCATCACTTCTGTAAAAACCTGCCAATGCAAACACCAGAGCTCCCAGCAGCCCCAACTGGCTCATCACATTGTGGTGACTGTGGCTTAGGACTAGGGCCATGATGCCCTGCAAAATATCGCTGCTTTATTTGCACAGCACCTTCTCAAGGTGAAAGGGAGCCACTCCTCTTCCCATTATTTAAAAGTGTCACTTTTTGCTGCACGGATAGTCCTGAGGTTAGGGATGTGAACATTTGCATGAAGCAAGAGCTGCATGCCTCTCCATGGCTCTTTTTTATTACAGTTTTGATGATTTAGGAGGAAAATATTGCATGGGAGGCATAGCTTTCCTTGAGCAGAAATTGGTCTGGCTTTTTAGCAAGCCATAAATCAAAGAGAATTAGGTATTGCAGAGAGGGAAAGAAGCTGGATGCATTTGCAAAAGCTGGTAGTTATCTTCTGATATGTGAAGATGCTTCTGCAACATCAGATGCTGAATGAGATAACCCACAGCTCCTCTGCAAAACAGGAGGCTGATCCTGTTTTATGGAGGGGAGACAGTGAAGGGAAAGGGGCTTATCTAGGCATTTACCCAAGGAACCTATAGCAAAGCAGAGAGGAAAACTTTCATTTCCAGGCCTCAGAGACTATCCAAGCTTGCTGGCCCTGGGTAACAACCACGATTTTGTCATTGTCTTCTTACCGAATTCCCCCATCCCCTTTGGTTTATGGAAGTAATGCAGACAGCTGGAGGGAAACAGCAGGGCCACCTGCAGTCCAGGGCACTGGTGTTTCTCACCATTCTTCAGCTGAGATGCATGATGTGCCATCTCAGCCATGCATGGGAGCGTGTCTGGGATGATCTGAGGAAAGGGTCTTCCAAGAGCAGGAGCCATTATCACAGATGGACAGTCCAGAGCAAGGTCCTGAGGCAAAGGTGATTGTAAAAGAGATTGGGGAGAAGGGGTGCTGACAGAGGGTTGTAAAGGCTCCAAGGAAGAGGTCCCAGAAGTGCTCTGGATGGAAGGAGGGAAACACTGATGTCCTGTGAACAGGGGCGATGCAGGGGCTGCTGGCAGAGGTCTCTCTGAGATCTCTTTACATAGGCTTGGAGTCTAGAGAACTGTCCAGATAGAGTGAGGAATGCCTCAGGTGGGCAACGCTCCTGCTCACAGCTCTAGAGAGCGGGCACACATCTCATCAGGGCACACAGCACCACACACTCCTGTAAACCTGCTGACCAGTCCCACTGCCCTGGTCAGACACAGCAGCACTGCAGGGGGAAGCGGTGATCCCAGTGCATGGGCACAGAGATGCTCTGGCTGAGCCTGCCCAGAGGCTGTGTCAGAGAGGGAGCGAACGCCGCCATCATCCCTGCATCCCACCCGTGGCCCAACCCTCACCCCCACAATAGCCGTGTGCCCTGTCTCTTCCCTGTGTCCCCGAGGGCATCTAATCCCTCATCACCTGTCCCCGCAGGCTGACAGCATCTGGATGGACATCAGGGATGATGATGACCTGCCCACAGCCGAGGAGCTGGAGGACTGGATAGAGGACGTGCTTTCTGGGAAGATAAATACCGAAGATGATGACGATGATGAAGACGACGATGATGACGATGACGATGACGATGATGACGATGATGATGACGACGATGATGACGACGATGATGACGATGATGATGACTAACTGTGACTCTGTGCAGTTTGACTTGTGGGGCCCGAGAGCCCTCGCCCTGCGGCAGGTCCCTCCATTGGAAGACCTGTGTTTGAGCATCAGCAAGCACCGCTGCTCCTCTTTCCCCCCTGCCCCGCTCCCCCTGCCCTTGCCCTTGCCGGGACCCCCTCGCCTGATTCCCAGCGATGCTGAGCCACCGGGACTGCCCCTGCGGAGGGCAGCACCTGCAGGCACCCAGCACCGCTGCAAATCATGCCTCCTTAGTAAGGACAGCAGGAATCTGCAGGGAATCTGCCCCGAGTGTCCCAGGGCAGGAGAAAAGTGCCTGCCTGCTTGCTGCCAGAGGGACGCAGGGAGCCAGTTTGTATTTTCTGTGTTCATCAGCCCAGCACTTAACATCCAAAGACCAAATCTCACTTCAAGACATAGGGAAAACCCTAACTGTAAAGTTTAGCCCTTTTATTAAACACAATGCCCTTTGCAGCTACTCTGCCAAGACCACTCAATCCTGCAAGTTCTGCTGCGGGAGTCTGTAGCTACTCCCTAACGTGCTAAGAGCAGCAAAATGCTTTGGGAGGGGAGGGAGGTTTTAGGGATGCTATTAAAGTTTTCAGTGATTCCACGTAACGACAGGATATTCTTGTCTGGCAGTGCAATGCAAAACCAAACACCGGCTCCCCTGTCTGAACCCCTTCTTGAAAGCTCGGGCCACAGCTGGAGTCAGCGCGGGGGGCCTGATATGAGACACAAAGCTCACGAGTTCCTGAACTGCTGGACTAGCTGATCCAGCTCTGAGCCCAATCTGAGTCCAAACCATTGAATCTGAAGATGATGGCACTGAGCCAAGCCAATGGAAACATCCATAGGGGCCCACCCTGAAGCACTCCTATTCCCCATGACCTTGCAGCTTTTGCTGACTCTTCACCCAAAGCCTGTGTAGCACCTTTTCCCATGATCAAGATGCTGGGAGGGAACCCATCCATCCAAACATATTAGATAATGGATGAGGTGCGTTGGGGCATGAGCAGCAGAAGGATTCAGCTGTTTGGCTTTTGAGTATTTAGTTGCACAGTTACTCCCCGCTTAGAGACTCAGGTGTCCCATGTGAGAAGCCTCTTCTGACTGCAGGCTGAGAAGGAGCTCAGAGCACCAGTCTGCAGTCAGCAGGTCACTCATAAGGCCAAGGGGCTGTAACACGGTCCTGGCGAGCGCAGCACCATCCACGTGCAGGTCACTGCGGCAGCATTAGGTCTCCCTGCTTTCCCATGCTGGCAGATTTCAATTGTCTTGGCTTCTTAGGTCTGGCAATAGTGCAATGAATGGAGAGTTCGGAGGTGGTTTTATCTTTATAAATACATTCACAAAGATGTTCTCCAGCTGTTCAGAGTTGTTAGCATAGGTAGTGTACACATCTCCTCTCTTGCTACAAACAAAAAACATTGTTCTGACCATCCTTATAATGGCTCAGGACAGAGGTTCATGCTGTGAGGGGAAATAACAGTGCGAGGCACAGAAGAATCAGAGCTCGTTACACAAATGTGAATCAGCCTGACAAGAAACAAGGTTTACACACTATATATTTCCTTTATCAGATGAGCTGCAAAGCAAGATTTTATCGAATTTTTTTTCCTGTCTGTTGATCAGTTTCTTTGACTCTCTCTACGTTAGTTGAAATAGAAATTTGAAACTACTGGTATAAAAAAACTGAAGTATTGATACGTTCCCATGTGTGCCATACACCCTTGGTGGAAAGTGCCAGTATGGACAACACGTAGCTGGATATCTCTCTGTCTCAATGCACGTGGATGAGTGCTGTGCTAACGTGGTAAATGACTGTAAGCCAAGTTAGCTCCTTGTTGAGCATCAAACACTCAACATGTGCTTTGCAGATACAGCCTGTTAGAAGAACAGACAAGGCAGCAAAGCTCCCAGGTCAACCATTTGCCATTTCTTGCTTCCCTTATGATGCATAAGCATTGCCTGGAAGATGAGCCAAGTTTGTTCAGTGAGAACATTCACCTGGTTGCTCTGGGTAATGAACAGCTTTCAAAAGCCTTGAAATTCAGAGTGCTCTCAGCATGGATGTCTCCTCCTCTCTTTCACTCACACCCCACTCTCTGCTGGCTGACAGGATGCCCACCACTCTCCTGCTCTTCCCTCAAGAGGTTTGCTGGAGGACCCCAGGCAGAGAGGGAGTGAGCAGGACTCAAGGTCTCGTTCAGGCGCACTGGTAAGGACCGAGAAGAGGCAGAACTGGCCCTCTGGTAGTCTCCTGGTCTGTGATTAAGGGACAACTACTGACCTGAGAAAAGTACTAGCTTATCTTTACCTTTGGGCTCTTCCCAGGAGCAATCTCAGGCATGAAGCTGCATAAGGTAACAGCCTGCATTGGCCCAGTGCCTCCACATCGGTCACTACAAACACGAAGAATAATGAAAAGTTCCTCTACTGCCTTTCCTAACTGGCAAAATCTCCAGCCATGCTGATTGCCTGGGTGCTTTCTGCGTGCTCCTGTCCCACTGTGGATGCCCCTCTGTTCTGAAGTGCCCCACTCTAGATGCTCTGGGAGGCACAGATTGCCCAGGCAGACTCTGCAAACAGCACCAGGGACTTGTTCGAGTGCACAGGTGTTTCACAGGCACTTAAACACTTCAAAGCAACAGTCCTCTAGGGGGAGGAGAAATAAATAATGTAGAAGTGTAGAGGCTGAACTCATAGTGGGGAGTGGTGCCAGTGGTTTATGGAAAGTTTCCCTTGAGTTATGCAAGAAAGAGCTAATCCTACAGCTGCCACTCCTTCATGGTGCCGGGGATGGGGCTGCCCTTCCTCTCTTCCCTCAGTCTGCCATTACAGTTCTCAGCATTGTCTTTGCCCACAAACAGGAACTCTTTGTCGTTAGCTTTTGGGATAAACACATAAAAAGTTAGGAAAGCATTGCCACAGAGGAAGGATGGCAGCAATGAGGATGGGTGGACAGCAAAGCCTTTCCCATTTCCTTGTAACACCTCATCTGCCCCGAGACCCTAATAACCAAAGAGCTGAGTGACACAATGCCCCTTGTGAAGGAGATGGCCACTTGAATTTGTGTGTTTTCCTTGCAGGGACAGTGGTATGGGGATGACACACAGGACCCCAGATCCAGGTGCTCCTGGGCTTCTCTGTCACAAGTAGGAACAACTCGCATTTGAAAGGCACTGGTGGCCCTGAGGAGCAAAGTCAGGCTAACCCTGCCCATTATACCCTGAGAAGCAAAAGGTCAGCACATTTGGATGAGGAACCTGCAAAATAACCCTTTATTAAAAAAATATAAATTTGTGTATGTGGGCAGTGCTGAGTGCAGAGTGCTTAACAAATAGTCCTTGTGCTCCAGCATGTTAACTCGACATGTTAAATGGGTCTTTATACAGATAAAGACAGGAATTGTATTTTGCCCTCATCCATCTGTGCTTCAAGCTGATCAGTTTCTTCACAGAATCATTCAGTCATTTTGGTTGGAAAAGAACTCTAAGATCATTGAGTCTGGCCATTAACCCACCACATTCAAGTTAATTCCCAAAATACTCCAAAACCTGGTCTTATCAGGCCCCAGTGACAGCAAGGACCCCCCTAACACAGGGTATGTGGCAAGTTATGCAGCACCTCCTCCCAGTCCCCAGACTCAGGGCTGCAGGTCACAGCCCAGGGGTTTGTTTGGGGTGCTGTACCACAGCCCACCCTGTGCTGCTCATGGGCAACAATCAAGGGAGAGGGAAACCCATCAGGAGCAACAGACTGCAGCTCTCATACTGCAGCACGGAGGAGAAAGTTTCTGCCTTTGCAGCACTCACTGATGTAGCGGCTCTGTGAACCCAAAAGTGCTCTGAGTTTATGTCAACCATTTGGGAAACAGCTGCAGGAGGAAAGGACAAGGGAGGCACTCTGGAAATCGCAGATTACTCCATGGTTTCAGAGTCAGCTGTGTCATGCAGGTTTTGTGATGTTTGTGATGTTTTCTGATGTTTCTGAGGAGTGATGAGTCTCCTGTCTGTCCCTTGGGAAAGGAACAGCCCCATAGCAAAACCAGAGATCTCAGCTGCTTCCCATCCCAGAATGAAGCTGCTCAGCCAGACACCAACGGGAACACAGAGCCGAGGACACCGGCTGCTTCTCCGTGTCTGTCTGCACATCATACCTAGAGAAATGATTGATTCATTACAGAGACCAAACAAAAACCATTGCTTTTTATTCCCAGGAAAATCATTAATTAGACAGGAACGTATCACTTCCCAGCTGCCACTGACTTTCAGTCTTGTGGCAGGCCAAGATTGCATCTGGATTCCTCTCCACTGCAGCAGAACTCTGGCTTTGAGGAAGTCCCGCACACAGCCAGTTGCATACCGATGGACTTGGGAGGCTGAAGAGGAGGATGGGCAAACAGGCAAGAAGCAGCCCAGCCCTCTGAGGCAAAGCTCACTGCCTCCTGGCTGCCTTCACACCCCGGGTGCATCTATGCCATGCAGCACAAGAGCAGCTGCTAGAAACTGGAAACAGCAGAGCACAGCAGGGAGGATAATTGACCTCGGTAATGAGGCTGTGCCAGCAGGACCGTGTCCTACCTGAGACCCAAGGCTCCGTGTCAACCCACTGCACTGCAGCATCCCCTGCCTTCTCCCCACTCCCTTGTACCACTGGCCTCTAGCAAAGCAGCCCCGGGATGGTCAGTACCCCTGGGGGACAGCTGTGGAATGACTCTCACACCTCTTTGGCAGAAGATGACAATGGGGACCATGGGGCAGGGTCCAGGGCAGAGTCTTGGCCCAGCTCCCAGAACACTCTGCCAGGTTTAAAAGGTGCTAAGCTATTTAAAGGAAAAAAAAAAAAAAGCTACAGAGCTTCCTTGCAGCTTGAAGACCCATTTCAGGAATCAGATTACAAACTGCCTTTGGGATGGAAGCAAAGATCCTTCCGGTGCCTCGCTCCCCCCTTGCGCTTTCTCTTGCCAAGCCCCTGCTATAAAGGGGATCAGCAAAGCACTCAAAGGGCATTGTCCCTAATGCTATGGAAAACAAGAAAACAGCTTTTCCACCTTCTTTTCATGCCTCTTGACTTACTACTCTTCTGGTCTTCACTGGCTCCCCGAATTTATTTTCTCTCTCCATTTCTATGTAGCCCATCTTCCTCTTCTCCTCAACCCACCCCCACAGCATATGGTACTGAGGGTCACTGGAGGACAGAGCCCTTCCCTGCCCCTACTGCTTGTACTCATCCCAGCCCAGGGAGACAGCAGCCTCCCTCACACCACTGCCACGAACTGGCTGTGCTGGATCCCCATAGCTGTGAACACGAGGAGGGACAACCTTTCCTTTCTGAGGAGAAAGATGTCTGGTCAAGGCCATCACTGGCTTTTATTTTGAGGGGGACAGGTGGAACGTGCTCAAGGAAAAGCCATTTCACCAGCCTGGGCAGAAGTGCCAGAATTTTTTTGGTGGATCTCTTTTCCCACTGTCCCAAAATCTAGATGAGGAACCACCACCCTGCAACCAAGCCCTGACTGCGGTCCCTGTGGGAAGAGACCAGTAACACCCAGCGGCACCAGCAATCACACCACTGCACCATCTGAGCAGAAGACAAGTGTCATGGCTTCACATACAAGAAATAAGCCTTGGGGGTTAAACGACCTGAGTTTGCTGGGGGGGGTATCCCATATTCAACAGCAGCCCCAAAGCCACCTCCCTGCCAGAGACTGCCAGTGGCTGGCCTGGCTGAGCCCTCCCTTGGTCGTGGGTGGTAAATGACTTAAATAGCCACAGACAACCTCATCTGCTTTTGGATTTGGAGAAATCCCAACTTGAATCAGGTCCCTCCCTCAGTAACACAGGTAAAAAATAAAGTGATGTCTGACCAGAGAGCAGCCCTGAAATTTGCCTTGTGTCAGATTCTGATTTTTGCTTTAAAATTCAATTCAACATTCAAAGTCCTGCTCCTGCTGGTGACAAAGAGAGGGGTTATTGAACAACAAAAGTAGCTAAATGTTTGAGGAACATTTCAGTCCCCACAAAATGAAGTTGCTGAAGGAATTTGCACAGCTTCCCACAGTCTAGTTACTGAATTACTAAACCAGTTTCTCACAACCACTTACAAAGCAAAATTATAATCAACTGTAGGATCTGGTATTATGGGTACTCAAGAATGAGCTTTTACAAAATAGAAGCTAAAAGGTTTGCAGATCTGTTTCACATCTGTGGCCCAGATATAATCAGCTCCTTCTTGTTCCCTCTTTTAAAGCATGCCCACAGCATCTGACTTGCGAAGAGAGGTCCAAAGAGCCATAACATTCTGAATGTCTCTTAAAACTTTCAAAGAGGCTGAATCAAATGTGTTTTGTCAAGAACTCCCTTCTCCCCATGCATCCACTTTTCATTCGTGCTACCTTTTTAAAGAACAAGAAAAAAAAAAGGAAAAAAGCGAGACAACCAAGGTTAGATGTTTAAGCACTTGTAAGCCTGATTTTTGCCTTTGGAAGAGACTTAAAATGTTTCAATTTACAGAGTAGCTTCATGCCCAGAGCAATTTGTGGTGTCTCAGTTTTTTTAAATCTCTGTGCCTTCATGTTCCTACGGATGCTGGAGGGAAAACCCACACCCTGATCTCCAAGGTCTCTTCCACTGACTTCACATGGCCTTGTGTTACTGTCTCTCTTGAGGCTTTGCTGCTTGCTCCTATTTTGATACATAAGCAAGGTGCATGCATTGAGCTACCCCAAATGCACATCCACAAGGTAAAAGTTATCCTTCTCCTTCCTCTTTTAAGCTGTATTTAGTGCTGCCCACGCAGAGCCCAAAGACGGATTGTTCCCTCTGTCCTGGCTGTGGTCCCTGTTCTCCTTCTCCTGCAGGCAGGACCCACGGGCTCTGGGAGGCCAACAAGGAGCAGTGCCACTGTGGGAGGGCTCCTGGGGTCCCCAGGTTATCCACATTAACTGAGCTGGAACCAGAGCAAGCCCCAAGTCCTGTACAGAAGTCTTCACTCTATTCAGGTCCCCAGATTTTGGTGGAAGGGAAGATCAACTCAGGGCTTTGGAGCAGGCTGGCAGTTTTGCAGTGTGCCCCAGCCTGAACAGACTACGATGCGAGCAGTAGTTGGGGAGGGAACCCAAACAACCCACGACCTTTTCCAAGCTCATTATGGAGAGAGACAGGGAGATGGGGACAAACAGGAAAACAGCTTTCTTCCCGTTTGAGGTACTCCCCATTTTCCTAGCAACACGTCAGCACAAACCTAGCACACGAGCTCACAGCAGGGCTGTAAAACTTGTTACAGCTTTTCAAAGCAGCTTGGGAAACCTTGTTCACAGCTAATGATTTATGCACAGGCCAGCACCCCCTACACCACCCCTACTTCTGCAGACGTGTTGTGCTCAGTGCTCTCTCTGCTCTCAGCACCTCCTGACCCAGCAGTCCATGGATGCACACGTGAAAAGGGAATGGATGCCCTTGCCCCAGTGGATTATCTGTCAGTACCGGAAAGGACTGTAACCTAAACCCATCACCTTCCCAATCCAACATAAACTCAGGAGTGCTGTTGAAAGACAAATCAAAGCACTCTGCTTGGCCAGCTCCCAGTACACCTTCCCTTCCTGCACGCTGTTGTGAGACACCATGTCCTGCTGAGAGATCACCTTCCCCAACTGCCTCGAGCTCCAGGACCCTTTGGAAGCCCTTGAGTTCAACCCCTCCTGTGCTTCCCAGGAGTCTAGACCTGGGGCTGAGACAGCAGAGCCAGTTCGCTGCACCAGGAGACGTTTTGGGGTTTGAAGCCCTGCCAACCTCCACAGCCAGATGTCTCACTGAACTATTAATTTAGCTAACAATATCACATGGTGAGGTGCTGCTAGGGCTTCGAGCAAGGCTCTGGAGCCAGTTGCTGAAGGTGACAAATCCCTTTCTTACCCTGTTTGTTATGCCCTGACTGCACGCGGCCCCTTTGCCCCACAGGTTCCCACTTCACTCCCCCCACAGCTGATGTTTTCTCACTGCCCACGGCTGTGAGGCCTGGTCCCATTGCCTACCAAGGCCAATCAGTCTTCACACGAATTAAGCCACAGCTCAGCCACCAAATACCCATAGCAGTAACTGTTGCTGTGCTGTCTCAGGGCAGCCAGCGTCTTATGCCCACACGGTCAAGAGGGGCACCGCAGGAGAGGCATCTCCTCCTCAAGTCCAGTATGTCCCTCAGGCCAGACGTGCTTACCTCTGGTTCAGGATGCCAGGTCCCTCCAAGTGGTGGGTTTTGTCCAGTAAAAGACTCCATCCCCTTTCTGTCAGAGGTTTGGGTCAGTAATACTTAACCCAACATTGCACCTGAGGCTCCATCACAGCTCAAAGGTCTGTGCAACTTCAGTGAAAAGACTTGGCCAAACCAGATCAGCTCCCTCAGCTCTAATTTCTGCTGAGCTACATACCACAGCCCTTTATGATTCAGATATCTGAGCTCTGGGTGAAGGCCAAAGGAACTAGTCCCTCTAGCAAAGCCTGTTCCTTCCATCAGCTTCCACAGCAGGACAGAAAGCACCACGAACGGCAGCAGTCAGGTGTTGATTTGGTATCTGCACTATCCCAGAAACGAAACGGAGCGTGCTGAACTCACATGTAAAGACACAGCTCTCGAGGCCAAGAGCCTGAACGAGGCCGACGAGCCCAGTGTCTTGTTTATGCCAAATTCCTGCTGCTTGCACCTTCCCATGACACACCTGCAGCCGACTCCCACAGAGCCTTTCCCTACACAGCTCCAGTCCGACGAGTCAGGTCTTCCTCTGAGGAGCAGGAGGGGACCAGCTACGGCTGCACCCCCGTTTCAGGCTCTGCAGGGCAGCAGCAGTGCTCTTTCCTTCCCCTGACCTGCAAACAGTGCAGGGCTGGGCACTGCCAAAGCACCAGCAGGAGGAAGGGCACAGATCAAAAGCAGAGAGCAAGGGAGGGCAGGAGGCAGAAGAGAGCACACCCCTCTCCCACCCTTCCTGCTTCCTCCCAGGCCTTAGTTCAGCCCTCTCTAGCCCAAATACATCTGTCTCCCCACAAGCAGAGATTTACCCGTGTGTCTGTTTCTCTCCACAGGCATTTTTGTCTGTGCTGCTTATCTCCACAACTGCTGCACTCTTTTTCACTGAAGAGCAGCATCCTGTGGATTTTTCCAGCAGCTAAAGCCACCAAGGAGATCTGCTGGGCTGGGCTTGCCTGAAGAGTAAGCACCAAAGAACATCTAGACAAAAAAGCTGTTCCCACATTTCCTTGGGCACAGCTGCTTGATCTTTCTGAGCTCTTGGCGTGCTGGAGATGGAAACTGATGGTGGGAAAAGCCCCACCCCGAGATGCTGCTGAGGTGAGATCCCGGCACCTTTTTTTAGCAGGGCACAGGCTTGCATCCACACAAACAAGGAGCACTGGCTTTTCTGCCTCGCGCCAACTCCTCCTCCCCACCAGAGCCAAATAAGGAACTCGGCAGTGAATCCTGCACTTCATAATTTGTGTGCAAACTATGAGAACACAGGAGGCAGAAAAACCTGTTCCTACTCCAGTTATGTGCCCCCCCCCCTTCCCCCTTCCCCAGCTGCCTTTGCTCCCCATCATTTGAGATTTCAGGTGTTCAAAGCAGTCACCTACCAGTCTTCCTTCACGAGTGATAAATGAGTTTGCATTTTACTGTGGCGTGGCAGGGCAGACCAGAAAGGCCTAAATTGAGGGTGACAAAAAGACAACCTCAAAAAAGCTAAACCACATGTTTGCAGGGCCCCTCCTGCCCACAGCTCAGGAATGCCTGAAGACCAGAAAAGCTTTTTTTGTCCGAAAGGATAAGAGAAAGGAGTGGGACAATCAAATCTGGTTTCAGTTTATTTCCAGAATTTTACTGTACAAAATATGCAAAGTGTAAAACGGTTTTATGTTTCAGTTTAAAAAACAACAAAACCCCATCCAGCTATAACTTAAGAGAACCCAGCTTGGAACAGAACAATTTACAAGGCTAAACCCACAGTGCATTAATGTCACAGACACCAGGAATTTGCTTACTTAAGTTCACGATTAGAAAAGAACAGAAAGACCATGTACCACTGCAGTTAAAGTCACATGTGCAAAGAAGAGAAAAAAGAAAGAAATGCTGGTTAGTGTCTATTAATTAGAAAACCTTGGCAAAACCCTTCTGACTATACACAGTGTGTGTAGAAAAAGTATTACACAGTGATAAAGGAGGGTGGGGGAAGGGCATTTTGCGCTCCCACCCCCTTCCCCAAGACACGGATAATGCTGAATCAAAGAAACAGGCACAGAAGAGTGTAAGATTCCTTCACAGTTATGCCTGTTCAGGTAGTGGCCACAGCATCTCCCCACGGTGCACACAGGAGATACCCCCAAGCATCGTTAGTGCTGGTGAGAGGGGCCCGGGAAGCAGCCAGAGGGAAGGAAGGATCCCCTCCTCCCCGGGCAGAGCACACCCAAGGGCAGGGCCGGCTGCCCGCTGCCCCCAGGGCTCCGTGTGCCACAGGGATAACAAATGCAGTCTCTTGGAGGGATGCAGATGGGTGGATAACGCCAGCTGTACCGCTGGCACGGCGGGGAGCCGGCTCGGGACGGTCCCGAAGCGATCCGCACCGCTCACAGTTGTCGGAAACGGCAACTTTTGGTCATCGTCGATGGGAGGCAGCAGCCTGAACGCAGGAGGACGCACACTCCTGCAGGAGACGTCGTGGCCCAAAGCCATCTCTTTTAGAACAGAAATTGGGGGGTTTTACTTTATCTTTTTTTTGTTTGTTTTCTAAAACCAGCTCAATTCCAAGAGCACTTCCTTCTTAACGACAGCTGAAACACTGAACCACCAAGTGTGGCTTGAGGCTTTAAACACGCATAATGTGCACACCTAGAGGGGGAAAAGCACACAGACACACACAAGCTGAATGAGAAAACACCTGCACACACACCTCGGGAGCAGCTCTCACACGGCTGGGCAGCACTGAGCCCAAGCGAGGAGCCAACGTGGGACCAGACTACAGCATTGTTGCAGAAGGCTGCAAGACTTTTGTTTTACCTTTGAAAAGGGGCAAAATGACAAGTTTCGGTGAGCAAGATGAAATTGGCTTGGATAGGCTTCCATGTTTAGCAAGTTATGGATCTTTCCAGTTCCTTCAGCAGCAAGTGTTGGAAGTGAGCACATCTCAAACGAGACCCTTCACAGCTACTTATGTGGGGCAGGACCAGCTCCAGAAACTCCTTCCCTACAGCTTTTGGCATACTCAGCAACAGCAGATTCCCAAGGCGTTGCACAGAGAGCCCCATCCCAAAGGAAAAGGTCTGGAGGCTTCATGAGGGTTGGGATTTGTTCAGATCTCCCCCAAACTGTGCACTGCCTCCAAGCTTCCAACTGCAGCCTCAGCACCTCCCAGCCCTGCAGATACACTATGGAGGCGAGTGCTACAATGCTTAACACTTCCAAGAGTGCTGCCTGCTCGGCTTCCAGCTGTGGGAAAGGACACTGAGACCCAGGGCAGCCTCACAGAGTCTGCACCCACAGCTGAAGCTACATGGCAATGAGAGGCTAACAGATGTGACAACAACATCTGTCCATGCCCAGTTACAGGACTGGCAAAGAGTTGAGAGTAGTATCTGCCCCTACACTCCTGGAAGCTGCAAGAAATCCAAATCTTTCACTTTACGGCCACTAAAGAGAAAGCCAGCCTTCATGGAAACCCACAGCCATTTCCATCTGCTCTAGAACACTTGAAAGTCTCAGCTGCATCTGGTTTTGCAAGACCTCAGCACGGCTTTGGATTTAGGCTGCAACAAATCTGAGAGCAAAAAACCAAAGCCTTTAAAAGTATCTGAGCAGCATACTTGAGTTACAGGAAACGTGCCAACATGGAAGAGAGGAGTGGGACACCACCACTCCCGGCTGGGCAGCACAGCACAGCACCCTATCGAATGGTTCAGCTTCCAGTGAAGGACGTCCAGTGCAAGGATCATCTCCAAGGGGGACACTGACCACTTCATCACAAACAGGGTTGTCTTAAAAGACCACTTGAATTCTAATAAAACCCCCACAATTCCCAACCAGGTACAAGTATCCAGAGTGGGAGAGAGGAAGGAAAACATGTGCAAGGAGACAGTGCAGAATAGGAGAGGCATTCGGAGGAACAGCCTGCACTTGGCTGGCAAACCCTCTAAGTTGTATTTATGCTCAGCTCTTGGCAAGCTCGGCAGAAGTAAGGGCTGCAGGAATTGGATCAGAGCTTCGCTCCCTATGACTCCATTCTTACTCATTAGCTGGCTATAAACAGAGTTAAACAAACCAGTCTGCACTCACCGCTCAGAATTTTTTATAGTTTGAATTCCTACAGATGCCACAGAGCCAACTGTGGATCTCAAAGCACTTGAACGCCAGTCGAGTTTAGCCTCACAACACCCCAGTGAGGTAGGTATGACAGTGGACCCCTGATTTTGCACAGAGAAGAGAAGCAAGAGAGACCCTGAAAAATGTCACTAAAAATACCAGAACAGGGAATATTCAGGAATCATGATTCCCCTTTCAGTCTGTCCTCGCCTCTAAGCACGTTGCACCTCTAAAGAGACCATTTGAGAGAGTCCTCTCCTTCAGATTTCATCAGGCAAAGCATTCATGCTGCTGACATAGGGAAGAGCACTAAATGTAGGAGTTGGCCCCTGTTGACAGTGTCCTTTTTGGCAGGAGGCAAAAAAGGCAGTGTTGAACCACAGCACAAAGATGAAGAAGCAGACCCAGATCGAGCACGCGCTGCTTCCGTCTGGTTCTCCATGTGTTAAAGGATTTAACAAAATTAAGACATGAGTTTCCTGAGCAGATACTGTCAGACAACCCCTCCTCACGGGGCAGGGAAAAGGAAAGGGGAAGGAAATCCTGGGAAAGTAAAAAAGTTTTGCAGATGTGCCTGTGACAAGGTGCTCTCACATACACGGCGCGCCCAAGCCCCTGGCAAGGCGGTTCTTGTTCTGGCTTCACAGAAATGAGCCAATTCAGCCACAGGCAGTAGCCTCCACACAGGTATTAAGTGCTCCACAGTCTCCCAAGCTACTCCCAGTCTCTCCCACCCTGCTGGTTATGCACATCATAAAGGCCAGGTGCAGGCATCTTCAGGAGAGCCAAGTGTAAGATACTGTTTGTTCTCCTTTTTTTTTTTTTTCCTCTTTTAAAGGAATAAACCAACCTATTTTTTCAAAGTAAAACACTGCAAAGGCCACAGTCAATACAGGAGTCCCCATGCAGACTACTAAAAAGCCTGATCTGCAAAAAAACCCCAAACGTTGAGTTTAGAGAAGGTTAAACACTACCTACTTCCCATCCTTTAAGGGCAAAGGGCATAATCCCATCACGTGCCGTGCCATCCAGTTTCTTTACAACCACGACTGTCACATTACGTGGACTAAAAAGGATCCAGGAGACTACCACGTGCTTGTAAGAAAGGTAAAGGAAATTGCAGGTGCCACTTGGATGGGGAATCATCCCTTTGGACCCTCACTCAGCAGGGTGCTCCCTTGATCCCAAGAGGACTACCCACAGGTGCTGTCGGACCTGTATCTCCGCTGCTGCTGAAGCTGGAAGGGATCAGACCCTCCTGCCCTGTCCCCAGCATCCCTGTTTAAGGTGGCTGCTCCCTTCCACAAGCTTGTGGTGGGCACCAGCCAGCCCACGCCTGCAGTGGGAAGGGCTGGGAAAGGCCAAAAGGGACAGGAGGGGTGCTGCAGCCCTCTTCAGAAGACTGTGCAGGCTGGCAATGAAAGGCACTGACTGACACTCTGCTGGAACCAGGGCCCTCTTGTTAAGACATCCATATGGAGGGCAGGCCAGATCCTGCCCGATAAGGGATATTTGCATGGCAAAAGACTGAGCAGAATGAATTGATCATTTACATTCACATGGATCTTGAGGGACCTTCAGGTCGCTGCCAGCCTTGCAGCTGGCTCCAGTCACTCCATGCTCTGTGCTGGCAGTCAGACTTCAGACACCGATTTAGGCTCACCCTTAAAAACAAACCTTCCGAACTCAGGTGACTAAATTCACACGTGAAAGCTGCACTGGTGGGCAAAGACAGCCTCACAAACACAACTGCATCTCTCAGAAGCAGATCCCAGAGCTGAGCAGAAACTCCCACAGCACAGCAAGGCCAAGAAAGGCAGGCAGATTTTCAACATTCAGGCATTGTTTGGTATTTCTCAGCTACAGCTGAAGGCGTACGGTGGGGAAGGAATCACTGCAGTGTTTCCAGAGCACAAGAGTTCTCCAAAGCGAGTGAATGGGGCAGAGGTCAGCCTTTGCCTGGCTCCTCTCCTGAAGGAGGGAAGTGTTCTTGCCCATCTTTTCTCCAGACACACTTGAAGCTGGCTAGAGAGGGAGGGGCACATTCCTGCCTGCACCCCCTTCCCCTCAAAGAGGCTGTCAGACGCAGGGAGGGTCTGTGATTTATCTGAGGAGGAGCCAGCTACTTACTGACTCTGTCCCAGTGCAAATACACAGCCCTTGCAGGTGCAAAAGGAAGCGGCAGTGCCTGGAGAAACACATTCAGAAAGCCAGAGAGAAGGGGACAAACAGGAAGCCTTGGGAGTGCCTGAGAAAGATACGGACAAGCAGGACAGAGGGAAGCAGGCGAGAGATAACAGGGAGCTGTGACATGAAGAACAACTTCACTGACAAGCACTGATTAAGAAAAAAACATAAAAATCGAAGAGCTGCAAATGGGCCGATCCAGTTCAAGACAAGCAATTTCACAGAGAGTGAAACCATCCCACTATGCCCACACAGGTCCGGCACTGACAGAAGAGGCACGTGGAGAGGAGGAGAAGAAGAATAAAGAATAAAAGTCCCCTCACACCCCCACCCTTTGATATCCCCTCCTCCCCGAGTGAGCAGGGGCTGCGGCACCCCGTGCCAGGAGGTTTCTGTGAGGGACAGGTGAGCAACGAGCCCTCAGGAGCAGCCACAAGTGGCAAAAGCAGAGACATGGGGGCGCGGGCGGTGTAAGGCAGCGCTCCAGCAACAGCTCTGACGCTGCAGCCGTGCAGAGAAAGAGAGCGTGAGATCTACGGGATGCCTGGAAAGAGGGGCAAAGAAAAAAATCTGTTCTGTCTCCAAGGCTGAGCTAACTGAGCCAAGTCACCCTGTTGCCTCTTAAGATACTTCTTTCTAGATAAGATATCCCAACTCCCCCCTCCCCTTTCCAAATAAAGTGCAGATGGTCAAATATTACTGGTCCATCATCTGCCAGTTTCAGTCAGCATTGGGGAAATTAAACCCAAAAGCACGATATTGAAAAAAAAATAAAATAAAAATCTCCCAACAACCCACCCTCAAAATCCCTTAGACTGAAGTCTCAGACTGTAAGCGGAGGACAAATTTATGAGATTTAGGGTCTATGAACTCTTCTGAGAGCTTGATGAAGGGGATTTTTTTCACATTAACAACAAGGCTGAAGTCCAAGCACTTGAGGACAAACACGACGCCGTCCTGTAACCCGCTCGTGACCGCTTCCTCGCTGACCAGCGTCCACTGCTTGGAGAACCAGCGATCCCTGTCGTACTGGAGGGTTGGGCCCGGGTTGAGGTAACGCTCCAGGAATGCCTGCCAAGAGCGGGACACACGTTAGCACCAGCCCCACAACTCGCCCTGCTCTCTTCCCATCCCCAAAGACAGCTCCGCGAGCACGGGCTTGCCATGCTGCAAATCGTTTCAGCTTTCACGCTTCAGAAGACATCTTCTCCCCACTCCCTCCCAGCTTTTCAGACCCAAGAGTAGACACAAACATCAGGAGATCCTCTTTCAGTCCATCCCAGCAAGTTTGCAAAGGTATAGCCCTGACTTCTTCCATCAGCACAGCCATCTGGCAGCAGTTCAGTAGAGCAGAGGTCATTTCTCCCCTTTCAGCCCCATAATCCATCCCAAAACTACGGTCCCAGCCAGCCAGATAGGATAGCTGGCTCTCTCCTTCAGGCCAAGCTAAGGTGGTAAACAGATGTTTCCGTGTTTTCAGCCTGAGGCTGCAAAACTGAAAGCAGAATGCAAAACATCATTTGACCTCGCTGTGTTTTAAAGTCCCTCTGCAACCTTAATGGCAGCAGAAATCCCCTTGCATACCTGGGCAAGGTCCCAGGTGGCCCACAGCGAGAGGGTGCTAAGCCCCATCTCTCGACAGCATTTCTGCTCTTACTGCAGTAAGTCCTGGGTGAACGTCCAAGAATAACCCTTCCCTAGCACTGTGGGGTGTTCTTAGAGGGGAAGGTAGAGAGTGGGAGGGGAATCGTGTGACCTATTTCCCTTATTATTCAGTCCCTCCCCGTGTCTGCAAGTCAACAGTCACAGTCTGGGCATGAAGCAGCAAACTATGTTTGATCAAGCAGCTCATGAATTAGAAACACTGTCAGAGAGACAGAGATTTAGGCAATAATTAGCAGTCCAAAGTGCGGCAAGACAGAGAGGGCAGAAAACCCAAAAATATCCTTTGCAGGTTGCCACCTGCATCATCCTGCTACCACAAGCCAGCTGGGAAAACTCCTGTGACTCAAAGCTACCCTTTCAAACATTTATTTAGTATTCCCTTTGCTGAATTGGGTACAAGAACAAAGAGCTCATAGGCACTTTCAGATAAAAAGAGAAGATGCTGCAGAGGAAATATTACTTCCCTTCGAGACCTAGTGCAACCTGCACCGCACTGGCTGATTCACAGGGAGCAACTACGAAAGCCTTCACTCCCCTCCCGTGACAACTTTCTGCTCTGCCTGCACACACGGATGTGCCATCCCCTCCTCCCTCCCTCCTGCAGCAGCGTTAGAGAAAGCTTTACCTTTGGTGTCATGTTGTTGGTGATGCAGAAGGACAAGTGTTGCAAGATGCTCTCCATGCTGTGGTACTGCTGCTGGCGGGTGGTGCGAAGGTACTTCTGCAGAGCTCTTGCCATGGAGGGGAAGATCGCCTGGGCTGCTTCTCGGGGGTCCATCATCTCT
The DNA here is from genome assembly GCA_013398855.1 of Mohoua ochrocephala. Taxonomy (NCBI): domain Eukaryota; kingdom Metazoa; phylum Chordata; class Aves; order Passeriformes; family Acanthizidae; genus Mohoua; species Mohoua ochrocephala. The sequence continues at coordinate 781,230 of VZTA01028455.1, read as the reverse complement.
CCTGGAGCCTTCTGCTGTTCCTCTGCCTGCAGGCGTTTGATGTGAGTGAAAGCCTCTTCTACTGCAACCACAAGTCTGCAGAAGGAAAATCAGGACAGTAAGAGTCATAACAAGAAGTAGGATGGGTCTGTGGTTAAGGAAGTGCCTAGGAGTCAGGATTTACAAAACCTCCTATTCCCATCAGCCATCGAGTGCCTGCCCACCACCAATTTACACAAAATCTTCTCTGCTGAGAGTCTGAGGAGTAGACAGCAGCTTTTCCTTCCTTGCCCAAGCCATCCAGCAACTGAGGGCCATAAACCAGGATTAAGATTGTAAAGCCCTGAGCACTGCGCTCGGTTCTGCCAGCGCAGCATAAACATCAGCTGCATGACTCAAACGAGACACAGCTGCCCTCGCGTTGGATGCGTGGCTGAGTACAGGGTCCCGGCACACAGGACTGCAGCACGAAGCACGGGACAGGCAAGCACTCAGGGGAGGCCTGACCACGCTCCAGGACACAGCCTGCTCCCAGACACTCTGTGCTCACCAGCTGCAGCCCGCTCCCGTTTCCACCAGCTGGGCGCAGAGCTCGCACGGCCCAGTGACTGCCCTGCACCCCTCCACTGAGCAGCAAGGGTGAAAACACCCCTCCAGCTTCGCTCCTAACACTGCAGCTAGAGGCATCTTCTGCAAATCATTCCTGTGTTGGCACAGGTGAGCAAACACCGAGACCACACCACGAAAGGGGAACAGATGTGTTACGATGCTCGTTACTTAGCACTGTGATAACTTGCGAGTGAGGGGCTACGCTGCAGCTAGTGAGGAAAAAACGATGATGGAAGAGCCAACCAACAGAATTCCTCGGCCCCTTCAGGCAGGACTTGTTTCATACTTAATTTCCTCTCAGGTCACCAATGACTGTCCACAATGATCTCAATATCCAACACATCCTAAAGCCAGGGGCAGCTGCCCTACCACAAGCAGGGGTATAGCATACCGCGTTCAGACTGTGTGAACAGGAGGAACAGCACGAGATGCCCTGGCCCTTGCCCATTTTGTTTAATTTGACACAGGGGAGGTGGGGGGTGGAAATCAGTTTCTAAACTCCTGGCCTGAAACACCTGGCCTTATCTAGTGACCGATGGTTTCCCTCTGACTAAGCAGTTGTTCCAACCAAACTCAGCAAGTACAGGAGATGGGCCCAAGTTAGGATGCTACACTTCATAGAATGGAACGTTTATGTTCCTATTGCACCGAGGCTGGAAGAGAGCCTAAAAGACAGAGGCTGTAGAGCAGAGGTCAGACTGAAGCAGGCAAGGAGGGGATGTTGTGCCAGCACTTTCCCAGTGAAACAAACTGCCAAAAGCAAACTCAAAAGGAGCCAGCTCCTTCCAGTTATGACACATTCCTTCCAAACACAGCTCAGTTTAGGGGTGTCTGCCCATAAGCAACTTGCCTCAAACTGTTAGGTATGCTAACTACAGACTGCAATTAGGCTTCTGAGCAAACAGAGGCACAGTCTTGGGTCACCTCAACAAAGCATCAACTCTGCAGCCTAAGTGGGACTGGCAGAAGACATATGTGTGTTCCAAAATAAAATGTAACTGCTTGTGGTCATGTCTTTCCTCCTCAATTCATCGAAAGGCAGTCCAACTGTCCCTCTGACTAGTCTGCAAACACAAATATTCTCCTCACCCATGAATGGGCAACACCAAGCACTCCACTGATCCTGTCCCTGGATTACTTCAACTGACAAGCCCGGGCATGGGCAAAAATAATGGGATTTCCTACAGCAAGTAACTATAGACTTGTCAAGCGCTGGACTGTTTCCTAATCCACGACATTGCATTAGCTTATCTGCCTCATATACACGAGCTCAGCTGCATGCATGCTCTTCGGATAATTCCAGTTGCAAGCTGTCCCCATCCCTTACACATCTGGGTTTCATAAGCTTCTTCCCTGTGACAGATTTACGGCCAGCCCTTCGTGGTGGGTCAGGGGCACCTGCCAGGCTCAGCCAGCCTAACGTGGCCGAGCCTCACAGAACCGAGCAGCAGCACCCAGGACAGGGTGGCCTTACCTCGCCCGGCGTTTCTTCACGCGGCGCTCGTGGTCGGCCTCCTCGTAGTAGAGCTCGTTGTGGCTGGAGTCCCTGCGCCGGGCGGCGGCCGCGATCATGGCCCGGGACTGCCCCGACGCGTTGTTACCTGGGCCTGCGGGGGCAAGGACGGGCACAGAGGAGACAAAGGCGGTGTTAGTGCCACAGGGCCAGGGCTGGGACAGACTGGCACCCCACAGCGTCTGTCACATGTGCTCTGGGGCTGCAGCCTTCCCAGCCAACGCCATAAACCCTTCCCCGGTCCTCAGGAGCTCCGGCAGAAACCCTGCAAGGCAGCACAGGCTTAGAGAGGGCGTTCTGGCACGTGGGCGAGGGAAGTTAGTGGGGATGGAGGGTCTCACGCAACATACACAAAGGCAGAGTGAGGTGAACATGCCAAGGATGCAACTTACCCCCCATTATATATGCTTTCAGTTTGAAGGCAAGGGCAGCTGGAACATACCACATTTCAGCATCAAGACAGTGTGACAGCACAAAAAGTGAGAGGTTGGAAAGAGGAGAGAGACAAACACAAGAACATAATGAGACATGGAGATGAATAAATGAAAGCCAAACTCCAGACAGTTATCTGCAGGAAGGGAAAACAGGACGCAGGGGCAGCAGGGTCACCTTTAGACAAGGCACAGGGTTTCCCAGAAGGGCGGGTGCTGTCAGAGCAGCAGTCCCACAACAGGGTAATCTGGGGTCTCTATGTGTAGTGGCTTCTCACAGCACCCTGAGCAGCACCTGCCATCAGAGCCTCTGCTGCTGTAAACAGATCCCACACAGCCACAGGAACAGGGAAGCTGCAATCTGCTCTGTAACACCCAGTCAGTCGACAGAGCTGTCTACTACAAGGCCTTAACTAGTGACCTTAAAATACAGTACTGGGTTCTGCAGCTCTGCTGTGAAGCCCTCAGCTCTGGCTTTTCAGGCAGGGAGAGGGAAAAGGTCGCCCCAGAAGAGTTTACAAACTCTTCTATCCAGATAGAGGGCAGAGGTGGGTCTACCCAGAGAGAAGTGGTAGTCTAGGCCTGCCTCCAAGCCACCAGGGGCTGCTTTTGTGCCAACTGCTCCGAAAGCCCACACTCCCAGCTGGCAGTGGTTAAGGCCAATCAATTGCACAGACACGCTCAAAACTGTTCTGCTCAAGCAAGGGCAACTCTTTAATTTTTTTCCTAAAAAGCCCAAACCAAATTCCAAGACAGAAGCCTGAAACTCAGGCAGTGGGAAGAACAAGCACTCACACAAATAGCTTCTTAAAAGTCTAAACATTTCAGACGCTGTTTGACAACCATGAAATGGAGGATATGACTCAAGGGAGACACTAGCTCCCAAATTTGGGTTACATCTGTAATTTGCCTCGTTGACTATGCCTGGCAATGAAAATCCTGGTTTTGAAGGTGAACCTCCCCACTCTGCATAAGAGAGATTACAGCAATATGTTTTTCTTTCCTGGCTGCTGCAGTATCAAATACAAAAGCTGTCAACAAATTAGGCTGCCTTAATAGCATTACTGTCTTTTTACAAGAAGGGTGTAAGAGACTGTCAGGCTGCCAGGGTAAGCTGCAGCCAGAACTACACTCTGCTTTGTAAGATGGATGGAATCTTCTTAAGGCCATGCCTCTAAGCCTGAGATTTCCATGTCCACAAAGGCAGCAGCATTGCACACAGAACAGCCCAGGCAACTGGTACTGCCCCAGAAGGGAAAGCAGGAGTTTCCAGGCCCTGGCAGGCTCATGAGCTTGACACTTGGAAAGGCCTGCCAGCCACATCTGCAGCTTGCTTCTGGTTCCTTCTGTTCCAACAAAGCCTCATGAGCTAGCAGCTTCTGAGTAGCCACTCACACTACCAGACTGACAATCTTTCCTCTGAGCTTGGGAGTCCACTGTCCCAGCAGGTGCTGCAGGAAGAGAGAGCATGCCAATTCCTGAAGAGACACTGCAGTGCAGGAGAAGACAAGCCAGTAACCAGAATGGCACACCCTGCAGCCAGCCTGGCAGGCCGGGGGGTTTGAATGGTGTGCAGACGCCTGTGGGATTGGGAAGCCCTCGCCTTCCATACACCGAGCCTCACTGAGAGTGAGCAGCTGGAATGAATGATTTCACCTCTAGAAAAAAAGCAGAGCATTTCTGTTTGCATGTCTGTTTGCTTCCCCTCTCCAACACAACTCAATCAAGAGCGTCACTCCAGGCAGCAAAGGACACATGATGGGAAACTTGTCCTTCCCTTTCCCTCATTTCCCCCCTTCCTCTGTCAGGATGGGAATATCTCACTGTAAGGATCTAAACCTCCAATTAATTTTACGGAGTCAGGAGTGCTGCATGAGGTTGGAGAAGCCTTTAGGATAAGGTCTTTGAAACTCACCAAAAATGAAACAAATCCAAACAAACAAACAAACCAAAAAGGAAAAAGAAAACAAAACATTCCACACCCAAAAGGCACTGAAACTTTGTTGAAAGCAAAACAATCATGTCTCATGTTTTTCCATATGACAGATATTCTTCATATTTCAGTCTCCACGCCACGCACACAGAGCCAACTTGCCCAGCTAAGTCCCTCCAGTCTCTTCTTTCCAGCTCTCAAGGCCTTTCAATACTAACAAATTCATGGGCAGCACGTGCCTTCACCACATTTTGTCACACACCTTCAGCCATCCTTCACCATAAAAGCTTTGCTACTCAACTTCGACTCTTCCAAAGGAATGTGCACCCCTATAAAGGCTGCTGGGCACACCCTGCTTATCAAGTGTGGCTTTCACTGATGGGGTTCAAGAGTGTCAAATGATTAAGTCCAGTTTTCACTGCTTTGAGCATCCACATAGCCATCCATCCATCCTCCCAAAGGTTTTTTTAAAGCCCCAAAGCTTGAAAACGGTTTGTAGAAGGGCAAAGCTCAATGGGGATCGTTATCTGTGTCTGATTTTCCATGGCCATGGGTGAGCCAGGCTCATTTAGTGCTGAGGCTGCAGGCTGATGAGCACCACTTTCATCAGCAACTGCTGCTTATACCGTGGCTCCTTCACCTTCCTGAAGGCTGTATGTGAAAGCAGCACAATAAACGACTGGGGAACTCATTTAGGTTAAAAGTTGTGTTTATTGTACTATCACAACTAAGGAGATGACCCAAGGGTGACAAAAAGCAGAGGCTGCCTAAAACAAGCGGTGGCGCTGAAAAGTGTCAAGCCACATGACAATTAAGCCCGACCCAAAACGTGGCCATTTCACCTGGCAAAGACAAAAGCCTTATTGTGGGGTAAACACATTTGTAAAGTCATCTGGAACTGGCAAACTCAGGGCTGCTAGGAAGATTTCCAGCAAGAGACAAGGATTTGGCAAAGCAAAAAGGTGAGAATGTGTGCATAACAAAGCATAAAGCCAACCCAGCCCTTCCCCATCCCACCCAGTCTCAGAGACTACATTTCACCTCACCTACCATCAACATTGTAGACTTTCAGGCCAGCCATGTGCTTGGCTGCTCGGGATTTGGAGGCCGTTAACAAGGCTGGGTTGTAGACTGTGAAATCTCGGTAGTAATTTTCCAGAACCACCAGTGCAGCTCGTTGGATGCTGGGGAAAGAAGAAATAACAAAACAAGACAAACCCCCTCAGACTGAAACGAGCTCTCTTGTGTCCATAAAATATTAAAAAAAAAGAAAGGAAGAATAGCGATATTATTTGGAACAGAGCTGTCACGCCTACAGGACCGTGCAGTACACAGAATATTAATTACTCTCTCTAGGACCCGAAATTTCATTTGAGATGCAAGATAAGTATCTCTGCCCTCAGCTCAATAGGAGGATGACAGGAAATCCCCGAACAAGGGCAGCACAAAGTGAAGCACCAGGCTGCCTGCAGCACGGGAAATCACAGAACAAGAGCTCAGCCCACCTCAGTACAATCACTGTGCTGCAGAGACCTTGCCCGGGCTGAAGACCAGAACAGCACACGGGTTTTGCTGTAGCTGGCCAGACTGGATGGAGGGACCAGCTCAGGATGGATGCTTTTCCCTCTGAGTCATTTCCAGCCGCACCTCGCAGCTCCTCAGACCTCCTCCAGCCCAGCACTGACAGGAGTGTGATCTCTTCAGCTTTCACAGCGAGATAAGATCGCTGCCTGAGGAATACGGCTGCCGGAGACGGGATTACCTCAGTATTGCTTGTTAAATCCCTGGCTAGGGACAGAACGAGGAGCAGTGACACTCCCCCTCCATCCCTTTGAAGGGATGCCTTAACATAAAATGATGACACATGGGAGCACAACAAACACACGCGCCAGCAGCAGGAAGGGCTCAACCCAGAGGTATCTCCCTTTGCGATCATTTTGACAACGGAGAGAGAGAGAGAGATGTCTGTAGGCACTGTTACCAACAAACAGGGCAGCATTTCAAAACAAGCCCGAGCTAAGGTGTTTAAAAACGCGGCAACAGGACACAGCTCTCTCCATGCTGCTCTGGCTCTGTGCCTCAGCGTGGCATCCGACTGGCAGCAGCACTCTCAGCAAAAAAAACCAAAATCACCCATTCACCCAACTAAAGTTTGCCAAGGACCCACACTTAAAAATAATTTTTGCGGGTTCAAAATGAAAATGTAAGTGCCAACACATTTGTTGCCAGTTAATTGGAGAGGTCACACTTACCAGCGAGGCCTCTCCTACGGAAGGCAACAAAGTATTCTCACACATGTTACAACATAAGAACAAAACATTACAAGGACAGTAACGTGGGAAAATAAGACATTAACAAATTAAGCCCTAAATTCAGTTCTCAGCGTTACCACAGATTCTGTGTGTGTTCCCGGAGGAGCAATTTAAATTTTCCTGTGCTTTGTGCTAATATTAAACTTCTGCATCACACCCAAGTAATTTAAACACACACACACCACCACCACCCTCGTTCTACAGCTGTCACGCTCCCACTGATCAGTGAATTAAACACAGATGCCTGCCCATTCAAGAGCTTCTGAGAAAGAAGAACAAACCCAGACTTGTTCACTGTGTAGCTTCATCAGTCACTATCATGATACAGCACCATTTATTTCATTAGCTGTGTACCTTTAAGATGATGAATTCAGCTTTTGAAGCAAATTCCATCTTTAGGATTGTTTGGTGGGGTCTTTTGGATCCAGCTAGAGCATCTTAGAGAAGCTTTACCTTTCAGGTGACACTCCTTCATATTTCCTCACCTTAGGTTTGGTAAAAGCAACTCCACTTATACACTCAGCTCCTGATTTGTGATAAAGAGCTACTAGATAACCAAGGAAACAATTTTCCTTTGATGAAGTAGTACAGACTGACCCGCTGTCAGACACACGTAGACGCTGACACAGAACAGGTGAAAGCCATTTTATTTCTCCCTGCCACGCTTCTGATTTCTGCTGTGAATTTGCTGCAGCCTATAAACAAAATTTCATAAAAGTAATCCTGGGGCAGCAGTACACATTCCCCCTTCTGACTGCATTCAAACATGATCAGGTTTTTCCATGTCCGCTTCCCAGGAAGATAAAACTCCATAGAGTTTCATCACAAAACGCAATGTTTGGAAAACTAGGACCAACTCAAAACAGGAAGATAAAAACGAACAGTTATTCTCTGTTAATACACTGTACTCGTTTCAAACAGCACTGGAACTTCCACCCCGGCAGCGGGAAATGTTTGGGAGCTCCGCTGACCGATTAGCTCTATTAGGACAAAACACAATGCATCACAGCAGAGAATAATTTATTTTTACACATACACATTTTCCCTGGACCCCACCGACAGCATTATCATCAGGATGCCAGCTTTCCCCACCTGACACCCCTTCCATCCCCTCATTAAATAACCTTCCCCACCAATGCATTGGCATGTGCACCCAAGATCCAAACACAACAAAGCTTTTACATCGCAGCAAGCAACTATCATTGCCCTGAAAATTAAAGCCCAGGCGTTTGTTGCTGATGGAAATCCAGTACAGGCATGAGATATCCCAGTCACACAGAGGGGTCTGCTCTCTGGGAAGAGAAAGGTAGTAAACATCAGTTTCCTGAATTTCTACCGGCCCATTTCTGTCTCCCATGTAGTCCATCCTATGCCTGGCAGGTTAGGAAGACAGCTACAACTACAACTCTTCAAATTCTCTGTTACAGGGAAAAAAAAAAAAATTAGAGAGAAGCTGCAGACAAGTAAATTAGAAGGGTCACAATAATTCGCGAGAGCGAGGAAAAGGCTGAATCAGAGCCTCCTGGGCTGTGTTGCTCAACCCCTTCACCCACATCAAGGGGAAGCCTCACCCTGCCCAGCACAGGATGGCCAGCCCTGCCCCACACGGGAGCTGCAAAGCACCAAGAACCCAGCCCGGGCCAGGCACAGCGCCCCGAGCACGGCAGAAGGGCACCCAACGCTCTTGCCCAACACCACACGCCAGGAGCAGGGCAACCGCAGGCGTGGGAGCATCCAGAGCAGCCCGCAGGAGTCAGCAGGAGCAAAGCAAAACACCAAGGAAGCCTCTGCTGTCTCCCAACACAAATCCAGGCTTTTTGGGCTTCCCAGGGCAGGGCAGACCCTGTGCCGCCCTGCGAGCGAGGTGAGGGGGCTGCAGGAAGCCGCCTCTCCAGCCAGCTCCAGCGGGAATGGGAACTGGCTGCCTTCCTGCGGGCCACGGCTGGAGAGGCAGCTGCCTCGCAGCGCCGTCTCGGGAGGGGTTCAGCACCATGTCGGTCACTGCATTCATTCACCCCGCATTTCAGCAAGCTGGGCTGAGGCTTTCCTTTTGTTCAGCTCTTGGAAAGAATGGGGAGGGGCAGGAAGAAAACAAACAGAAAGTTTCGATACTCAGTCGCCTGTATGAAAGAGGTCAGAGCGAGGATCGAGGATCGTTCTCGTCCCATAAAGAGGGTCTGGCAGCCCGGTATATTTCAGGCATCGTAGCAAACCACCAGAACACAGAAAAAGCACATCACACAAACATAGAAATCATCATAGAAAGGCCTGGACCTTAAAGATCGTCCAGTCCTAACCCCACCCCCCTCCACCCTTGCCATGGGCAGAGTACAAAAATCAGGACACAAAAAGCATTTCCACGCAACAGTTCAGATTCAAAACTTATGGCATGAGAGGAAAACCTCTTGCACAATCCAGCGGCCTACTGGAAACACAGCTTTCCTTGCAGGCAGAGCCAGTGAGGCTCCACGCTTTGCTGCTTTGCATTTTGTGTAGTTGGAGGGTTGCTTTTTTCTAACTATTATTTTTACTCCCCTGAAGAAGGCCATGTCACAGCATGCTGCCAAGAGGGAAAGCAAGCAAGCCGACCCAGCAGAAGCACAGTGGCATTTGGCAGCAGAGAAATGCAGAGCCCTTTACTAACAGTAATGAATTAACTTTTACAGGGCATCCAAGGAAGTGGAGGAGGGGACTGTGTGACACAAAAGTAGCAACTATTTTTTTTTCTCTCAAAAGGGTAAGTCGGGAGCAGTTTTGCCCGAGTGCTTGCTGCTACAAAAGATTTGAATACTTGCACTCTTGCCATACACTGCGCCTCAGAGGCCATTTTGACTTTGTATTTGCCTTCTGCGACACAACTGCACCAATACTGGAATTTCCGTGGATTTCCAGGAAAACAGGCCAGTGCTATCCTGAAGCAAAGCACAAGGAAAGAAGCCTGTTTATGTCATCAAAATACTGGCTTTGGACACTGGTGGTTTCTAGGAAAAGGGGTTTGAACTTTATGAAGCGGTGGGAAAAGGTTGGTGGAAATAAAAAATAAGGAGAGAAAAACAAGATTAAAAATTGAAGCCACACCTCTATGCACCTGTCACTCACACGGTTTTAGCAGTTTTGTGCTTTCCTGCTAAGCTAGAAATGTAGCCTGTCATGATACTGTACCAAACATCAGCAGACACTGAGAATTATCGAGAGCAGAGGAGTGCCCCATACTTTTGCAACAGATCTCTATGTACACATCCAGAAAGGGCTGAGCTGTTTGCTACCCGAGCATTCTTGCTATGGATGCAGATCTTGCAGCATCAGGGTTTAGAGTGAGCCACACACACCTAAAACACACAGGCATAGTCAGAGGTTTGATGACTGCTGTGTTAATTGAGGGCTGAGGAAGCCTGGGGTTATTTAATCAAATGGTTCCCAGCACAGACTCCTCTCCTCCAAACAACATTTTTTAAACATTCTTCAAAACAGACATAGTATCAAAACAAGCCAAGGTCTCTGGGCACATACAACACTTGCCACAGCCAATTGGGAAGTTTGGCACCTCCAAGGAAAGCTAAGAAAAGATTCCACAAAGCAACCTTCCAAGGAGAGCCAGCTTCACCTTACCAGATGTCTCCAGCCGACCCCTGCATCAAGCTTGCTCACTGCAAGAAACGCTGAGGTCTCCTGGAGCACTGAGCTGCTCATCCACAGCACTTCCTACCCTCTAGCAGTGCTGTCAGCTCACAGCCAACAGGCTCAGAGGACTTCTCCACCTTCCCTTGCCATACAATCACATCTCCCTCCCAGAAAATTCCCTTCCCCCCACCCCCCTTTCTCATACTCTTTTGCCAAGGCACAGAGCTAGGGCTCAAGTTCCTGATCCTTCACCATGTTGGACTGTTTTCCCAGAGCAAAGTCACCAGAACTAGAAATAAAACCGGAAATAGACAATTGAAGTGAAAACGCTTCCCACACCAACATCCCTGCTGAAAATGATTACAGAAGGGATTTCCACCATCCTCCAGGCAGCCTTGCCTCCCTGCTCTGCCTGTCACAGCTACAGGCGAGGCCAGCACAGGCTGCCCAGAGAGATGACCCTGGGCAGCACAGCCACACTGGGGGGCACGAGCGGGCAGAACACAAGGGATTTGGTACTCACTGTCCTTCCCAAGCAACACCTTGGAGCAAGGCTCCCAAGACGACCAAGGTCGTGCAGAAGCACTTTGCAGTGCTGGCAGAGCACAAATGCCTTGGCTACAGCTTGGTCCTCTCCAGCAAACAGAGCCTGAGTCAGATCTCAGCAGAGATGCCAAGACAAGGAACTTCTTCAGCAGCTGTGGCCAAACAAGAAGAGCAGAAAAAAGCCCTCTGATTGTCATAACTACAAGAGCATTCCAGTTTGGTACAGTCAAGAGAACAGGACTGCAGCCCCTAGGAAAAGGAAAACCACATTTTCTTGTCAGACAACCACAACTGAGATCTCTGCTTGGCTAAGGCAGGCAAGCGCAACCCTCGCCCTCCCTGGAACAGGCACCAGGCAACCGGGACACAGCGAGTTTGTTTTAGATACCCAACTTCTGGCATTTGGTGAGGCACGGAAAAGAATTTGCAAGGTCAAAGCTTTATCAGGGAAGGGAAGAAAACCTCATCGTAGTAGCAGGTTGTCACCGTGATGGCAGCACAGCTGCCGCCCCCAAGGCAGCAAACATCCATCCGTTAATGGTGCAATTTATACAGAACCCAAACACACACAAGGCTTGCCCCAGTTTTGCAGTGATCAGTCTCTGTCTTACCCCTCACAGCCTTTTTAAACAACATGGAAAGGAAAGGACAGGAATTTAAAGTGTGTCCCATCTATATCCAACGCTGGACATCTGAACAACACGTGACTGTTGTAAATTTAAGGACAGCACCAGCCCAGTTTGTAACTGCAGACCTCCCCTTCTCTGCCCTATGCAGTCCAAGACACGTTGCTCTCCAATAGACACTCCATTACAAGTCTCATCTTTTGTGAGACAAAAATCAGAATCAACACACCAGCTGATCAATGCAACAGTTCACTGATGTAGAAGGGATTTCAACATAGAAACTTTCTAATGAGAGAGAGGAGTAGAATTCATTTTCAGGTTGCGCTTTTCAGTTTGTTTTCAGAAGAAGCCTAGTCAAAACCATCGAGTACAGGTGAAAAAGACCCCTGTAAGTCTACTATGAACATTGCTGTTACATTTGAATGTTTTCATTTGGAAGAGAAGCTGTGAGTATTTTTTAAAAACCAAGATTTTACAGGAGGGTATGACCAAACTTGGGGGCTGGGGGGAAATCAACTCCTTTACATCATACAACCCAAACAAGCTACTTACTTAAGCCTTCCTGAGGAATCCTATAAAAGTACTCCCAGGCCAGCACTAAAAAGATGCTGCTACAGAAGTACAGAGCACTAAGTTTTAGCCAGCAGCTATAAAAGTACAGTAAACCCAATGGCATGCTCCCACTGCAGCTCTCCTTCTGAGAAACTTCCAAGCCTGATACCTCAGGAAGTTAACTGGTCTTCAGGGTACCAGCGCACAGCCTGAATGTTTTCCCCGGTTACCTTTATTGGTAGAACCTCAAAATTTGATGAATGCTTTCCCAACAGCTGCACTGCCCTTCCTTCCACTTCCAACAGCTGAAGGTGGCAGCTAGCATAACAGACTAGGAAAGAACCCCAAGACACTACTGGTAATATATAGTGAGGAGGAAGAGAAGGAAAGCACAGTCGTCTCACTCAAAGAGTGGTCTGAAAGGCTCCACAATATGGTTTGCCAGGAAAGGACAGTCACTGTGTTGAGGTCAGATGCTCTGACAGCACCACACTTCTTTTCCTCAGTAACACAATGAACACCTTGTTTCACAGTATGCAGTGCCAAGGGAGACAAAGATCATAAGGACACTTGTTACCTCCAACATCATATTCAACAGGCAGAAAATGAAATAAGCTGTAAAAGTCTAACATGAGTTTTAGACACAATGGGGGCTCTGGAGCAACAGAAGAGCTTCCTATGGAAGGCAGAGGACTCTCTTAGAAAAAAAAAGGAAGATTTAATCCCTTGCTGAGACTAAGCTTCTTGCCAAGTTCCCTGTATACAGTTCTAGGAGGCTTTATTGCAGCAGGTCAGCCAAGGTAACTGGGAAGGCTGCCTTCCAGCCCCTCACGGAGTAGCAAAAGGGAGCTCAACATGAGGCAAAGCCATGTGGCCCCAGTTGCCTCAGCCCATCCATGGGGATGGGTGAGTGTACAACAAGAGCAGCTTTAGGAGCTGCATCTGAAAGAGAAGCTTGTGAAAGCCTGAACATGTGGTGCCACAAACTTCTCCCTCAGAAGGCTGAGGAAGCCAGCTGCCAGGAGAGCAGGCTCCAAAGCAAACTGCCCACATTCTCTTATGCCAAGACCACCTCTCCAAGGGGAACAGCGTGTGTGGGGAGGTGTCGACAAGCACTTACTCACCATGCAGATACCTAGCAGCACCACTAAATCCAAATGGTATAGCTCACGGATTAGCCAGGGCACAACAGCAGCTTCCAGGCACTCACGGCTTGGGCTGCATTTCAGCCAGTTCCTCAGACACCAGTAACCACATGCAGATGCCCCAACAGCTCTCACACCAGACACCTACTTCCCTTTGATCCCATACGACACATTCAAACAGGCGAAGGCGCTACCTTCTCATCAAACAGAAAGAGAACACTTGTTACCAGCATCTCATTGCTCCACGCTCTACTGCAACACAGACAAGAAACATGAGAGGCAAAGGAGCTGCCCGTGCCCTGCTGTGTACCTGCCATGTCCCAGACACCTGTAGTGAACCAAAACACCTGGCCAGACATCCACGCCTCAAGCCCAACCCAGCACCCTCAGGAGCCACCAGTAGTTTAACTGGACGTGGAGAGCAGCAGCTACTGGATCCAGCAGCTAGAGCTCAGAAAGGGGTTTTCCAAGAGCACTGCTAGCACACCGAGCATTTGCCTCCATGATATGGTTTTGCCAAGTGGTGGGGTACCCTCAAGGGAGCTAATGAGAATACTATTTTGCTTATTCATGAGAAAAAAACCCACAAGCAAACCACCAGCTACCGTCTGCTCACACTCAAGTAAAGCCAAAGCTGTGAAAGGCTTTCTTCATCTATTGAGCAAATTGGCAGGTTGGGAAGGAAAGCAGTGAGGGAAGAACACAAAGGGGACAACTTAAGTGAAAAGGTGATGGGAAGAAGCTGCAAGATACAGGTGTCGACAAAGCAGGGACGGGTTGGCTTCCCCAGGCACTGTGGGTGTTGCATCCAGCTGCCAGCAGTCCAAGAGGATCCACTTGTCCACACCCAACTGGACACAGACCACTGACCAATTTGAGAGAGTCAGGGACACTGCTGAAGTCGATCTTAGAGTTAACATTTGCACAGCTGAGCCAATTATTGAGGCCAATGAGCCCTGTGGAAGGAGACCTGCATGACAGTAATTTACAGAGTCCAGTCTCACAGCTGGAGATATGACTCTAAACCACGTCCACGGCAGTAAGCTGCCATCCATTGTGCACCATGTCCAGCTCTGAACCTTTGAGGACATGACCCGAGGTGCTCAAAACCAATCCCTCATGCTTGGGCCAAGGCTGCTCCCCTGTAGGTCAGCTGGGTTGGGGAGGAGAAGCAAGGACTGGAGGCTCTCCTTTCCCCAAGCTCAGCAGAAGGCAGACTTTTGCACACAGAGCCCTGCTCCACCAAGGATGGCTCCTGCACACTGCAGGAATCTATGGGGCGTGATGGGATTCACACAATGCTCCTCAAAGAGCCGGCTGACGTCATCGCAAAGCCTCTCTTGATGATTTTCGAGCAGTCATTGTCCTGATTTTCAAGCAGGGCAAGAAGGAGGATCCCAGAAACTACAGGCCTGTCAGTGTCACTTCAGTGCCTGGTAAAGTGATGGAGAAGATTATTCTGGGAGGTATTGAAAAGCACCTGAAGGACAATACAGTCATCACTCACAGCCAGCACAGCTTCGTGAGAGGAAAGTCCTGCTTATCAAACCTCATTTCCGTTCACGACAAGATAACCCACCCAGCTGATCAAGGGAAGCCAGTTGGTGTAATCTTTCTGGATTTCAGTAAAGCTTTTGATAGTGTCTCTCACAGGATCCTACTGGACAAGATGTCCAGCACACAGCTGGATAAACACATCCTGAGATGGGTGAGCCACTGGGTCAGGCACAAAGGGTTACAGTGACTGGGGTGACATCAGACTGGGGACCTGTCACTAGTGGGGTTCCACAGGGCTCCATCCTCAGCCCTAGGCTCTTCAGCATCTTCATAAACGACTTGGACACAGGACTGGAAGGGACACTAAGCAAGTTCCCAGAAGATACAAAACTGGGAGGAGCTGCTGATGCCCTTCAAGGCAGGGAGGCCCTGCAGAGGCACCTGGACAAATTACAGGGCTGTGCAATTACCAACCATACGAAGTTCAACAAGGGAAAGTGACAGATTCTGCACCTGGAATGGGGCAATCCTGGATGCAAGGACAGACTGGGGAATGAATAAGCTGAGCAAAATAACCCAGGTAGAAAAACACACACATGAACTGCAAAGCTGCATAGGTAATAGATATAAATTACCAGTTCCACAATTCCACCACTGCATCGCTGTGCAACTAGACGGTATTTCTTTGGGAGGGGCGAGGAAGGATCAGGCTGCTGACAGGAATTTTTTTTGCAGCAGCAGCATTAGCTTAAGAAGTGATGTGGAACTATGATCAAACATTTATGTAATTGAGGGGCATACCGAGTATTTCTGAGGGAGGTGTAACCTCTTTCAAAAGTTTCTACACACTTGAGGTTGTATTTAGGATTTAGGGAGTTTCAAACAAGTCAGGGGGACAGAACAACACCCAAACAAAATGTGTGCTTTACCTTCTGGACACAGCAGCTAGGGGCAAGACCACGAGCCCACCCTGCATGCAAGGGTGAGTTGAGACAGGCACTTAGAGCAGACAAGCGATGAAATACCAGACACCCCCAAGCCCTGAGTTACAGGACACTTGGCAGCCTCCAAGTCAAGCTTGTGTCCTGCTCAAGCATCTAGGAACCTTGCAGAAGTCGGCAACATATGGGACTCTGGATCATCATTTCCAGTGCCTGGGAGCAGCATCATCCAGGACAGAGATGCATTTCCTCTTCCCAACATACACACATGCTATGCCTCTGATTAGTCTGAGCCTCAAATGAAAAAAAAAGTATATGCAGGAACTGGCAGGTATGGGAAGAAGTTTATAGGAGTCTGCATTTTCACAAGATAATTTAAAGCCTGTTCATGCCTCAAGTAAGGCCAGTCTTTAGCCAAGGAATTCTTCAAGCTACATTAATAGTTATGAAGTAACTAAGGGTGGGGCTTTTTGTTAGTAGTTTTTTTGAGGGTTGGAGAAAGGGTTAGTTGCTGATTCAGAGTGGGTTTTTTAAGTCAAAGCTAAGAAATACAGCTTTAATTCCAAGGAAACTACAGAAACAAAGTGTTCAGAGCCTCTACTGGCAGCAAAACTCCAGTGCTGTAATAGGACTTTACATTTAGAGGCTACGGCCATGAAACATCAGCATTCAGCTCTTGATCCCACTGCTGCCTGGTAGGATGCTCTCTCAGGAAAGAGGACCATCTCCTACTTGACCCCCAGGAGGGGATGGGATTAATGTGGCAAGACTTTGAACAAGGTTGTCTTTTGAGTCAACAGAGCAGCTTTAATTCGTTCTAGGATTCCTCTCAAAACACCTGGGAATGTTATTCTCCTGCAAGGCTATGCAGACAGGCCTGAAGAGGCAGCATCCACATTAGCCACTAGCAGACCTTTGCACACAGAGGGGTATCAGCTCTCAAACTAGAGCCCAGTCCTCCCTGCACAGCATCCCTCCACCACAGCATCCCTACATACACACAACCCCAGCAAGCTTTGCACAAGCAAGCGCCACCTGATTTTATAACCAGCACTCAGCTACTCTACGAGCAGCACTGGGGCCACAGGGACATGATCTGCAGTTCTGAGCTGAGAGGAAAAATCCAGCCCCAGGAAGGATGCAGATAACCCTCTACCAGGACTCGAGGAGTGCAAGCCAGAGTCAGCAGCCTGAAGCACCCAAAGCACAGCCAAGGTCCTTACTGCTGTGCCAGGAATCTGTTTTCCTGTCAGCTAGGGAACAGCTCTCCCCACGCTGTCAGCTGATGTCCCCACTTGACCTAAACGGCACAAAAGAAATTTAAGCACTGAAGTTCATTTAAGCATGTACTGGAGGGGGAATCGAGTTATAAGTGAAAATATTGCCCTCAGTTTTACAGCCATTAATAAATAAATAATTTTTTAAAATTCTATTACTATCACACAGCTCCCTATTAACTTTTCCTTATTTCTTCAGGGTAGACTCAGGAATTAGCTTCCATATTTCTTGGATATTACTTGTTGTGCTATCTGAGAACTGTAAATTCACAATTCCTTGTCCTCTTAACAAAAAGCGAGCCTCTTCTTTTCCCCCAAAGGGCACACAGCTCACTTCTTTGCAGAATATTTGTATTTCATCATTCACCACAAGAAACAGAAGTCAAAGGTTGAGGGGATGGATTTTATTTTTGCAGCATTCAAAGATAAAAGTACCTTCGTGGCCACAAAATTTGTTCGGCAGCTTAGGGAGGCCATCTGTCTCTGTGGGTGGTGCACAGAGGCACTTCAGAGGGCATGGACAGCAGGGGAACAGAAATTCCATGGCAAACCCCCTAAGTGCAGGGTAGGCCGGAGCGCATACCGTTCTTGTGCTTCTGGGCAGCGTTGGTTTTGAAAGACAAGCCAACAAGAAAGGAAATCCCTGCAGATGAACCCAATGGCATTTCCTCCACACCATCTCTTTCGGAAAGACGAAGCCGAGCAGCTCTGCACCAGGGAGGAAGCAATACTGTGCTGGCCAGGTGGGTTAATAATTGACAGTGGGCACTTCACCTACAAGTGAAGTTTATAAGGCTTGTAAACTTTTAAAGTATTAAGTATTCCAAAAATGCAAGACTGCTCCAGGGTATAACCATCAGCCTGCACCACTCACCCTTGCTGCCTGGTGCATCTGCAGGAGCACAAATAAGACTGGTACATGGCCTGGGGTCTGGTACACTCAGCTCATGCTCCTCCTGGTGAGGAGGAGAGGAGAGGAGAGGTGGTGTGTGCACAAGGCGTGCTGGGTGTGATCGGGGATCAAGACGGAGAAGGGAGGAGAGAAGGGTAGAAAGATGTGGGCACTTCAGTTCCCCGAGCTCTCTCTTTATCAAAACGAGGAGCAGCTCCATATGAAAAGCCACATGTAAAATCTGGAAAGTGTATGCAGAAAGGTAGGAGGCTAGGAAAACACGCTCCTTTCAGAAAAGCACAGCCCTCTCAGGCTTGGAGACAGACTTCACCGCATTAGAAACTCCCAGACAAGTTGTGCATGTGGTCAGATACTTATGGTCCATCCTAGACTTTCCCCTCACCTCTAATGAGGAGTACCTGGCATTCCTGGAGCTCGCTGTTCACTTCTGTCACAAACAAGCAGCCTCTTAACGAGGTGTTGCTCTGCCTTGCACAATGAGTCCTAGCTGCACTTTGCTGGCAACACAGCCCTTGCACCGCGAAACAGACCCTTGTAAAACAGAACAAGGCACCATTCCCATAACTCATCTGGAACATCAAAGCAGACTGCTCCCTACTCAGCAGGGAACAGCACTTTTTTTTTGCAGAGGCTACTGGAAAATTCCCTTCTGCAATTCCAAGGGTACCCTCCTGGCTAGAGCAATCATATCTTTGCAGCACCATCCTCCAGAGGTGAGGCGGCAGACACAGGCAGGGGGGAAAAGTATGGCCTGTGACTAAAAATGGTTAAGAATGAGGCTGAAAGCCTCTTCCCATATAAGTCATTATTAGTTCATCCACAAGTCAGAGCTTTCTTTCCTACTCCATGACTGCTCCATGGCATGGGGTGTTTGAAAGGTGCTAATGCTCAGCTGCCCACTGTGAACAGAGTTCAGCAAGCTCAGGAACGGGAGCATGGAAAAGCAGCCCAGATGAGTTGCAAGAAGTTGCAGAGATGAGGAGCTGCAAAAAGGTGGTTGTAAACACTCAGTTTTGTGAAGTGCTGCTGGAGAGACACTGGCTTGGGGGTCACAAGTCTGACACCTCTCAGTGCTAAAGAAGCTGCTCTGGAGGAGACCCCTCCGTTTCCCCAGGAGCTTCACACTTGCAGATGCAATTAACACCCATTTAGCCAGCTGTCCCAGAACCTCTTGGGAGGGGAGACTCATCAGTGCTGGTGCTCATCATGTTTTGTGATGGGCAGGAGAAACTCGAACAAATGGGCATCAGGACACCTTGTACGGATTTCAGGACAGGGAAAATGTATTCAAGAACAAGGCTAATTTCACACAGGCTGGAGGCTCCGGCAACAGAGCTGGTCTGCAAACTCTGTGCAACATGCTGCTCTAGCAAGTTCCTGCAATCAAAGCAGCAGGACAGTTAATAATATGTTTTGCTACACAACAAGGTAAAAACTCATCAGCTCAATCTGTTTCATCAGTGTGCATAGCTACAGAAGATGGTGAGGTTGAAGAAACCCCAAGGAGACAGGAGGGTCAGCGTAATTCCTCAAGTCCCTGGGAACACAGACCAAACAAACTGCACACAGGGCAGAAGGAGAAGCCTGAATTGTCTCCAGCAGGATTTAGCTCCGCAGGTACAGCCCTGCACTACAGTGCACCAGTGCTTGTTCTGCAGGCCCACTCCTGACTGCTCTACTGGAAACAGAAATATCCCAGAAGTGTAAATGTGGGATCAGTCACACTATGAAGGAACAATGCAATTAGACACACATTGTGAAGTTCCTTCACCAGAACCCAGCAAGATTTCAGCAGCTCTTGCTCAGGGAAGAGATCCAGCTGCCTAAACCCGTGGTTACAACCATGCGAGAAACAGAAACCAAGAGGTCTATATTCCATGGAAGCTTTCCTTTTGAGGAGTAGAAAGATTTTAGAACAGCATAAGTGTTGACACAACTCCAGGCAAGAGCACTCTACTGTTCAAATGCTGACCTCGTGCTCTTCATTAGAAAAAATTCACCCTTGATGTGGGGAGGCATATTTGAGCAACAAGAACAGATGTCAATGCTTACAAATGCAGGCTGGAATATGGAGAAGCCTATTCCCACTCCTTAGCCCTCCACACACTCCCTCAGTACTGAACAAAGTACCAGTGGCACCAAGGGATGCCCGGCAAGGGAGCACTCGCCAGATTAATCAGTAAATACTGACAACCTAGAGATCAGCTTTATTACCAACAGGTCCAACAAACACCCAAAGCAGCTGGGAGACAGGCTGAATGTGTTCCCCTTCCACAGAACACGTCTGCATCTACTCTCTTTTGTGAGTGTGTGCAAGCTGCCAGGTCTCTCAGTAAGGTACTGATAATTCCTGCAAGGAAGGTACAGGGTTTTCAGAGACACATACTCGTTTTGAGGAAGCAGCTGTTCCCTTCCTGAATTTTTAAACCACAGTTCAGCAAACATCCATGCAAATGGAGATGGGTAACAGAGATACAAGGGATGTTCAAGCACACTTTTACCATACAGAACTACTGTTTCTGAGTACTAAGCTTCTCTTGATTAGATTGACAAGAGAAAACCGACCAGCTCACAGCCATCTGCAAAACTTGAACCCTGATTCTAAAGGTGTACACAGGCTTCCCCACCATCTTCCCAGCCAGCTAGTTCATAAAGGCAAGCCCATGCTAGAAAGGACAGTGTCCTGGTTTCCTCTGGGATTGCGTTACTTTTCTTCCCAGTACACTGATGTTTGGGTCGTTGCTAAGTACTGCTTACTCTAAGTCAAGGACTTTTCAGTTTCCCATGCTCTGCCATTCAGTGAGGAGTTGCACAAGAAGCTGGGAGGGAGCACAGCCAGGACAGCTGACCCAAACTGGCCAAAGGGATATTCCATACCACAGAACATCATGCTCGGTGTATCATCTGAGGACAGCTGGCTGGGAGCCACCAATCACTGCTTGGGAACGGGCTGGGCATCAGTGGGTGGAGAGCAACTGTATTGAACATCACTTGCCTTCCTTGGGTTTTATTTCCCTCCCTCTCCCCTCTTCATTACAATTACTATTATCACTGTTATTATATTATATTTCACATTAATTAAAATATTAAACTGTTCTTATCTCGACCCACAGATTCTACCTTTTTTCTGATTCTCGTCCCCATCCTACAGGATGAGGTGGGGAGGAGTGAGTGAGGGGCTGTGTGGTACTTACTTGCCAGCTCGGGTTAAACCATGACAGACACAAAAGAAGACTGAAATTCCTACTACTTTAAACAGCCCAACACAAGACGAACTATCACAGCCCTTCTCCTCACATACCTGCTGCAAGGATGAGCGAAAGGGAGGAGAAGGACCCACTCTCAAACATTTCTAACCTCAGAAAACCAAGACTAACTATATTGCAGGCCAGCATTCAGTCTATGTGAAAGATCAGTAATTACCACATGTATTACAAGCCATTCATTTTGTTGAGCTGTCTAGACTAGCAAAGCTCTAGGGTGGGAAAGAGTATTCACTGGATAGGAAGGCAATATGTTTAGCACCCTAACTTCAGAAAAGGCAGGATTTCTCCAGTAAGATCCTTCCTACACAGCTTCTGAGCCATAAAGACGGTACTGAACTGTGGATGACAAGTCTCATCAGCATCCCTATTTATAGGGAAGAACCGAAGCCTCTGCTGCAAATCCAAGCCTCCACTCGCAAAAGTATCGGCCTTTCAACTGAAAAAGTTATCTACTCTCGTGCTCCCCCACCTTTGTCTCCCATTGCTGTTGCTTTCAAAGTCTCAGCACCATTCCCACCCAACCTCCCGCATTTTCCCAGGCTTGACCTTTCCTGCATCTGTGCTGCTCCCTGCTCTTTACCCACACATCCGACCAGAGAGCATTTGCTCTGCGTGGCAACCCTTCCTACCAGGAGCAGCAGAGCTGTCAGTGAGCTGAGACTTGGCACCACACTCATCGAGACTCCTATTTAATTTTCACCTCCCCCCTCCAAGCTCCTGAACCAATGCCAAAGGGAACGTTCGTTTTGGCAGTCAAGCCTCCCAGAAGAAAAGTTATAGCCAAAGTGCTGGGGGTGGGACCAAGCCAGCCTATTAATAGGCTGATTATAATATGAATTTGGGGAACTACTCCCAAATATGCTTACCCTCCTGGACCGAGGGCTCTCAGGGGTGGAGTGGAATACCTAACTCAGCACTTTCAACTTCTTTACTGCATTTGGAGCCAAGGAGGGTGGAAAATCCTGTCTGTACCCTGCCTCGCAAAAACACAGTTTGCCAGAAGGGCAGCTGAGCTATTGTTTTCTTCCCTTCTCCCCACAAAGCATGTTGTTCTCATACTTACATAGCAGCTCCCTCTGCCTCACCAGAAAAGACCTAGAATTGGCAAGCTTCCATCTTGGATTAAAAAGGGTGATATCAACAATTTTGCTGTGAAGAACAAAAAAAAAGAGCTACTCCAAGAAGCAACACTGAACGTTATAAGATGTCTCAAGTCCCCTTTCACCACCACTTCTCCAGAGCACACTAGGAGGAAGACACTGAGGAAGACAGATACCATGGATTGTTAGTGATCAAAAGTTTTAAGATATTTGAGAGTGTAAAGAGACAAAAGGTTTTGATTTCAGGAGACAACCAGATTGCTACACCTGCTAAAGCATGCTGCTTCCTTCCAGGTGGCAGCTCAGGACCTCTCCAAGACCCCTTTAAAAGCGCTGGGATAAGGCAAGCATGCGTAGTGGCAAACAGAGCCCAAAGGCAGCAGCAAGTGGTACATGCCTACTCCATCACAGTTAGAACCATCTCTCCAGCACATCCACAAGGCTGCTTCTCTAGTCTTCCTGAAATCCAGCCTGTCCTTTCATGTCTTCACATTTTCCCATCAACAGACCTCCCATTCCAGCCCAATGCCTCAGCCAGAGAGTCAATCAGAGGCAGAAGGCAGCATCTTGTGACCTCGGCCTACATTTTGCCAACAAGCATGACAAGACCTTCATGAAAACTCTGCAAATTATGCTGTGAAGGTGATCAAGTTCTCTTTTTTGTTCATGTTTCACAAACATCTCACAATCCTAAGCCCTTAGAAGCTGAAGGAGATATTAACTACATTCACTTTTTACACAGTTTGTCACATCGGAGCCACACTCTTTATCAAGAGCAGAAGCTCTTCTTACCAGTTACACACAGGTAACAACACTCAGAGAGGACAAACTCTTCTCAGCTGGGAGACACCTGGCCCCTGATCAAACCTACAGCTTTACCTTAGCAGCAGTAAATATGCAAAGACACACAGGTTTCAAAACACGTGTCAATATACATTGAACTCATCTGTCAAACGAAGGAAAAAGCAACACTAGTTCAGCATTATCAGACACGCCTGACGAGACTCTTCTGTAACACAAGACACTGAAGCATCCATGTGCTGCATGGCTTGCATTCAATGTACCAAACGAAACTGAAATCAGCTTGCCAACAAACAAGACGTTACAAGTTTTCACACATCTCAGATTTTACCCTAGCTTTTACAACTCTTTGCTGCCTTGGCATCACCCAAGACATTTCAAAACCCTGCCGCAAAGAAAGAACTGGAGAAAACACTGTTTTTAACACATGTCCCATTAAATATTTAGGCCTTGATTCTCAAGCAAATTCTTTGCCTCTGATGGCAAGTTAAACATGCAGACTTTGGCAGGTCTAGAATCTCAATTCCTCTGAACACAAACTCACAATCTACCACCAAGCAAACTCTCTCAAACCAAATCTGCATGCTCTGTGTGTATATATGGGTAAATACAGACACGTACCAAACTTTCTCTGCAGAATTTACTTATGATTGAACCGCCTCATCACGCCTTAAGGCACAATATTGTGGCCCAGGGAAACTTTGGTAGTCATCTTTCCATCTCTCTCATCTTATAGGTTATGCTGGATCACTGACCACAGACCAATTAAGTTTAAAAAAAATTTGATTTCACAAGAAACCCAACAGATACTAATTCATTTTTCAAAATCCTGAAAGAGGCATTTAATTAAGTGCACTTCCATTACAGAAGAGGGGCTCTCCCCTTCACATTTTATAGAGAAGGAAAATAAAGCAGAGTCCACACCTACTTCACCCAACAGGCCTCAAGTTCTATTAAGGCAGAAACATCCAGGAGAAAACTCCCGGACTTGAGCTTCAAGCACTAAATCTGCTTCAAAGCAATTCCACTGCTAAGCTAACGGCTGCAGGAGACTGCTCCTACATCCACTTAAAGCAGCAGATGCTAATCTCTTCATCTGCCACAGATACACATGCCATTGGGGTCTGGACAGGATAAGCTGAACAGATGTTTAAGTGCACATTCAGCCTGGGGAATCATCTCCAGGGCTCCGCTGCTAGCTTCACAGGAACTAAGGGATTTCTGGAGAGCTTTGCAGGACACAGGAACTAAGGTAATTCAGACACCTGTCCTTTTTTGTACCATTGCTGAGGGAAGCACTAATGCCAGCAGGAAGGTGGAAGCAGCATGCACGTGTCATACCCACAGCTCGCAAATATTCCCAGATGCATCCGACCCAACAAACTGATCCACACCTAATGGCAAAAAGAGCATCAGGCTACAAAACCTTCAGCCCCTGCCACATGGCCTGGCCTGCTGTCAGGAGTCTCTGAGCAGTTATGCTCTGCATGGCCTGAAGGGCTGCTCCCAAAGCAGTGCCTGGCCCGTACAATCAAAACGCACAAGCCAGCCCCAACTGCGCAAGGAGAGCTCTCTGTTTTCCTCCAGTAAGGAGACAGGGCAAGGAGCCCAGAGAAGGATCTTAAAGATCTCATCAGACATTGCCCAGTGACCATTCCAAAGCTGTGACATCAGCTCTTTTCATTTACTGAAATGCACAGGACTCCTCTGAGGCAGGTACAGCCTCTCCCACACTCAGAGAGGGGGCAGAGAGACTCGGTTTCATAACTTTGGAGGGACTCCAGGAATTCTTCCGGGGGAAGATTCAGGAACCAGCAACAACACATACTCAAAAGCAACTGATGCTTCATGCCACAGCAGAGCCACACTTATCTACACCACCGGACTCCAAGGGCTTGCTCCTACCTCAGGTGTCCCAGGCTGTAGTATCGCGACTCTCCGTCCGTGGAGCGAACCACCTTGACGGTGAACATGGGCTGCAGCTGCCGCAGCTCCAGCAGCACGATGGCCAGGTAGTGGATGAAGAGCAGGGCGTCCACCAGAGACACGGCGTACTGCACTATCCCTTGGTAGTTGGTGTCCTTCGAGTCCAAGATGCGAACGCCGTAAAAGAGCCAGTAGGAAAACACAAAGAGGAATATGAGGACCAGCAGAAGGGCCCGAAACACAAACACCCTCGGTAGGTCTGCCTTGGGCTGGCGGAAGAAAAGAGCCCAGGTCCCAATCAGGAGAATGAGGAGTTTGAACGCCACAGAGATGAACAGTCCCTCACAGACAGTACCACACGGCTCCAGATCGTCTCGCCACAGGATCTGGGGTAACAGAATGAAGGCAATGGGGGTAAGGAAGACTAGGAGTCCGAGAACAGCTGCCACTGTTAAGCCCAGGTAACGTTTGCAGTCCAACCCAACGCTGTCTTCCAGATCCTTACTGATCCGGGCAATGTCCTCCTGGGAAATACTGTGCTCAGAGGTGCCTGTGATTGCTGTCGTGGTCTCACCCCAGTTGTCATCCTGAGGGAGGAAGAGATAAATAGAAATAACACAGAAACAATCAGGCTATTCCTTCCAGATGTTCTATTTTTCTTACCTAGAAAGACTGCTATGACAGCCTTAAGTTCCAGAAAAAATATATAGCAAAAGCAACACCTTCAACACAGTGAATAATCAACCCTGACAATTAGTAAAGGTTTGCAAACAGCAGCAACCTGTCCAAACCAGTGACTATAAACATTAGGTGCTAAAAGCCCATAACTGCAGAGCAGGTAGCTCAGCTTGCTGTGCCACTCACTGCACCCCCAGAGGTGGTTCTTCCAGCACATTTAACGAGTAACATGACATAAGTCTTGGAAACTGTAGTCATCACCAGTTCCCATGTCCAGGGCAAGGACTAGTATTCTTCCAGCCCACAAATTCTGCAGTGCAACTGCACCACAAAAGCACCCGGAAGGGAAATTTTCATTTCAGTGTTTCAAGCCAGTTGTTGTTGTTACACAATCAAAAACATGTTCACACATTATTTTTCCATCCGTAACAGAAGCAACCACACCTCCAGCAAGTTCCTCCACTTCACCGTCTTTTACTGTCCTCTACAGTAGCACTGCCCTCAGCAGATGACAATCTAATAAAAGTTCAGTTAAACCAACGCATTACAGGCGATCACAGAGGATATTTTCAGGTATGGGGCTTTTAAGTTTAGAGGAGCCTCGGCTGCCAAGTAGCTCTGGTATTACAATCCAGGCCATTGTCAGAAGCCACTTATGCACAAAGAGGCTTACCTGAAATACAGTCACCATGTAGGCAAGGTTCAGATTACATTATGTGTTCTGCAAGTCTCCTTTCTTCCCTAGCTGACATCAGGCAACGTCTGCTTTGGTTCTCCCATGCTACAATGCCTCCAATTGCCCCTTCCAGGTGCTGGCACAGCCAAAGAGTTACACTGACATGTACGGATTTGACTCACAGCTGCTGCTGGAGTGACTCACGCACACGAAGGCTCCCGATGCTTCCCACAAATGCAAGCCAAAGAGTGGCAGTGCATGTGCTCTGCTGCTTGGCACCTGGCACCTTGGTAGCCACAATGCTCATTCAGAACCACGCTTTTGCTTTTCTTCCTGAGAACATCTTCCTGCAGCCTGTGTCATTAATAGGATTTACAACTTCCCTCAGACTTCTCCAACTGCACATGCTGACTGAAACAATCTATTTTAAAGAGACAGGCATAGTTTTAAACCTTTATGCGCTTCTTTTTAAGAGCTAGAGGAAAGAGTCTTTGGGAAAGGAGTAGACTGAGGCAGCACAACTACTTTGAACAACTCCCAACTCCAGGGATTTAACTTCTAATGCACTCCAAGACATGAATACCTCCCATGCCTAGAGCAGTAGGGTTTTGAGACAGACCAACCACAAATAGTCAGCATCTTGAATTAATATGAGGGGTTTTTTGAGTCACTTCTCACCAAAGCAGAGGCCCCAGAAGAGATATCTGCATTGTAGCATGTCCTGAAAGGCAGCATATTCCTACCACATTTCCCTCTTGAACAGTGTCTCCAGTAAAGCAACTTAAGCATTTCAACTATTTTATGTTTATGCATTAAATAGCTCTGCATAGTTTCCTCCATTTCATGAGCTTCAAAATTGTGCAGAAAAGCGAAGGGACAGGAACACCAGAGCAGCTTAAGGCTACATCCCAGAAGACAACAGGCAACCCTAGTCACAGTCTACCCCTTACAACTCTTTCCACTTTTTCAAGTGGACTACGGCCTAATGCAAAAAAATGTGCAATTATATAGAAACCAGAGACTCAGAGAATGCTTTGGGTTGAACAGGACTTTAAAGATCATACGGTTCCAACCCTCCTGCCACAGGCAGGGACACCTTTCACCAGACCAGGCTGTTCAAAGCCCCATCCAACCTGGCCTTGAACATTTCCAGGGATGGGGCATCCATAACCTCTCTGAGCAACCTGTGCCAGTGCCTCACCACCCTCACAGCAAATTTTCTTCCTAATATCCAATCTACACCCATCCCCTTTCAGTTCAAAGCCATTCCCCCTTGTCCTATCCCTACATGCCCTTGTAAAAAGTCCCTCTCTGGCTCTCTTGCAGGCTCCTTTCAGATACCGAAAGGCCACAGAAGAAGGTCACCTCAGAGCCTTCTCTTCTCCAGGTTGAACAACCCCACCTCTCTCAGCCTTTCCTCACAGGAGAGGAAACATGAGGCTAAATCTCTAGTGGTACATGGTTGTTGGACCTAACTGAGGAAAGTCTGGCTCACACATCAACTTATATAGCTTTGGCTTTAATTGAGGAGGTCTGCATGAAAACGAGGACCTAAGAATTCGCCTTTAGAACTATTTGAAATAATAGCTGGGACTCATGAAAACAAGTATCTGATTACAAAATTCCAAATTACAGGACATGAGATGAGCACACCAGTAGCTACACGAATACTGTTACAAGTACCACCATACACAGTTTGGCTGGAAACTGGACACTGATTTTTTTTTTTTTTTTTCCCTTGGAAAGACAGAAGTGGAGCCCCATAGCTAAGGATTAACAAACCCCAAATCCAGCCCAGGAGGTACTGAATCATCCTGTATTCTATGTCTTGCAGCATCAGCCATTCTTTGAAAATGAATATGCACCTGCACATCACCTGCTAGAGCAGAGAGAGCACTGGATCCATCCTAGGTACAACCCAAATGCAGCGTTATTCTAGTTTTTACTTAACCCATCGTTAATGTACCAGCTTTTCTGAGTTCACCCTCCTTCACAGCTATTTCACGCTAGTTTTACATTTCTTGACTCCTTTCCCTATTGGAATCCTGACTCTAATGTACTTTACATGATTACCTGGAGCAAACCCTGCTTAAAAACTGAAATATACATACAAGTGAAAGAGTTGACCTGAATAATGCACAGTGAGATGACGGAAACAGGTGTTACTACAGAGCTTGGCAGGTGACACTCAGGAGACAGAGGCAAATTAGTGCCCAAGGAGTTGTCACATCAGCACTGGTGCTGTCAAAAGTAACACCCTCAGAAGAAGACAGAAGTGACTGAGACCTTGGCTGTAGGCACAAATAAAGGGCACCCACAAGTCATGGTTCTTTACTAAACAGCATGCAAGCAATTCTTTCTTCCCACTCATGAGCCAGTAAGTCACATGCACAACACACACTCCACGTTTGTTTTTGTGCCCTTCTTACCTGGCCCTCCTCGGCCCGAGAGGCGTCGTTCCCAAGCAGCGGCTCTGCAGGAGGTGTCTGGATAGTGACGGACTTCTCAGACCGACTGCCATCTTTGCTCCGGGGAGATTTGTGTCTGTCCCGGCTCCTTTTGCAAACAGAGGAGGAGGAGGAGAACAATGTTACCAGTTACTTTCCAGAGCAGGGCCTGAAATGGGCTGCACCTCTACCTGCAACAGGTGCCCCAAGCATTAGATCAGTCAAGCCTGTCCATCTCTTGATCAGCGTAGACTCAGGCTGCAACAAAACAAGCTTTGGAGGAGGTAGAAAGGGACCTTGTCCAAAGAAGCCGACAGCCTGGAGGCTGGGACAGACCACCCCCTCAGTGACAGCAGAGGGGAGGACAGGGATCCATGCCCAGCACCTCATGTTCTCTTAGGACGCCTTCCGTCAGTGCTGTGCTTGAAAGGGAAGCCTGCATTCTCCAAACAACTGGCAACTCCATTTGGGATTTACTGGTCTACACAGTTCTCTACCTACAATAAAGTGTCTCACAGGGACATGCCCAGTTAACACAAGGGGTTAATCAATACAGCTTCAGTTCCTGCAAAGCAGAGTCTTGTCATCTCTGACCTTAACACTGTAGGACAATCGGTGAAGTTTATTTCCACTGGTTAATAACCTCAAGTTAACCTCTCACAAAGAAAGCAAGATCAAGGGTACAGGGCCAGTCTTTATTTCCAGAGTACCCTTGTAGACCTCACAGCTTCTCATCTGAGAAAGCCTCAAGATGAATTAAGCCCTACCAATCTGCTCACCAATGTGTTCCTCCACCTTCCCACATGGACAGGAAAGAAGCCTTTGCATTGGAAACCCTCACTGTGCTCAGGGACTGGCTTAAACCTCATTAGTATCCCAGCTCT
Organism: Mohoua ochrocephala; assembly: GCA_013398855.1. Taxonomy (NCBI): domain Eukaryota; kingdom Metazoa; phylum Chordata; class Aves; order Passeriformes; family Acanthizidae; genus Mohoua; species Mohoua ochrocephala. The sequence goes on along the minus strand of VZTA01028455.1, from coordinate 751,557 downwards.
GCCTCTCTCTTAGAATTACCAAAGCCCAAAGGTTTCACGGGATGACACTTTTTCCAATTTAAGGGCTCTAGGATTTTTATGTTGTTTTTGGAACTCTGAAGGCTTCTTTCCACACAGCATTCTAAGTTTAAAAGGGCAATCTGTATTGGGGGTTGGATGCTAAAGAAGGAAAAAAAGGCAAACAAGAGATGTTTTACTCAATAACTGGACTGTGAGCAAAGAGACTTCATGGAAGAATTATTTTTCCAACCATACAGGCTAATTGCTTCCGAATTGCAAAATTCTTTTGGAGCAGCTCAGTAATAAGTTGCAAACACTAAGTGGCACACATTTTACATGTAAAACTAAGGAGGATGCAAGAAAAAAAAGAAAAAGAAAATGTTTCCAAATAATCAGAAGTTTCAGAGCAGATGGGTTTTCAGGCTGTTGAACTACCACAACAGAGAGGACTTGTTATTCAAGTTCAGAAAAGCCTGACTTCTAATCCAATCAATGCTGATAAAGGACTTGTTGCCTACTCAAGTACCACTCAAATTCTATTTAAAAAAACCCCAACACACCATTAACAGAGTAGCCTGGAGGAGGGTGGGGAGGGGCAGGAAACCTTATTATTACAGAAAAAAGAAATGGCATCAGAAGACAACTAGCAATTATCAGTTTAGGAAGTCTAACAGTCTTCTCCCCGGATATTGTACTCATCCCTCACCCTTCAAGAGGGGAGTTAGGTCATCTTTTCTTTCTGCTGGCACTATCCCAATCTTTTTGGTCACACATAACCCCAGCGCGCATCCAACAGGTTGGATATCACTGAATTAGCAGCTTCAAGTCTCCTCACTGTGTTCCCCATGAGGACTCTCCACGCGTATCTCCTCCAGAGACGTGGGCCCACTGATTTTATCCTGGCTTGCAATTTTTTTTTTCCCATAGGACATGTCCTAACTTAGAGCAGAAAGTAATTAAAAATAAACATTTCCTTACCCTTGTCTGTGAGCTTTTTTGGAGTGACCTGAGTAGTGGGAGTATCCCGAATATGTTGATTCTGTATCCATTGCAGCAGACATCGGGTCTGCACGGAAGGGGCACAGATTTTATTTAGAAGATGAGTTCCTGGTGCTCCTGAGGTGGAGTCCGTGGTAAAAGTGCTTCCCTGGGTACTCTTTGCTTCCCAGTCATCGGTGAGATCTGGTCCTCAGAGACTGAGTGAGCTTCACTTAAAAGGAATCTGATCAGAGGGGAGGGGAGGGAGGGTGCTTGGCTTCTCACAGTCGACCTAAGAAACGAGAAACAGGCATGGAAGCGCACTCTGAGCACAGCAAAATATCATTCCTACTGCAGGAATTCCCTCACTTTGGCCACATATCGCACCCATCAAGCCTGTCCTGGTCAGTACCTCTTTCTGATCTAGTGAAACATATGCATTTGAGGAGCTTTAAATGAACTCAGTGCATCTGTTTTGCACGGTCTAGCCCACTGATCTAAAACCCTGGAAGAGACAGTCTAGGTCACCAGGTAGAGACAGAGACTTGGAGAAGGCACAGCAGCCTCAGATACTGAAATTCACCCATAGAAAAAGGACCAGGCTCGGATTCAAGACCACGCTTCTTCTCCTGTGTGACACACAGCTCGAATAACCCCAGATTCAGAGTGGCAGCATTATAGCCTGTTTACAGGGGGAAGGGGTGGGCGTGAGGGCAACTTCTCTAAGAAAAATGCTGCAGAGAACCAGCCCACCATGTCTGAACCTGCTTTGTTGTCACAACTGCGAGGTGTGCCCATTACACAGGCATTAGTTACTATACAATCGATGGCACTATGAACACCTCCCTCTCTCTGTAACCTTTGCCTCCAGAAGCTAATTTGGGCCTCAAATAATTCAATTTTATTAAAAATCGTCTCTATATATACTCATACTAATAACACTGGGGAGAGTTGATTAGAGATCACATCTAGCTTATATGGGCCAACACTTCTTACAGTGCACTTCCATTTGGAACAGCAGCTGAAGTCACACCTGTAAAGGGCAGAAGAGGGTCATGTTTTTTTGGAACAGGAGCAGGGCAACATTAGAATGATTCCCAACAGTACCACGTCAAAACCCCTGAACCCTGCGGGAAGGAAGGGTAGACATCAACCTGCTTTCCAAATCCACATCCTGCATTAGGTGAGAAGAGAAATGGAAAGGAGGGGAGTTAAGGAGTTAATCACTGGTTTGGGGAAACACATGCAAATAGGGAAGGATGGCAGCTACGGACAGAGGCACCTTGGCACAGCTCAGCATTCCTGTGGCACACAGGAGCACTCTCACACGCCTTCTGCCCAGGTAACTGCTGCCTCCGGCCAACACAGGACTAAAGCCGTGCCGTACTTTCACACTGGGCAAAAGACCACTTTAACATTAAATTAGATCCTTCCGTAATTTTCTGCTCACAGCAGTTTTCAAAGCTATTAGCAATAAAACAGGCAACCACTGCTTTCAGCCCTCTCCGTCCTCAAAGACAGAGGGACAACAACAGAAATCCTGCTTTGGCCAACTATTCTTGCCAGCCACAAGATTCCTCTGCTAACACCTCCAGAAAAGCTCGTAACAGAGCAGAGAGCTCTACCATGCAAGCTGTGCCAAAGAACAGAGCCTCTTCCCCATAGGGTTCCTTGGCTGGCGGTGCAATCTGCAAGGAAGTAAAGAAGCACCCCACTGCATCCAGAGCTGCAGGTATTTGCACAACAGTTGGGCTTCCCAGAGCTCTTGGAAAGCAGAAAGGCATGGGGGCCTTTTGTGTACGGGATTCCCAAGCTCGAAGGGCATACTGAGCCTCGAGAAAACTTTAAGGCATCAGAGAATATGGAAAGGACAAATAAGGATGGGATCGTAAGGCCCAGTTTCAGAAGGAAAGGAATGAGGATGGATTTAAACACAGTAAAACATAAAGCCAAGGCACAGCACAGCTTGGAAAATGGCATCATTACAGTAACAAGAATAAAAATCCCCCAGCCTGGGACGTGATGTTAACACTCGTTAACTCCCGAGATTTGCACACAGCCTGTAGCTCACGGCTCCAGCAATAGGCTGTGACTCATTAAAGCTGATTTTTACCTCTACTGTCCTGCTAGGCAACCACAGAAAAATCCTTCCTCTGTGTTTGTCTTCCTCTGATAAATGGGGGTGAGGCCACGACCCCCCTACGTTCAAAAAGCACTGTGAGGAGATGGCTACACAGGACTTAGCAGTCATTAGGCACCACAGACCAGAAACATCCTCGGATGAACAAAAGGTGACACATATTATAGTCTTAAACCACTGCTTGCAATGTTACTGGAGTCTCTTTGAGAACAACCACTACCTTCACAGACACATACCACTGCATTACAGGAATAGGAAAAGCAAGGAGAGCTGCTGGCATACATCAGGAAGGGTTATGTGTTTTTCCTAGCCCTCTAGTAAAGTATAAACTCTCACCCTGTTCCTCCAACCACATAAAAGAATTTTCCTCCAAATCCCTGGTAAAAGAATAAGAGCTGAGACAGGGACTGGGAATAGAGCTCCTCTTTTGACCCCTTTCACCCCATCAGCACAGGATCACACTTCTCTGGAGGCATCTGGGAACATTTCTGCAGGTAGAGGCTGCCGTGGAAATGCACAGGCTGCCTGGGCAGGAACCACGAACAAGCAGTGCCCATTTGATGGTGAGCGAAGCAAGGCAGTGCTGGGCACCAGGCAGGAAAGACCAACACAGGAACATCAGGGCAGGCTGGATCACGCCAACTTTCCTTTTCTGTGTAAGCAAGAGCAGCGATTTTGACACAGCTCTGTGAAAAGTCAACAAGGCGGCCCCCAAAAACCATCAAGTCTCCTGGATCACCATCAAAAGCAGTAATCTCAGAGGTATTTTCCAACCTCAATGATTCTATGATGAACTCAGGGACTCTGCACCATCTCCTTGCCTCGACTGCAGGGTACACCAGCGGCTAAACAGATCTTCCTGTCAAGGCACTTACAGGGCAGTCAGGAACAAAATTTATCTGCCCAACCTCAGCTGGAAAAAGCAGAAGACCACTGGCTTTGCCTGGCGCTCAAGCCAGGCCGATTGTCAAGAAGGCTTCCTAGAGAGGGTGGCCTGGATTGCTAGAGAGCCACCACTCCCAGGCAAGGAGGGAGGAGCACAGTCCACACACACTCCTCACAGCCATGCCAAGCCAGTTACCCGCCTCGTGGTCTATTTTACAGCAGGAAGGCAGGGCAGCCTTACCCCAGAAAAGCTTCTGAAACTACTGTGGAAGAGGTAAGGAAGGGACCAAACGACAACATGCTAAACTACATCTTGGGAGCTCTTCCAATGGCGTATACAGAAGTCAATCCTGGATTAGCCACAATCCCAAGAGTGCCCACTGCTAGAGCCTGAGGAGACAAGCTCTACGTGAGTCCTTCATAAAGCAACCATATGCAAACTAAGCACAGTCTTTACACACATCCACTACTAAATCACTGTTAATGATGATTCCTACCCCACCCCTGTGGGCAAGAACAACCGTTCTGGTTAAAGCAACAGCCCCATCATTTGGGGCCTCATCCCTTCACAAAAACGCCTGAATTCAGAGTCCAATGTAGCCAATTGAAACGGCTTCACAAAAGATCATTACACTCGCAGGACTCCGCTGAAGGCATGGTCTGTTTGCAGAGCTTCTGGCCCTGCGTGAAACAAAGCTCTTCTGGCCTGAGGGTACAGTTGCACTGTATTTCAGCGTTGACAAGAAAGCTGGTGTAAGTAGCTTCCACCTCCGCACCACGGTTCACCACTCTTGGTTGTGTCAACACAATTCTCAGCAAGCAAACAGCACTGCTGGAAAACAAAACAAAAAATCCCTTTTCTCCCCCCTGCCACGCTTTTGTCTTGGATCCTTTCCGTGACCTAGTTCACAGCACAGCGCAAAACATCAAACCCAACATCAGGGTGAATAGCAGCACAAGTGAACAGCTAGAGGGGAGATGGGAATGCCTCCTCTGCTCCACCACGACAATTGTATAAACTGTACACCCAGAACTTTGCTCCCAGTAGGGCCAGCACTCTCACTTTGCCTTTCCCTTGCTCACCGATGACAGAAAGAAGCCAAGTAAGATGGAAAACAATGGTAAGGGCACCCCAAAGTAAATCTTGGGACCCTGTCCTGGCAAGGAGGACTGCCGCACCCTGCATGACAGTGAAGAAATGTAGTTACCCCTGAATACCGCAGAGATCACTGTAATTACAGTTTCTACGCAGCTACACAACTCATTGTAACTCCCTCTTTTCATATGCTCATAAATCTCCAAAAGAGTTCTTTTGAATTGCTATTTTCCATGCTGGAAGCCCAGTCCCATTTCCAATGAAGTTTCCTTTGTGATCGTCTTCAAGGGAGCAGAGTTTGGCTCCCAGCCCAAGAGAAATTTAAAAGAGCAAGTTACATCTTTAAATCAAAGAGGGCAAACGCAAACAACAGCTCTCTTTTACATCCCATGCTTCCCCGATGGATTTTCCCCTGTGAAGTTGAGGCAAATAACTCCAGAGCAGCTCATCTTTGAAATCTTTGTACAGTTTCAATCTTACTCCGTTTAAAACTTGCAATCAATTAGAGTTGATTTACCAGTCAGTTCATGAAGTTGTATGTATTTGGAAGTGCCATCTGGAGCACAAGCAGCCACAAGCGTCCGTGAGGATGTGCGCACAATTCGGCTCCAAACGCCGTCAGCCTCACTTGTTAAACAGCACCAGCTGTCTATAGGGTAATGGATGCCCACGAGCTATTGCACTGAGAAATCTTTTTTCCTTCATTTAGCGAAACGAAGAGCTTTGCAAATCAAACACGCCGAACCTCAAGCACTGAGGGTTCAAAAGTAAAACAATTAAAAGACGGCTAAGCAGCGAGGAAGCTTTTCCAACTCTGGCACTGGCTTGGCTGCACAGCACTGCTGCAGCGCATTCCCATTATTCACTTCAGGAAAACGAAAAGTTGCGTAACTCGCTGTGTTCAACTGCAGACATAGTAAGACCTATGAGCAATGCCACAGGAACCTCTTGCTTTTGAATTTCCTGAGCAGGCCCCAATCCAGCAACTTGATCTGCAAGCACAGAAGTTCATCCATGCTAATCTACTCGCAGAGCCAGGACTTGCAGTTTTAACGGCCAACAAGCTTTGGGAAACAAGATTCTTCCAAAATATTTGTATTTATTTTTGCATGCCATTAAATAAAGTCAATTTTGGCCTTCAGTATACTTATAACTAAACCAGGGCTTTTACTCTATGGTGGTGGCTCTTGATTTGCAAGCCCCTCATTCTAAAAAAAAAAAAATAATGTTTAGTAGTCAGCAAATTTGAGCCCTCTAGCAATAGGTTCTCTTTTCTTTTGCTTCTCAGAGGCTGCTTAGAAAGATTTCATAGATCCCCTGGAATTTCCAGCCCCAAAGCTGAAAACCATTAGCCCATGATATGGATATTTCAGAAAGAAAAGCCACTTGGTTTATTGAAGCAATCCACTGCTCAGTAAGAACATGCAACAACACAGGTCTGAAAACACAGCAACTCTGTTTCAGTTGACAAGAGAAATACCCAGGCAAAACCACCACTCAAGTGAGCAGTGTTCCCAAGCAGTAAACCCCAGCCTCCTGCCCCCCTGTCACACAGCTGGAAGCTCTCTACATGGGGCCCATCCGTGAAGCACTTCCCTGGAGGATGTCCTTTGCCCACTCCAAGAGCCACATCCGTGCTGTCCAAGTTTCTGAAGCACAACGAGCATTCAAGACTATCATGCAAATCACATCTCAGTGCCATCCTGTCAGACTGGTGAAAGCTTGAACTTCCTCACCCATACATCCCTCCTGCGCTGCCAGACCTTCCAGCGCACCTCCTCACCCCAGAGCCGTGAAACGTGGCACGAGGCGTTGTGGCCTCGTCCTCATGACACCAGAGCACCTGTGTGCACAGGAATAGAGTTTTCCATATTGACATTTAAAGCCTCACTGAAACAAACAGGGAAAAGAGTCTCACGAGACACTGCTGACTCTGCCTATCCCAGCAGGCAGCACCTGTACATCATTTTCAATGTTTACTTTTAGCCATCGCACTTAGATACTGAGTTAGCATTAAAAGGCATGAACTGCAAAATGTTTCTCTACTGAAAGAGCACCCCCTCCTTAAAGACACTGCGTATCTGCCAACATTTTCTATTTAAATTTAGAACAAAAAATAAGTCTACAGACCCTGAAGAAATCCCAACTACACAGCACAGCGGGACTTCACAGTATGGAGTCTCTCTCCATCTCCCTCCTGTTCAAATCTGTACGAGTCCAATGCCACTCTGTCCTTGCAAGGAGAGAAGGCAAAGGTGTTGACTCCTGAGGAAACAACCACTGATTTTTAATCTGACCCAAGTCAGAAAATTCTGACATACAGGCTAATGAGAAACTAAAAGAAGCACTAAGATCATTTTTACATGGGTTCATTTTCTTCTTCTGAGTGACAGTACCAGACACGGAGAAGCATAAACTTACTGTTTCCCACCAGCGGAACTGGACATCACTGTTCTCCACTCGGGCCTGCCTCTCAGGTCCCCACACATCACAACAAGCCCTACAGCAGCAAAGCCACATTTCTGATACCATCCTTTGCCTTGGCTGCAAGAGGTGGGGGTGTAAGGAAGGCAGGCTACAACAACACAACATGCAGTTTTGCTAGGACAACTGCAGTCATTTGGTAGTGTTTCCCTAGTGCTGTATCCCAGCCTCCCAAAGACAGTAAGCCCTCTTCAGGTGCACATATCCATAAGACAACAGCCACTAGGAACAACTGACACTACTAACCAAAACCAAAAGCCCAGAAGGAATCACTGGGAGCTGCTGGTCAGTGACTGCGAGCAGTTAGATGTTTGCCTGGCTGGTTCCAGTACAGCCTGGGATAGATCCAAAATCTCAGCTATAGGGAACATTTTTAAAGGAGGCTTCTACAAGACTCCATTCACATTTATTTTTCAAAATTAACAACTGAAGTGATCACAGAGCCAACATTGGTCTTGTAGCTGCGGCCAGCTAAACAGCCAAACCCCAGCGGGGGAAAAGAGCCAAGCATGGCCAAAACGAAGCTTTTCAAAGGTAGCAAAGCACTGCTGAAGCTCCCTTCTCCACAACTCTCCTCCTCGAAGTCAGGCTGAGCTCACAGGCAATGATATCACAGAATACACTCCATAACATCCTAATTTGTGCTTCCAGCCAGCGTGACTTGATTTCTCAACTCTTTATAGCTGCACAAACCTTGTGGGCAGTTCATTACTGACGAACCCGGCGCCAAAAAAATCCCACTGCTCCAAACAGTCATAGACTCGCCCACCTGCCTCCCCAGATCGAAAACCCTGCCATCAAGCCACTTAATGCTTTCACAGACTCTGCAATTCAAAGAGTTCAGCGCTTGGCATAAGAGAGTTAGTTCACCACCCTGACAATCTTCTGAATAAACCCCCAAATCCCTGACATTATTTCGCAGCAGCTCTCCTTCCCGTCACCTCTGCTCCCCCTCCTATGCTGCCCGGCGGGATGAGCCCAGACACAGAGCAGTTTGTTTCACACGGCGTGGGCAGGCAAGGCACCATCAGCACAGCATTCACACCAGCGTGGAGCCTCTCGCATGAGCAGCACACGGGTTCCTTCCAAGGCGAGGTTCGGCAGCCAGAGCGCTGCCCGCCGAGCGGGGCTGCGCCCGCGGCCCTCGCCGGCACCGAGGGGTTTATCCCGGGATGCCGAGATCGCGGACCCGCCGCCCCAGCAGCCTCACGGCGGGCAGGCAGAGCCCCGGCCGGCAGGAGGGAGGCCCCCGTCCGCCTTCCACCTCCGCCCAGGCACGGGAACCAGCGCGCAGCCCGGAAAGCGCCGGGCAGGAGAGCGGG